>OY757013.1:21720806-22165656 GCA_963580285.1 Lucinisca nassula | reverse complement strand
TAATATCGCCGGATGCGCGTCTGACTGGTGATCAGGAGCACGCGGGTTCGATACCTGCCGGGGTCGGCAACATTCTTTCGTGGAGATTGATCATGAAATCTGTTCTATGGTTATTCTCGCCCTTCCGGTGATTCAAGAAGGGCAGTTGTCATTTTCTAGCGAAAGAATGTGCACTGTACAGGATGACAGCTAACGTTTAAGCCTGTCCAGGAAAATTGTGAATAAGTAAACTGGCCGGCTCAAAAATGACCTAAATAGTGTTGTCAAACTCCAAAACAAACAAGCAAACTTAATATCGCTGTGGCTTTAGCCTGGCTCAGGTTACATGTGAGATGCCGCGTTCTGCAACGGAAGGTCGGGTGTTTTTTGTCCGGGTTCTCCGGTTTTCGCCTACCTCTGATTAAAGTTCGACTTGATATAAGTGAAATAATTTTGAAAGGGCCGTAAAACCAAATCCAGAAAAAAGATGCATCGTTGAGGCGGTTCTAACGAGTACCCACAATCTAGTTTTCATGCAAAAATAAGGAAAATAATGCATGCCCTACATTCAGTGGGGTTTTCATTTCACGGAATGGATAGCACATTTCGAAAATACGCCTATATACATACATTGTTACCTACCGCCGAAAAAAAAAACGAAAATTTTAAGACGAAAAATTGTGATATTTTTCTTATTTCTGCTCAAAATATAGACTTGGATACTCGTCAGAACCGCCTCATCGAGGCGGTTCTAACGAGTACCCACAGTTCTAACGAGTACCCACAGTCTATATTTTAGAGGATGAAGCGGTTCTAACAAGTATCCGCAGTCTATATTTTGAACAGAAATTACCCTTGTATACCCCAGTTTTACTATATAAAAATGAGGGTCAAAATTATATAGGCGTGTTTTCATGATGAATGGCCTGAATTCGACAGTTCAGTTTTCCACACATATAGATTTATCGAATACGGCAAAAATTGTCATAAAGAAGAAAAACCTGCCCACAGGATGACTGTTGACGAATTCGATAGTTCTAAGAATGACACAACCTGTGAAAGAAGCATTTCTTCTTTATAGTGAGGTGATTTGCAATGACGCTGTTACCTACGGAACCGGGAAGGGACACGTTTTTTTTTTTAAATATGTTATGCGAACAAGATATTAAGTTGGGCGAACAAGATATTATCTTGTGCGCACAAGATAATATGTTGTGCGCACAAGTAGTATGTTGTGCGCACAAGATATTATCTTGTGCGGAAAACATAATTTATCTTGTGTGGACAACATATTATCTTGTTCGCACAACTTAATATCTTGTGCGCACAAGATATTATCTTGTTCGCACAACATATTTTCTTGTTTGCACAACATAGGGAAGTTGTGCGAACAAGATATTATCTTGTGTGCACAGACAAGATAATATCTTGTTCGCACAAGATATTTATTAAGTTGTGCCAACAAGATAATAGCTTGTGCGCACAGGATATTATCTTGTCCGCACAAGATCTATGTTGTGCGCACAATATATTAGCTTGTGTGAACAAGATAATATCTTGTTCGCACAACTTAATATCTTGTGCGCACAAGAGAGTATGTTGTCCGAACAAGATATTATGTTGTCTGCACAAGATATCTTGTGCGCACAAGATAATATGTTGTCCAAACAAGATAATATCTTGTCCGCACAAGATATAATATGTTGTCCGAACAAGATAATATATTATCCGCACAAGATATTATCTTGTACGCGCAACATATTAAAAAAATTCATGTCCCTTCCCGGATACCGTAGTTACCTTATTGCATTTTTTTTTTGCTTTTTTTTTTTTTTTGAAAAATTGCCATGCAATCACAACAGAGGCGATTAATTTGACACTTTGCGTCATATCCTTTTGTTGTTGTTGTTGTTAATTATCCTCACGTCATAAAGTGTAGGGTGCTCGTTTAAACTGCCTCGCTGAGATAGTTCTAACGAATAGCTACAATCTCAAGTTTTATTAGAAAAGTTTCCACAATATAAAGTGGAGTTTAAGAGTGTTTGTTATACGAATTTGTTAAAATTCATTTCAGTAATTGCTGTTATCATCAATACTGAGGCAACAGATCTTGTGCGTGTGTGTTCGAGTTATGCGTACCACCAACAACGCAGGTCATACGGAGACGGGACCTCGGTTTCAAAACTCATCCGAAAGTCTGTGGAAGCGCGGAATCAAACCCATGACCCATTGCCTATGAGACGAGAAGCGAAACCACTACACCAAGGAAGCTTCTAAACAGAATACAAGCGAATCTCTCTCTCTCTCTCTCTCTCTCTCTCTCTCTGTCTCTGTCTCTCTCTCTCTCTCTCTCTCTCTCTCTCTCTCTCTCTCTCTCTCTCTCTCTCTCTCTCTCTCTCTCTCTCTCTGTCTGCAGATTTGTTAACATCCATTTCAGTAAATGCTGTCGTCAACACTACAAAAGCATCAAAAGTGGCGCCTAGTTACATTTTGGTGAGCTTGACCTCTCTCTCTCTCTCTCTCTCTCTCTCTCTCTCTCTCTCTCTCTGTCTCTCTCTCTCTCTCTCTCTCTCTCTCTCTCTCTCTCTCTCTCTCTCTCTCTCTCTCTCTCTCTCTCGTGACATCGTTCATCGAAATCGTCAATAAGTGCAGTTGTATCTAGAAATCATTGATACATACATATGCATTTGAAATGCATTCTTCCTTAAGACATCACGAAAATCTGCATCAGAAATGTCGTCTGCTATTTTTCAAACAGGCAGCAGTCCGATCTGGTCAGCAATGTTTGCAACAATGAATTTTAAAGTAACCAGCGGGCATAAAGGCAGATAACAGTTGTTATGATTGGCATGCTAAGTGTTGAAGTCAGTGTAATAACACGGGCACGTGAAAAGGTACAACTTGACCTGCACGAATAGTGAAGATTCAACTCAGCTCACATATTCAGTCCCATGAATCTCACTCTATAGCGTTCTATATACGACCCTAGTGGCCCGATAGGCTACGCGGATGCGCAGACTTATCAGACTCTTTGCTGGTTGCACATGCCCACTGGTACCTTTCACTGCACACCAACTTATTTTATATGATCATTCGACCCGGAAATACAATTTTTGCAACTTCAACCTGAACATGTATAGTTTGTTTATGGATTGAACAGAAAAATATACAGTAAAATTCCTATATTAAGACCACCTTTGGGACTGTTCAAAAGTGGTCTTTAAGACCACTTTTGAACAGTCCCAAAGGTGGTCTCTGACCAGAGGACACTGTATGCAGAAAACACAAAGGAAGAATAACTACAACATACAAAATTAGCTTTTTAAAGTAGAAATAATCTTACTTTTAGGTGGTCTAAACAGCGGCATTTCACTATATATAGTCTGAGTTTAAGTAGACTGGGACCTGCTGGGGTCCCCAACATTCTTTCGTGAGCCGGCCTCGGTAGCTCAGTCGGATGCGCGTCTGACTGGTGATCAGGAGGAAGCGGGTTCGATACCTGCCGGGGTCGGCAACAATCTTTCGCGGAGATTGATGATGAAATCTTTTCTACGGTCATTCTCTCCCTTCCGAAGATTCAAGACGGTGTTGTTGGTGAAGAATGTGCACTGTATCGGTTAACCGATTATAGGAAAAGTGTTGTTACTCGATATGACCTAAGTAGTGCTATAGAGTTGACTGGGCCGTAAAACTACAAACAAACAAACATTCTTTCGTGGAGATTGATAATGAAATCTTTCCTACGGTCATTCTCTCCCTTCCACTGATTTGTCAGTTTCTGGTGAAAGAATGTGCACTGAACTAGTTAACCTTTAACCAGGAAAACTGACTGACTCGATATGACCTAAACATTATTGACAGGGCTGTAGTAGACAGGGTTTGTGCTTTTATTGTATCTGCCCACGAGATTTTACATTCGGTAACCCAGTGTTTGTAGGTCAACTCATGGAAAGTTCACTTGCCTCTTCTCTGTTTTTTGACCAAGGCTTTCGTCTGCCGCAGAAAAAAAATCATCTCTGGATCGGATCCACAGGGTAAGCAATGATAGCCAATCAGGTTGTGCGGGGATGTGCAAGATGATTTATGCAGTTCCCATGTCTTCATGAGTTACGTCCTGAGGAATATGTTCTACTGGAAGGTAATCCTTTGGAAGCAAGGGTTACAACGCCGAACTGAAAACTGTGGAGTATACAAGAATTTTCTGGGCCAGACAAGCTAGGTTCGGTCAGTTAGGCCTCATCAGTGACCCTCAAACAATTTCGAAATTTTGCAGTGGAATCAATGATCCCAGATGACTAGAATATAAGAATCTTATATGGGTGTGAGGGGTGGATTGAAAAATCCGTCCCGAGGGACACTGTCCGGCATCACGAGGCTTGCCGAGTGATGCCGGACAGTGATCCCGAGGGACGGACTTTTCTATCCACCCCTCACACCCGTATTGGATTCTGTTTCTTGCATACCTTCCATTTCTTAGCGCGGATTTTTAATGCTGATGTCACTTCGGTTACCAACGTCCGCCATATTGTATGGCACTGCAGGGATGTTTAGTGATGTCACGTAACGTGCTGTGACGTCAACCTTAACGACGGCGCATACGAGGTCGTATTCAACCAGTGCATTTGTCAAACACGCGATTATATTCGATTTTAAGTCGAAATACCAGGGTCAGAACATAAATTTCTATCCCAGTTAAAATCACGGATTTCCTTGTCTGGCGTGCAAGAAAATATGATCTACTTTATGATGAAGGGCAGGGAGACTTTTTACGGCTTTAACACCATGCAGCTGTAGTTTTGTTTGCTTGATTGGAGGTCTAACGCCCCCATCAACACTGTATAGGTCATTTTGGAGACGGTGCCTCCAATTTTGTTTGACTTTTACCCGACATTGAGATAGAATGACATCTCAAGCCCTGCCGCCCAATGCCCCAGTAGGGTTCATATGCATGGACGGTCCAACTCGTACCACTTTTCCCGAGCAGGCTTGGAACCTCTAAGCGGTTTACCAGTGCTGTCGGTTTTAGCTCTGCGTGGAATCATCATGTAACCCAATCTATTTCTTCAAACCCGATGGGCGGGGGCCGACACCAGCTATGGTGAAGTTATATAGAAAGGTAATTTTTTTTAAGATTTTGCGAACAACAAAGGTTCAGATTAGCCTACGTATCGGCACAGTCTGATCTGTACCTTTGTGTTCGCTGCTTGGATAGTATACTACCTCTATAATTTCAAGACGCTTATTGCCGCCGGGGTCGGCGAGACTGATCATTAAATCTTTTCTACGGTCATTCTCTCCCTTCCGCTGATTCAAGAAGGGCAGTTGTCAGTTTCTGGCGAAAGAATGTGCACTGTACTGGTTAACCGCTTACGGATACGCCTGCCCAGGAAAAGTGTGGATAGGTAAACTGACCGACTCAAAAATGACCCAAATAGTGTTGACTGGGCCGTTAAACTCCAAAACAAACCAACAAAAACAAATCAAGAGGCTTACTAGTCAAGCCCGCAAACACAGGGCCTAAGAAAATAGCCGCGTTTTCGCCGGCTAACCCGACCGACCCTGCTTCAGACCCCCCGACTCTACTATTTTTATCAATAAAAGAACATGTATTTAAATACTATTTAACCGGCCCCGATAGCTCAGTTGGTAGAGTGTCCGCTGCGGGGAACGGGAGGTCACGGGTTCGATCCCGGGCCGCGACATACCAAAGTCGTTAAAAATGGTACTAGCTGCTCCTCGCTTGGCACTCAGATTTACGGGGTAGAGCTAGGACTGGTCGATCCAGTGTCAGGATAATGTGACTGGGTGTGGTATCATGTAATGTGTCTGGGACATGATACTTCAGTGAGGCAGCACTATAAACGTGAGCATTGAGCTCCCTGTCGCAACCAGACACCGTCGTGATATGACTGAAAAATTGTTGAAAGCGACGTTAAACCCGAATTCACACACACACAAATACTATTTAAATATTTTGAAAAGTTTACCCCCACAAAATGAAAATTTTCAGATGAAAAATTCTGCTATTTCTCGCATTTCTGCTCAAAACATAGATTGTGGAAACTCGATAGAACCGCCTCTGTATCCACAATCTATGTTTTGTGCAGAAATAAGAACAATCTATGGTTTGTAAATTCCAGTTTTGCTATATAAACGTGGGGCTTAAGGGGCTCAAAATTACATACGGTAGGTGTGTTTTCGTGATGGTTGACCAAAATACAAAGGACGGTCAAAATGTCTATTTTGAATGTCTATTTTCCTAATTTTCTATTCTAGCAAATCAATATGTAAAACTGGCATGTTTGCTGGAAAAAGGTGAGCTACTCATTTTTGTCCCCCGACGAAGGGGACTACACTTACGCGTCCGTCCGTCAGTCAGTCTATCGGTCCGTCCGTAGACACAATCTTGTCGTTGCAACTCCTCCTATAGTTTTCAAGGGATTTTGATGAAACTTTCCAATTATTGTTCCCATGACCTGAAGATGACCATTCTTTTTTATTAATTTTAACAGAGTTATGGCCCTTTGTCTGCTTTTGCCATTTTATCAATAGAAGCAACTCCTCCTACATTTCTAAAGTCGAAGGGGACTATAGTAATGGGTTAATCCGTCTGTCCTTCCGTAGACACAATATGTGTCTCCGCAACTCCTCCTACAGTTTTCAAGTATTTTTTTTTTTTTTTATGAAAAATGTCCATGACCTGAAGATGATCATATTAATCGAGGTCGTGCTCTACTGATTTTAACAGACTTATGGCCCTTCGTCAGTTTTTGTCATTTTATCAATAGAAGTTCTTGTCTCCGCAGCTCCTCCTACATTTCTCAAGGAAATTTGATGAAACTTTCCAGTTACTGATTTTACCTGAGTTATGGTCCTTTGTGAGTTTTTGCCATTTTATCTCCGCAACTCCTCCTACATTTTTCAAGCCGAAGGGGACTATAGTAATGGTTTCATCAGTCCATCCGTAGACACAATCTGTGTCTCCGCAACTCCATTAGTTAGTCGAAGGGGACTACACTTACGCGTCCGTCCGTCAGTCAGTCTATCGGTCCGTCCGTAGACACAATCTTGTCGTTGCAACTCCGCCTACAGTTTTCAAGGGATATTGATGAAACTTTCCAGGTTTTTTGTTCCCACGACCTGAAGATGATCATCTTTTATCAATGTCGTGCACGACTGATTTTAACAGAGTTATGGCCCCTTGTCTGATTTTGCCAATTTATCAGTAAAAGTTCTCGTCTCCGCAACTCCTCCTATATTTCTCAAGGGATTTTAATGAAACTTTCCAGCTGTTGTTCCCATGACCTGAAGGTGATCATATTCTATGAAGGTTATGCTCGACTGATTTATGCCAGAGTTATGGCCTTTTTTCACTTTTACCCATTTTATCAGCAGTAAGTCTTATCTCTGCAACTCCTCTTTCAGTTTTCAGTGAATTTTAGTGAAACCTTCCAGTCATTGTTCCCATTACCTGAAGAGGAATATAAGAATCTTATATGGGTGTGAGGGGTGGATGGAAAAATCCGTCCCGAGGGACACTGTCCGGCATCACGAGGCTTGCCGAGTGATGCCGGACAGTGATCCCGAGGGCCGGATTTTTCTATCCACCCCTCACACCCATATAGGATTCTTTTCTTGCATACCTTCCATTTCTATTGCGAATTTTTAATGCTGCTGTCACTTCGGTTACCGACGTCCGCCATTTTGTGATGACACAACAGGAATGTTTAGTGACGTCACGCATGACGACGCCGCGCATGATGTTGTAATCAACCAGTGCATTTATCAAACACGCGATTATATTCGATTTGGGGTCGGAACACCAGGGTCAGAACATAAATTTCTATCCCAGGGTAAAATCGCGGATTTCCTTGTCTGGTGTGCAAGAACATATTATACCGAGGTCAAGATTGACTTCTTTTTTCCAGACTTACTGCCCTTTGTCAGTTTTAACCATCGTATCAACAGAGAAATTCTCGTCTGAGCAACTCCTCCTATGTTTCTCAAGGGATTTTGCTGAAACTTTCCAGTTATTGTTTCATGACCTGAAGATGATCATGTTTTACTGAGGTCATCATCCGTCCATTAGTCAGTCCATCTATCCGTCCGTCTATCTTGTCTCCGCAAATGCTCCTACAGTTTTCAAAGGATTTTGATGAAATTTTCGCCGCCATGACCTGAAGATGATCATATTTTATCCAGACCATGCTTGACTTACGATTTTCTTTTTTCATTTTTTTTTTCTTTGATATGAAGTTTTGGCTCTGCAACATTTCTTGTAGCTTTCAATGAATTTGAATGTTCAAAACCTTTCAGACTGAACAGGATTTTATACCAAGGTGCACTTGACTACATATTACAAGATTTAATACCCTTTAAACTTTTAGGCATGATGCCGTTCCTTACAACATTTAGGTAAATTAAAAAAATGGGTTTGTTGAAAGGGTTGTAAAATCTCAAAACATTGTTAAGGATATATATGTTATAGACATATTTACCACATGAGCCCCGTCAAGCGATTTTGGTACTTATCGCTTATGCGAGCAGCGAAGGTTCAGGCGAGCCTGCGCATCCGCGCAGTCTCGCCAGAACCTTCGCTGCTCGCTCATACAAGCAGTGAATCAAGAGGAACCTTCAGACAGAAAGCCATATCCCTGGCCCCTCTGAATGGCTGGGCATGCGCAGTTAAAATTTGTCATGACGGAATGCTCGAAGACACAAATTCGCTTGGCGGGGCTCACATAATGACATTTTCAAACGTCGGGGGACTCTTGGCCTGCAGCCGTTTATGTTTAAAAAAAAAAAAAAATAAACATATTTGTCATATCTGACGGGTGGATAAGAGCGCTGACTCATATGTAATTAATCATTAGGTCTCCCAATGCTGTGGTTTGAGCCTCGCTTGAGTCATACATGCATGCGAGACGCCAAGTTCTGCAACGGAAGGTCAGTTGGTTTTTCTCCGGGTACTCCGGTTTTCGCCCACCTCTGATTAACGAAATAAGTGAAGTAAACTTGAAAGGGCCGTAAAACCAAAAAGAAAGAAAGAAAAAAATTGCATACGTTCACTGGCGACATTGTTAGTTTTGAACATCTGTAGCCCGCGTGTCGCTTTATTTTCCTCCCGGAAACAACAATCCTTTAATTTTGAAACCAGGGTTTCGGGTGTTGATTTCAAACTGTTGTTTTGTCGTCTCTGTACAGGAAGAAAAATATAATAGCAACTATTTCCTTTTCATAGAAAATCAACAATTTAATGGTTATAAAACTGTAATAATGTGACTAAAAAGACGTTTAATCCGGGACAGACGATCTTTAAATATGTTCTAGAAAGGGTTATACTTTGGATGCAAGGAATACACCACAGAACTAGAAAATATGGATATGTTTTCTGGGCCAAACTAGTTAGTTTCGGCCAATTAGGCCTCATCAGTGACCCTCAGATATTTTCAAAATTCAACAATGGAATCAATGTTCCCAAAGGACAAGAAAATATAAACTACACAATGATGTAGGGCAGGAAGCCTTTTTACGGCAGCCACACATTTCCAGACACCAGCTGTAGTGACGTCAAATATGTTCTAGAAAGGGTTATACTTTGGAAGCAAGGAATACACCACGGAACTAGAAAATATGGCGTGTACATGTTTTCTGGGCCGGACTAGCTAGTTTTGGCCAATTAGGCCTCATCAGTGACCCTCAAATATTTTCAAAATTTAACAATGGATCTGGCACGAATATTCTTCCATCATGAGCGCACAGGACAAGAACAAAAGTTTTTCCTGCATATCTCGATTTATGATATCATTTTGCATTACTGTTGATATTCATAAGATGTTGTTGCGACAGAAAAATAGGGATCAAGGGAGCTATTTTGTTATACTTATTTCCCTTTGTAATTCTTTAAAAGTTGTCTGTGTGACGTTTTGGTGTCCGTAACACTCATGTTTTTTTGTTTGTTTTTTTCTGTCTATAATATACCGTTATTAATCAAGTAATTCCGTATCCTGTTGCATTGGCCGAAGGCCGAGGGCTAATGCAGCTGACCGATGATCTGTAACTGGGTTAATACGAAATTACTTGATTAATGACAATTTTATTAATTGATACAATTAAAATAACATGATTATTGATTTTTGACCTCACTTGACCTCAGTTAATATTGGTTGACCTGGTGTTAATACGGATGACCTCCGATCGTATCCTACTGCATTGGCCCGAGGCCGAAGGCTAGGTGTTAGGTGTTAATACGGATGACCTCCGATCGTATCCTGCTGCATTGGCCCAAGGCCGAAGGCCGAGGGCTAATGCAGCTGACCGAGGACCTGTAACTGGGTTAATACGAAATTACTTGATTAATGACAATTTTATTAATTGATACAATTAAAATAACATGATTATTGATTTTTGACCTCACTTGACCTCAGTTAATATTGGTTGACCTGGTGTTAATACGGATGACCTCCGATCGTATCCTACTGCATTGGCCCGAGGCCGAAGGCTAGGTGTTAGGTGTTAATACGGATGACCTCCGATCGTATCCTGCTGCATTGGCCCGAGGCCGAAGGCCGAGGGCTAATGCAGCTGACCGAGGACCTGTAACTGGGTTAATACGAAATTACTTGATTAATGACAATTTTATTAATTGATACCATTAAAATAACATGATTATTGATTTTTTGACCTCACTTTACCACAGTTAATATTGGTTGACCTGGTGTAAATACGGATGACCTTCGATCAATACAGGATAGTCAATTAATAATGCTAAATAATATAAGAAGTATTGTCATGCTGATATTGATAAAATGTTTTTGATTATGTTTAACTATGTCAAACCATATCAATACTTATATAGTTATCCCCCTTTTGTAGTTCTCGAATACCAATAAAAGCAGGAATCTTATCATATACAGTAAAATTCCTATATTAAGACCACCTTTGGGACTGTTCAAAAGTGGTCTTTAAGACCACTTTTGAACAGTCCCAAAGGTGGTCTCTGATCAGAGGACACTGTATGCAGAAAACACAAAAAAGAATAACTGCAACATACTAAATAAGCTTTTTATAACAGAATTAGTCTTAATTTTAGGTGGTCTTAATAGAAGAATTTTACTGTATTGCATAAATATTGATATACATGAGATTTGTTGCTATAGAATCAATATTGTTATAGTTATTCCTCTTCGCAATTCTTTAAAAGTTGTCTGTGATACTTTTGTTTTTCTTGTCTATCTTGCTTTATTATTTTAGGAATCTCGTCGTATTTTGCATGAATCTTGATATTAATAAGATTTTGTTGCTAGGGAATAATCAGGATCCTTGGATCAAAATCTATATACATGTAGTCATTCCCCTTTGAAGTTCTTGAAAACAGTTTGTTTCTGCATATTTTGATTATTAATACTTGGGATATTATCAGATTTTGCATAAATGTTGATATTTATCAGATGTTGCTGCATCAGAAAAAGAAGGTCAAATGATCAATAAAGTTATAGTTATTAGCTCACATGGAGCAAGCTCCAGGTAAGTTTATGCCGTGGCCTGTTGTCCGTCGTCTGTCGCCCGTCCGTCCGTCCGTCGTTAACTTTCACATTTTTGACATTTCCTCCCGAATCCGAAGTCAGATTAAGCTGATACATGGTGGAAGGCATCCTGGTCACATGGAGATTCAGGTTTTCTAAAATGGTCCCGTTCGGATTTCCAAGCTGGCTGCCATGACGGCCATCTTGAAAACGACATCTCCTCCAGAACCAAAGTCGAATTTAGCTGGAACTTGACGGGAGGCATCGGGATGACATGGAGATTCAGATTTTCTAAAATTGTTTCGTTTCGATATCCAAGATGGCCGCCATGGTGGCCATCTTGAAATTCTTCAAACGATATCTCCTCCCAAACCAAAGGTCGAATTGAGCTGAAACTTGATGTGGAGTATCATGATGACAGTGAGATTCAGATTTGCTAAAATCGTTCCGATCCGATATTAAAGATAGCTGCCATGGCGGCCATCTTGAAATTCTTCAACTTTTGACGGCATATCCTCCCGAACCAAAGGCTGAATTGAGGTGAAACTTGATGGGAGGCATTGGGGTGATTGATATGGAGATTCAGATTTGCTCAAATCATTCTGTTCCGATATCCAAGATGGCCGTCATGGTGGCCATCTTGATTTTTTTAAACGACATCTCCCAAACCAAAGGTCGAATTGAGCTGAAACTTGATAGGAGGCATCGGGCTGACTTGGAGGTTCAGATTTGCTGAATTATTTCCCTTCTGATATCCAAGATGGCCGCCATGGCATCCATTTTGATATTCTTCAAACGACATCTCCTCCCGAACCGAAGGTCCAATTGAACTGAAACTTGATGGGAAGCATCAGGATGAAATGGATATTCAGAGTTGCTAAAATTGTTCCGTCCTGATATCAAAGATGGCCGCCTTGGAAGCCATTTTTAAAATAAAATAAAATCATTCGATTCTAATAGCCAAGTGGCCATCTTGAAATTCTTCAAACGACATCTCCTCCCAAGCCAGAGGTTAGATCAAGTTGAAACGTCATGGAAGGCATCGGGGTGAAATGGCAATATATAGATTTGTTAAAATTGTTCTGTTCAAATACCCAAGATGGCGACTATGGCGTCCATCCTGAAATTCTTCAAATGACATCTCATTCCGAACCAAGCGTTGGATTGAGCTGAAACTTGATGGGAGGCATTTCGGCGACATGGAGATTCAGATTTGCTAAACTTGTTTTGTTCCGATATCCAAGATGGCTGCGCATGGAGGCCATCTTGAAATTCTTCAAAAGACATTTTCTCCAGAACCAGAGGTCAGATCAAGCAGGGAGGCATTGGGGCGACATGGAAATTCGGATTTGCTAAAATTGTTGATTCTGATATACAAGCTGGCCACCATGACGGCCATCTTGAAATTATTCAATGTACATCTCCTGAACCAAAGGTTGTATGGTGCTGAAAGTTGATTTGGGGCATGGGGGCAACATGGAGATTCAGACATGCTGAAATTCTTCTGTTCTGTTATCTAAGATGGCTTTCATGTTGACTGTCTTTCTTCAAAGCACATCAAGTTGAATTGAGCCGAAACTTGATGGGAGGCACTGGGATGACATATGAAGATTAACCCTTATCTTGCTGAATATTTAACTAAGCCACACCATTTTTGATTTTCAGCCAATCAGATTACATGATATAATGAGTTTGTTCAAATTCACAAACTGAATGCAAACAGTGTAGATCCTGATCAGATGGCTTCTTCAGAAGCCATCTGATCTGGATCTACACTGTTTGTAAAGAGGTTTCTTCAGAAGCCATCTGATCTGGATCTACACTGTTTGTAAAGACAGGGGTTGTCGTGAACAGCAAGATAAGGGTTAAGACTTCTTAGAACCATTTGTTCTGATATCCCAGAAGGCTGCCACCTTTAAAAGCTTCGAACCACATCTGCTACCGAATGGTCTGTTGCACTGAGTTGAAATTGGAGGCAGACATTAGGGTGACATGAGATACAGAATTGTTAAAATTGTTGCATTCTGATATCCCAGATGGCGGCCATCTTGAAATTCTTCAAAGCACCTATATAGTAATTACATATATGATTTACAGGGAGAGGTAGCTCGGGTGATGTCAGTATGTGTCAAACACTCTGAGTACACAAGATTCGGTATTGTGGCTTTTTTGCAAGTGGTCATTTACACCGTAGTTTTGTTTGTGTTGCAGTTGTATACACATGATTGGTTGACTTGTTTTTGTTTTTTTTTTTTTTTTTTGGTCAACAGAAACTTAATCAGAAGCATCAAGATAACATGCAGATTCAGAACTGCTAAAGGCAATAAGATCTGATAAACAAAATGGCCACCAAAGCACAGTATAATATATGATCCGCCTCATCCAGGTGAGCCATTCTGGCCCACTTGGGTCTCTAGTTCCCTTTTCTAACTAGTAATGTTTTCAGAGAAAAAAAATGTCCCCACCATAAATATATCTTAAAACACCCATTTGACTTTAATGACTAGGTTAAAGTCATCAAAATGTAAGCTGCAAACAAGCCAATTTTGCCAAAAACTGACAGTTTTCTCGGGAGCATGTGACCTTAAAAAACAAACAGTCATTAAAAAGCTCAGATCACCAGACAAATTAAGTAGACTGTATTTAAATTTTGTACCAACATTCATAAATTCTTAAATGATATAGGTTACAGATAAGCCGTTTTTGGCTCCAAAAGAACAAGTTTCGGGAGACCTTGGCCTTAGAGTGCAGACAAGCCATTTGTCGGCCTAAGGGGGGGGGGGCTGTGACCTAGAAAAAAAGGTCAAGGTCAACAAATTCTAATCAAGTTGTATTGATATATTGTACCAAGTTTGACTATAATTAATCGATTCGTTTATGGGGTAGAGTGCAGACAAGCCAATTTTCGCCCAAAATTGACTGTCTTTGGGGCGCTGTGACTTTGTAAAAAGGTCAAGGTCACCAAAATCTAACCAAATCTGCGGTTTGTTGTTATGGTATATTGTACCACGTTTGGCGAAAATCAATCAATTCATTAATCAGATAGAGTGCAGACAAGCCATTTTTGGAACAAACTTGACTGTTTTGGGGTCGATGTGACCTTGAAAATGAGGTCAACGTTACCAAAATCTAATCAAATCTGCGGTTTGTTGTAATGATATATTGTACCAAGCTTGACGAAAATTGGTCAATTCGTTAATGAGATAGAGTGCAAACAAGCCATTTTGGCCCACAAATGACTGTTTTGTGGTCGCTGTGACCTTGAAAATGGATCAAGATCTACGGTTTGTTGTAATAATATATCGTACCAAGTTTGACAGAAATTGATCAATTCGTTAATGAGATAGAGGGCAGACAAGCCATTTTTGGTCCAAAAATGACTGTTTTTTAGTCGCTGTGACCTTCAAAATGGGGTCTAGGCCACCGTAATCTAATCAAATAAATAAAATCAATCAATTTGTTAATGACATAGAGTGCAGACAAGCCATTTTTGGCCCAAGAACGACTGTTTTGGGGTCGCTGTGACTTTGAAAATGAGGGCAAAGTCACCAAAATCTAATAAAATCTGCGGTATGTTGTAATTATATATTGTACCAAGTCTGACTAAAATTACTCAATTCGTTAATGAGATAGAGTGCAGTCAAGCCATTTTGGGTCCAAAAATGACTGTTTTGGGGTTGCTGTTACCTTGAAAATGAGGTCAAAGTCACAAAAATCTAATCAAATCTGCGGTGTGTTGTCTTGATATATTATACTAAGTTTGACTGAAATTACTCAATTCGTTAATGAGATAGAGTGCAGACAAGCCATTTTTGGCCCCAAAAATGACTGTTTTGGGGTTGCTGTTACCTTGAAAATGAGGTCAAAGTCACAAAAATCTAATCAAATCTGCGGTGTGTTGTCTTGATATATTATACTAAGTTTGACTGAAATTACTCAATTCGTTAATGAGATAGAGTGCAGATAAGCCATGTTTGGCCCCAAAATGACTGTTATGGGGTCGCTTTGACCTTAAAAATTAGGTCAAGGTCACTAAAATCTAACCAAATCTGCCGTTTGTTGTAATGATATATTGTATCAAGTTTGACTAAATTTACTCAATATGTTAATGAGATAGAGTGCAGACAAGCCATTTTTGGTCCAAACATGAGTTTTTGGGTCGCTGTGACCTTGAAAATGAGGTCAAGGTGATCATTACCTAATGACTGTTTTCCCCGATCATAGTGATGTGTCTATGCAAGTTTGGTCAATATCCATCCATAGGTTCAAGAGATATAGTGCTTCAAACAGGCTTCGCCGACGCCGACGCAAACGGGATCCGCACCAAAAACAATATGTCCCCCTCCAGTCCGGTGGGGGGACAAAATTCTTCAGTGCCCATAACACTTTTGTTTTTCCTGTCTGCGGTATCTTGCTTAATAATTTCAGAAATCTTATCATATTTTGCACGAATGATGATATTTATAAGTTGTTGTTGCAAGGGAAAGATCAGTGTCCAGGGGTCAATATTTATAGTTATTTGGTTCTTGAGAAACTGATTTTTCCTGCATATCTTGATATATAATAATAGGAATCGTATCATATTTTGCATAAATGTTGATATACGTGAGATGATGAAGGTACAGAAAAAGAAGGGTCAAAGTATCAATACTCACAACGAAAACATGCCTATATAATTTTGTACGAAAGCCTACTAGGGTCAAAATAAGATGAGAAAAAAATATATTTTCTCGTACATGACCCCCTTGAACCTCACTTTTGTATAGTAAAACTGGGGTTTACAGGGGGAAAAACCTTATTTTTGGACGGGGTTTTCAAGGAAATATTCCGTCCTTTAGAATAGCGATGTCCGTGTGGGCGGCGGCCGGGCGTCCGCGTCCCTCGATGAGGCGGTTCTAACGAGTACCCACATTCTATATTTTGAGCAGTAATAAGAAAAGTATTGCAATTTTTCTTCTTAAAATTTTCGAGTTTTTTTTTTCGGCGGTAAAGTTACCAATGCATTTGTAAATGGTTAACAACTGTTATAGTTATTCCCTTTGTGTCCATAGAAGAAGAAGAAGTTTATTTACCTCGTAATAGATCAGTAGAGGTCGAGGCCATCCTCCATTGACCTTACAACATAGTCGAGTATTACATGCAATAGGTCAAGTATGACCCTTGAGCAAATAATCATATATACAAACATTTATAAAGCAACATAAGCATGGCGGACAATGTAAAATGAATCTGAAAGTTACACAACTATGTACTATACATACTAATTCATCATGTTAACAAGACCGAGAATTGGAGACTCCCGCAAACTCCACATTATTTCTCCAAATAGCCGCCCCAAAACACAGGTCGCGGGTACCCGCTAGAACCACGTCGGTGCTGGGGTTATAACGAGCATCCACAACCCACGCCACGAGCGGCAATAAGCAAAATACCACAAAAACACTAAAAAAAAAAAACTTCTGGTGATATGATGTATGCCATTTTTACACATGGGTGTGATACCGTAATGTTACCATGCTACTGTTTCATAAAAGATCGAACTATCTGACTGTAAACACAGACACTAAACTATAATAATAATGGGACTGAGAGCATGATGCAAAGGAAACTACAGAGTAGGGAAAAATGTAAACTTAATTAGTGTACCAACATTAAATCGTTACGTTTTTCAAAACACTTAAAAATATATACTGCGAGATTTTGTAATTCTTTTTTATTATTTGACCGTAATAATTCAACTGTCTTTTGCATACTTATTCTTCTCAGAAAAAAAGGTTTAATTAACATTTTTCTTTCGTTGCTATACAGCAAGCACTCAAATAAAAAATGGTATTCATCTTCTAACTTCTTACATATCATACATTTTCGATCTTCTCTGGGTGTTGGTTGTGGTCTGTTCCATCTACCTGCTTCAATAGCGAGTCTATGAGAAGATAACCTTAATTTTGACATTGCTACTCTAAACTTCTTTATTGTTACTATATCTAAATAAGGCTGATATTGAAAAGTACAGAAATGTTTATAAAACGACGCTCTGCTTGAGTTCTCAATTCTCTCATGCCAGTTTTGTATGAAATTATCTTTAAGTTTTTGTCTTAAAATAGATAAAAATATTTTAATATTTCCTACCCCCTGGGATAACCAAACTTCAAGAAAACCATGACTAGACAATGTGTTTTTAATTAATGCTGCCCAATTTTGTAAGTTTGGTCTATTGTTTATGTCATTTACCATTACGTTATACATCTGCTTAATATATTTTCTTTCATCTGCATAAATAATTTTAAACCAGTATTTAACTATGCTATATATCCTCTGTGTATAATAATTCGTCCTGCCAAGTTCGCCGTATATAAAATCATTTTGTGTCGATGTTTTTAATTGTTTACAAAAAAAAACATATGCGTTCTTTCAATTTGTTTTGCTTGACAAAACCCCCAAACCTCGGACCCATAATTTAAAATAGGGGTCACTAGTTTGTCATAAAGCTCAATCCTTTGCCTAACTGTAATGTTTGTAAATCTGTAAAGATAACTGTTTTACTTAACACTCTTGAGTTTTTCCTTTTTGTATTGACCATTACCTTGCGGTGGTTGTCGGGTATCTAATAAGCAGTGCTTATTCTTTTTCCTTTGTTTTTTTTTTTCAGTTATCTAAATTACGCTCATGTTTGACTATAATGTTTATGCATATTATGGAACTCGGCATTTTAATTTGCCAGGATGCGGATTGCGGCCTTAGGAATCATGTGCGTGTGCTTTGCAGTGGCTGGTATGAGTACTGCTACTTACCGGGGACATCCGAGTTATTACGTGTATCCATATTTCCAGGCTGAAACATCTGAAGATCTCAGCACATTGACAAGTGGTCCATTTCGTGAGTACATTAGTTTCTCTGTCTATCTGTCTCTGTCTGTCTGTCTGTCTGTCTCTCTCTCTCTCTCCATCGCTGACACAACTTTTTGCTTTTTGGGATGATTGTGCTACTATCAACCAAAAGATAATAACAGTAAGGCTTGACATTAACTGCTGTTTTCTTCGCCATTATCAACAAACATTATCCGGGAAGGTATAATTTGAGGACTTTTACTGGAGGACCAGAGGACTGAGGACCAAGTCCTCTAGAGGACCAGGGGTATAATTTGAGGACCAAATACAGGAGGACCAGTGCTTTAATAAGCCATATAATGGCTATGATAATTGAAGATAATTACTGTTTATTGAAAATGACACCTGCTGGTATGGTATATCACCTCATGGGTATATATACAGAAAAAAGGAAAAAAATAAAATAAAATAAATAAAAGGAAAACCATGTTATTATGCTCAGGAAATTTTTCACATAGCATTTTTTGAAATTTTTTTTGGCATCTTGTTACTCTGATAAAAAATGTTTAGTTGAAATTAGAATTATAATTGATATAATCAATCTGTTATTTTTTTTAATTCACAAACTGCATGATGAACAGTGGAGATCCTGATCACATGGCACCTTGCTACTCTTTTAAAAATGTTTACTTGGAATTAGATTTTCTCTACAGTAAGTACTTTCTATATACTTAATATAAGCTACCTGTTAAATTCACAAACTACATGTTGAACAGCGAAGATCCTGATCAGATGGCATCTTGCTACTCTTTTAAAACTGTTCACTTAAAGTTAGAATTTCTCTACTTTCGATATACATGTACTGAATATAAGCTATCTGTTAAATTCACAAACTGCATGATGAGCAGTGAAGATCCTGATCAGATGGCATCTTGTTACTCTTTTAAAAATGTTCTCTTAAAGTTAGAATTTCTCAACTTTCAATATACATGTACTTAATATAAGCTATCTATTTAATTCACAAACTGCATGATGAACAGTGAAGATCCTGATCAGATGACATCTTGTTACTCTTACAAATTATCTGTTAAATTCAAAACTGCATGATGAACAGTGAAGATCCTGATCAGATGGCTTATCTGGAGCTAAACTGTTGTTATGCTCAGAAATTTTTCACCACAGAATTATACGAAATATCATTAAGATAACATTTCCGTATGACATAGAGCATTCTTACATGTTACCATAATGGTATATTTCCCTGATGAAAGCTTGTGATATTTATTTATTAATACTCCAAATATAGGTTGCGGCCTGTGCTTGTTAGAACCACCTAAATGAGGCAGTTCAAACGACTATACTCACAACCTATGTTTTCGAGCAGAAATAAGAAAAATAATGTATACCCTTGTAAACCTCAATTTTCGCTATATAAAATGGGGTTAAGAGGGGTGTTCATTACACGGACTTGTAAACATGATGACTTTTTGCATCTTGCTACTCTTTTAAAATGTTTAGTTGAAATTAGAATTTCTCCAATTTCTACATGTATATGCTTGATATAATCTACTGTTAAATTCACAAACTGCAAGATGAACAGTGAAGATCCTAATCAGATGGCTTATCTGGAGCTACAATGTTTTATGCTCAGCAATTTTTCAGCATAGAATTATATCATCATGCTTACAAGTCCGAGAAATGAACATCCCCTTACACCCCACTTTATATAGAGAAAACTGGGGTTTAGGGGGTATACATTATTTTCCTTATTTCTGCTCATAGACATAGGTTGTAGGTACCCGTACGAACCAACACAATGAGGCGGTTCTAACGATCACCCACAATCTATGTGATGAGTATAAATACGAATAATATCACAATTTTTTAAGGAGATGTAAAAAAAATGCATTATGACGCACAGGTTTGTTATTGTAATGGAAATTAATTTTTGGCATCTTGTTTCTCTTCTTAAAAATGTTTAGCTGAAATTAGAATTTCTCTATTTTCTACATACTTAATGATATAATCTATCTGTTAAATTCACACACTGCAGGATGAACTTTCTGCTACATAAATTGTGTATTATCGTTAGGACCACTTCACTGAGGCATTTCCTTAAACTTGCAAACCGTCATATTAGGCTTATTTTTGATAAAAACCCGCTGGTACTTCACTGAAGTGAGTTTAAATAATAAAACTTTCAATTGCATGGACATGGTACCACATTGATGCCGATTATCTTACACAAAATTCAACAAAACTAAAAGGTTTGGTGGGGAGGGTTATGGCCCTTTCAATATTATTTCACTCATATCGAGCTGACCGTTAATCAGGTGTACAGAGGTGTACTACGTAAAGTCTATAGAGAAGTTTGTTGCAAAAATATGGTTGTATCAATTAATTTAATTATCATGATTGTTGTTAAGCAACACTGATTTTTAAGTTCTTTATTCTGATGTTTTATCAAGTGCTAAGTTTTATAAAGTTATCATACTATAATGACTTGCCACACATTGTTGAGGAATGATTGTGCACTTTAACCAATTTTTGGGTCAGAAATCGCAAAACTGCATGGTTATTAGCAAACAGTGCAGGCCCAGATCAGATACCACATTCTACACTGTTTGCAAAAAGTTCAGCCGTTTTCCAAACAAATTTTGAAGAACCCCTAAATTTTGAAATGGACTCCTGTTATATATAAAGTGGAAGGTTTCATTCAGTTCAAAATGGGTTAAAACATGAATATATTGAAGACAATATATTGTCCAGTTTGTTACCCTTTTACCTACAAGTTTTTTAAGTGGATGTAATGAACACCCTTATAAACCCCACTTATTCCATGATTTGGGTACTCCTGACATACACTTGTTAGAACCACCTTGGTCTAATGAGCACACACATTCTATGCTTGCAGACAAAATGAGAAGAATGTCACCAATAAAATGGAAAATGTCAGTTTTAAGTTTGTGGAAGAAACATTACAATAACACACATGGGACATAGTGCATTTTTTTACATCTCCAAAATTGCTACTTTTTGGTGAAAATCTTTGATATAAGCAAACATAGGTTGCTGCCTCATTGAGGTGGTTCTAACTAGTACCCATGACCTACTTCTTGGAGCAGTAATAAGAAAGATAATGTATGCTTCTGTAAACCCTAGTTTTCTCTGTAAGGTATTTTTAGGGGTGGTGTGTGTGTGTGTGAGGGGGGTGGGGGGGGGGGGGAGGCAATGTTCATTTTATGGACATGTTCACCTGAAGACACCTTGTCACTTTGGTGACTAAGATCTTTTTCCCCAAGGTTCATTTTTCCTTGATTATTACTTCTAATAAATAAATAAAAGAAATAAACGATAAAATAAATAATAAAAAAACATTATTAAATAATTAAATAAATGCTTATTTATGCGTCGTGTGTGAGTACTGCAATGGAAGGTCATGTTTTTTTCACTTCTCAGCTCAACTTAAGAAAATTAATAATAAATTAGGCCCTAATTAACAATCAAAATAATTAGAAAAAAATGCTTCTGAAAGATCTAACAACACATTTCAAAAATGAAGACTTTCAATTATTTGCAACATTTCAACCTATGAATCATAGGCTTACAGCCATTGGTTATAATATATAACTTTGCCCCACCTACAATAGGATAAGCCCTACCTACAAATAACCATTAAACTGCCAATCACAACCATTGCAATTTCAAGCCTTTTTCTTTACTTCTCAAAGAAACTCTTGTTTAGAATTTTTATATATGAGTCCTATGGAAATGTTGTTCTCTGAAAACAAACAAAAGAAAAAACTTTGAATGCCATCTGCTATGAGGTAATGCTTGGTGCTTAAGATATAAGATTAAAAATTTTTTTTCCATACGTATGTCTGAATGTAATACTTGGCCGTCTTAAAAAATGAAAACAAAACAAAACACACAAAAAACAAAAAAAACAATGCCATTTCCAGTAAGTAATAAAATGACTGATAGAATAGGAATAGATAAAACCACTAGGAAAAAATAATTTGGCCGAACTGCCCTACAAAAAAAAATAAATAAAATAAATAAATAAAATAAATAAATAACTGTTGTTTTTTTTTGTTTCCTAGTAGAGGAATTTCCATTAGAACTGAACATACTTTTTTTAAAAGAGTAACACATTGCCTAAAATATATGAAATTTATTTATATGGTGAAGAATTTCTTTATCACATGTTTTCCTTCAATTTATTTATTTATTTTTTCCCCACTTATCCCGCTGACAAGACAATCCCTACATTTGCAAACAGTTTAGCTCCAGATAAGCCATCTGATCAGGATATTCACTGTTCATCATGCAGTTTGTGAATTTAACAGATAGCTTTTAAGTGAACATTTTTAAAAGATTAACAATATTCCATCTGATCAGGATCTTCACTGTTCATCATGCAGTTTGTGAATTTAACAGACAGCTTATATTAAGTACATGAATATTGAAAGTAGAGAAATTCTAACTTTAAGTGAACATTTTTAAAAGAGTAACAAGATGCCATCTGATCAGGATCTTCACTGTTCATCATGCAGTTTGTGAATTTAACAGCTAGCTTTTAAGTGAACATTTTTAATACAGTAACAAGATGCCATCTGATCAGGATCTTCACTGTTCATCATGCAGTTTGTGAATTTAACAGATAGCTTATATGAAGTACATGTATATTGAGATTAGAGAAATTCTAACTTTAAGTGAACATTTTTCAAAGAGTAACAAGATGCCATCTGATCAGGATCTTCACTGTTCATCATGCAGTTTGTGAATTTAACAGACAGCGTTTAAGTGAACATTTTTAATAGAGTAACAAGATGCCATCTGGTCAGGATCTTCACTGTTCATCATGCAGTTTGTGAATTTAACAGATAGCTTTTAAGTGAACATTTTTCAAAGAGTAACAAGATGCCATCTGATCAGGATCTACACTGTACATCATGCAGTTTGTGAATTTAACAGACAGCTTTTAAGTGAACAGTTTTAAAAGAGTAACAAGATGCCATATGATCAGGATCTTCACTGTTCATCATGCAAATTGTGAATTTAACAGATAGCTTTTAAGTGAACATTTATAAAAGAGTAACAAGATGCCATCTGATCAGGATCTTCACTGTTCATCAAGCAGTTTGGGAATTTAACAGACAGCTTTTAAGTGAACATTTTTAAAAGAGTAACAAGAGGCCATCTGATCAGGATCTTCATTGTTCATCATGCAGTTTGTGAATTTAACAGATAGCTTATATTCAGTACATGTATATTGAAAAAAGAGAAATTCTAACCATTACGAAAACAAGCCTATACAAATACAATGTAAACTTTACCGCCGAAAAAACGAAAAAAAAAAATTTAAGATGAAAAAATTGTGATAGTTTTCTTATTTCTGCTCAAAATATAGAGGTGGTTCTAACGAGTACCCACAATCTATATATTTTAGAGCAGAAATAAGAAAAATAAGGTTTACCCCTGTAAACCCCAGTTTTACTATATAAAAGTGGGGTCCAAGGGGGTCAAAATTATATAGGCATGTTTTCGTGATGTTTAAGTGAACATTTTAAAAGAGTAACAAGATGCCATCTGATCAGGATCTTCACTGTTCATCGTGCAGTTTGTGATTTTAACAGGTAGCTTATATTAAGTATAATACTGTAGAGAAATTCTAATTTCAAGTGAAAATTTTTAAAAAAAGTAGCAAGATGCCATCTGATCAGGATCTTCACTGTTCATCATGCAGTTTGTGAATTAAAAAAAAATAACAGATTGATTAAATCAAGTCTATAGAAAGTAGAGAGAAATTCTAATTTCAACTAAACATTTTTTATCAGAGTAACAAGTTGCCAAAAATATATTTCATAAAATTTTATGGTGAAAAATTTCCTGAGCATAATAACATGTTTTTCAATTTATTTATTCTATTTATTTTTTTTTTTTTTTTTTTTTTATACATTATGCCCATGAGGTGATATACCATACCAGTAGGTGTCATTTTCAATAAACAGTAATTTATCTTCAATTATCGTAGCCATTATATGGCTTATTAAAGCACTGGTCCTCCTGTATTTGGTCCTCAAATTATACCCCTGGTCCTCTAGAGGACTTGGTCCTCAGTCCTCTGGTCCTCCAGTAAAAGTCCTCAAATTATACCTTCCCACATTATCCATGGGCAATTCGAAGGTTTTGGGCAATGGAACTAAAAGAACGCAAGTACCGACAAGTTGTTTTGTTCATGACCGTTTCTCCAGCATAGTCAGAGACAATCGACCTACCAGTGCTGTAATATGTTATTAATCAAATAATTTCGTATTGGCCCAGTTACAGGTCCGAGGTCTGCTGTATTGGCACGAGGCCGAAGGCCGAGGCCAATACAGCTGACCGAGGGCCTGTAACTGGGCCAATACGAAATTACTTGATTAATGACAATTTTATTAATTGATGCAATTAAAAACATGATTTATGATTTTTGAATATTGGTTGACCTTGTGTAATATAGGATAATCAATTAATAATAACTTGTATTTCTCTTTCACAGCGAGTGCCATTTTCATCGCAACTTTGATACTAGCCAACAACAATGACTGACATAAACTGGCTGCTGAATGCTGACAATGGGCAAATACCGACCAGCAAAAGTTATATGATCTTCAATGGCCCGAACACCAACGGCTCGTGTAATATGTCTATCATTACGATAACACGTCCATGAGGCTTGGTGCATTCTTTCATAAAAAACGGGCATTTTTCAGGTGAATTTTTGTGATATTTTTCTTATCTATACTGCAAACATGGATTGAGGGTGCATTCTTTCATATAAAAAATATACATTTTTCAGGTGAAATATGTGCTAGTTTTCTTATTCATACTCTAAACATAGGTTGAGGGTGCTCGATAGAACCGCCTCAAAGAGGCGGTTCTAATGAGTACCCACAACCTATGTCTTTGAGCAGAAATAAAGAAAATAATGTATAGCCCCAAAAATCCCACTTGTCTCTATTTTAAGTGGGGATTAGAGTCGTCTTCGTTAGAATACATGTTAACATGATGTTCTTGGAACCCGGGGGAAGTCTTCCCATTGGTCCAGATAAAAAATCTTTTGGCGTATAATTAAGGCAGTGTATTCAAACATCATATATATATGTAACTGTCCCCGCTCATCGGGGCTTGGCGAAGTAAACTGAGCTGCATGGTGCTTCCATCCGAGCTGAAAGCGACCAGACATGACTACTGGTAAATGACTTGGTCTGAGCCTGCCCCGGCAAAGTGGTGCGGACTGCCCATGCATAGAAACCCTACTGGTTTCATTAGGCGGCAGGGCTAGGGAAGTCATTTTATCTCAATATTGGGTAAAAGTCCCAGAAAATTGGAAGCAACATCTCCAAAATGACCTAAAGACGTTAAACCTCAATTCAACCAACCAAACAAACAAACAATCATGTATGTTTTAATCATGTTTCTCTCCTATATAACTGGACACTGGCAGACATGTTAAGTCTCCCGAAAATCGCGGGAGACTCCCGAAAAAATAGCTTTTCTCACGCATCACGAAATTCAGGATAAAACTCCCGGAAAAATGAAAATACCGTTTTGGAGTAGAGTTTTGAAAAGCTGCGCTTGTATTTTCGTGTGTGAAATCTCGCGGAAAATCCCGAGTTAATCCGTGAGTAAAACTGATAATAATTCATGCTCTGTCCAGTATTCACGGTTGCACACCTGCCGATGGGCATTAACAAATGAAAACAATCGTTTCTTGAAGTGTTTGCGAAAATGAAAGTAAATCGTACCGGTTAATTTCCTTCAA
This sequence comes from Lucinisca nassula, assembly GCA_963580285.1. Lineage (NCBI taxonomy): Eukaryota > Metazoa > Mollusca > Bivalvia > Lucinida > Lucinidae > Lucinisca > Lucinisca nassula. Next base: position 22,139,515 of record OY757013.1, on the reverse strand, counting down.
CCATCGGACAGTAAAAGTTCACCGAATCTTGTTAAAAACGCCGACCGTATTTGTCACGGATCAGTCTATTTTATTATAACACTGTAAACAAAAGCCTCAGGTACTCTCGATAAGCCTACAATCTTCCGCGTGACAAGGTGTGAAAATAGGATTAATTATGTCTCTAATTTGCATTTATCCCTCTATCATAACATTTTAACCACAATCAATGTGAAAATGTTGCAATCGCTCTAAGACGTTTAGCTACGTCTAACGGTAGATGTATGCACAATAAAAACGGACTATTCTGTTGTCTCGTGCATGGTTAATTTTTGGCGCCAAAATAGCAGACGCTGGGCGGGAAAAGTCGAACACATCTGTATGGTGTTGTTGGTGGTTGACACAAAGTTTTCGGGGATGGGTCTGGAATTGCAAGGTGCCGTTTTCTATCCAGCTCTATCCTCAGCCGTTTAGCTATCGAGAAAATATTTTTTACAGGTTGCAAACATTTTTTTATGAAAAGAAAATGCCCCATTAAAATAAAACAATGACATTAAACAGGTGAAGGGTTTCTGGGGTCGTATGACGTCATTTACCGATCGCATGCATAAAAACGGTAGCGGCGGTTTGTGGACGGTGGATTTCATGGCGAGTTTGGTGGCGGAGATCTTTGATGTTCGCCTCGAACTTGTCTGTTGAGCGGGTGTGAAAGTTGTGGATGGAGGGGTACTCGTCTTGCAGCTGGATCATTAAATTATAAACTAATCTGCATTCTTTATTCTCTTATCTCACTAAGCTGACAATTTTGATCTTTTGAGTATATCGGCTGCAGCTCGTGGTAATCATGCGTGTCAAGTTTATATAACTATCAGTATCTTTAATTGCTAATTGGACAAGCTGTTATGACATATCTGCAATTAACTCCCACTTGAAAATGTACCGTTATTGACCGTGACAACTACCATAGTACCTACCGTATTTCTGCACTTAAAAGTTGGCCGGGGGGGGGGGGATAAAGTTGTTGTGCTTGAAACTTGAAACTTGATAGAAACCTTGGGTTATATTTATAAATGTTGGCTGGGGGAAATTTAGGGTCCAAAGCAAAACCGTGCTGTATCCGAATTCGTGCGGTAACGAATCATGCTATAACAAGGTCCGGGTGTATCTATCTATCTATCTATCTGGGCATGAATGATAAGATGTGCACATAGCATTGCTGTAGCATTATACACCTGGGGGTGTGGTTGGGGTTGGGGGGGGGGGGGGGCACTGGTATGGCTAGGTGTTAGTTTGAAGTCATCTTCCCAAGGAAATGATTTTAAAAAATATTAATCAGATATTTATCCATGAACAGGAGTGTAAAGAGTAAACAAAGTAATGTTCAAAAAGCTTTCAGAATGCACCATTTTCTAACCTATCCTGGGAGCTTGCCCCCACTTCGCGGCTTTGGCGCTCGCCAATCCTCCTCGAACGCGTTGTCTCCCTCATTTTTATTTTCAAAACTTAACATGTCTGCACTGGCGATGTTATGACGTCAGTTTCGCTCTTCTGCTGTTAATAGAAAAACTGTTTTAGCACTCAAGCAAGATATTTTTGTCACCATAGGCCCGTTGTTTGTTGTTGTTGATTTGAGGTTTAACGTCCCCGTCAACACTGTAAAGGTCATTTTGGAGACGTTGCTTCCAATTTTGTGGGACTTTTACCCAACATTGAGATGAAATGACATCTCAAGCCCTGTCGCCCAATGAAACCAATAGGGTTTATTAGCATGGACGGTCCGCCTCGCACCGCGGTTCCTGGGCAGGCTTAGATCCTCTAAGCGGTTTACCAGTACTAGTGTGCGGGCCGGATTCAGCTCTGCGTGGAAGCATCATGCAGCCCATATATTTCTTCAAGCCCCTATGGGCGGGGGCCGACCATAGGCCCGTGGATGGAAAATTATGCAAATATAAGTATTAAAGGATTGGTTGTGTTGAGGTTTTACATCCTTAGGACATAAGTAACAAAGGTTATTCATTTAGCGTTCATTGAAGTATTCATACTTCAATGAACGTTAAATAAATTATGTCTATTTCATAATAATTGCCTCATTGATTCTTTGCGGTCATTTTCTGCTCTTCGTGGAAGTACCATGCAGCCAAACCTATTTCTCTAAGCCCGAATGGACAGGGACCCATGGAAATTCGGTTTACACATTCAGCTTTTGCTGTGTAACTAAAAGCTCGAGATCTAGGTTTTGTAACTGCACATGCAGGTGAATGCTATCAAGCAAGGATGGCCTTGACCTACATTGCATGCTTCATTGAACAATGTCAAGACACATAATTAGCATTTCAGGTGCAGTTTATCTGGAACCATTTTGGAAATTATATACTCATTCATCAAGATAAAAACCATTTTTCACATATAACAAGGACAGACAACTCGAACCAGAATAATCAGTGATGGATTTAGCTTTCGTATAAAATTTCATCACGATATATGCCATTCTAATGATTCAGTAGAGCTAGGGTGCATGCCAAAGTCAAAACCCTTTTTCACATACGTCAATAACAAAATTATATATATAGTCTGTATATCTGTGAAGTTTCATCCATACCTTCCAAATAGTAAAGGAATAGTAGGCCAAAAAAAAAACATTTACCGGTATTAGGAACTGACAAGGGCAAATTACCAGATTTTGCCCATTATTAATTCCAAACCACACATCCCTTATAAATATGCATGTGCATGCAAAAACTGAAGAAGAAAAATCTTTGATTAAAAACCTAACTTACCTATGTAAAGGACAAAAAAGGTATGTAGTCATACCCCTATCTTGTGGTTGGGTATAAAAACTAGATGGCTGGCTGCTCTGGAATTTTTATCCCCACATCTTCCAAAGGAAAGTGGGGATATTGTTATTGCCGCCCTACATCCATCCCTCCAGCTATCTCCTCCTAAACCCTTAGTCGGAATGAAACCAAATTTGGTGTGTGGTTACTTACATGAATGGTATGCAAGAGCATATATATTTTTGGCCCTGCCAAATTAAGTTTTTCAGAACATAGTCATGTGGCATGTCAAATCGAAGAGGGTGATGAAAACAAAACAAATCAAGTAAAATTTTTACCCTGGGGTCAGATTAGGGCCCTGGGGAGAGATCAAATAGCAATCATTGCAATTGCTGTCGAAAACGTGGGAATTTGCAATGGCATGCCACAGACTGCACAATCTAGTTTCATCTGCTTTAGAATTCAGTAGTGTTTTACCCTTCTCCTGATGAGCCAGGAAACGCTCCCATTTGGATAACACACCGTGCAACATAATGAATTTTCCAAATCTCAAAAATGGCTACTTTTCTGAAGAAAATCCGTGATATTTCCCTTATCATACTGTAAGTATAGATTGTGAGTGCCTGTAAGGACCGCCTCATTGAGGCAGTTCTAACGAGTACCCACAACCTATGTCTTAGGCCAGAAATGAGTAAAAATAATGTATACCCCCGTAAAAGCAAGTTTATTCTATGTAAATTGGGGTTTAGGGAGGTGATCATTTCACAGACTTCTTAAAGTGATGACTTTTGCAAGCAGTGTAAATCCAGCTCAGAAGGCTTCTGTTTATAATTCCTTTGGGGAATTTGTAGAAATAAATTACATCTTTGCTAGTCCAAAATAGCTGTGACAAAAGTAATTCCTTCAGCAGAATTAGAGATAAAGGGTCAAAATGGTCCATTGCAAAAGAAAACAAGACAGGTTTAGATTTCAACAATTTATTAACAAAAAAGAAGATAAACAAAAGAGAGTTTAAGAGCAGTATACATAATTAACACCAATAGATCTTTACAACAGCTTAACAATACATCATTATCACAGACCAAACAATATATATATAATAAATTAGCCAGGTCTCGAGAAAACCTGTTTGCAAACAACAAAGGTGCAGATTATAAGAATCTTACAAGGGTGTGAAGGGTGGATGGAAAAATCCATGCCGAGGGTCACTGTCAGGTATCACGGGTCTTGCCGAGTGATGCTGGACAGTGATCCTGAGGGACGGATTTTTCTATCCATCCCTCACGACCATGTAGGATTCTTTTTCTTGCATACCTTCCATTTCTGAGCGTGGATTTTTAATACTGCAGTCACTTTGGTTGCCAACATCCGCCATATTGTGATGAAACTACAGTGATGTTTAGTGATGTCACGTTACATGCTGTGGCGTCAACCTAAACGACCGCACATATGAGGTCCTATTCAACCAGTGCATTTATCAAACATGCCAGAATATTCAATTTTGGGTAAGAACACCAGGGTTAGAACAGAATTTCTATCCCAAGCTAAAGCTATGGATTTCCTTCTCTGGTGTGCAAGAACAGTAGTTCCTACATTACGATATCATATCTGTGAACTAAAATGGTCTTTCATAACCTCATAACTAGCATTTTTCAGACGAAAATTTGTATACTTTTCATATTTCTAGTCTAAACATACCTTGTGGGTGCTTGTAAGAACAACCTCAGTGAGGCGGTTCTAATAAGTGCCCACAATCTATATTTTTGAACACACATCCCGAAAACACACCTATATATTTTGACCCCCTTTAACCCCACTTTTATATAATAAAACTGGGGTTTACAGGGGTAAACATTATTTTTCTTATTTCTGCTCTAAAATATAGATAGTGGGTACTCGTTAGAACAGCCTCAATGAGGCGGTTCTAATGTGTGCCCACAATCTATATATTGAGCAGAAATAAGGAAAATATCACGATTATTCGTCTTAGAACTTGCATTTTTTCGGCGGTAAAATTTACAATGTATTTGTACAGGCGTGTTTTCGTAATGAAAAAATTTAAACCCCTGTAAACATCACTTTTCTCTATGTAATATGGGGTTTTCAGGTGTGTTCATATCACAGACTTGCTGATGATATCTTTCAAGACTCTCCATTACGAAAACACGCCTATGCTAATACATGGTAATTTTACCGCCGAAAAAATGAAAATTTTCAGATGAAAATTTGTGTTATTTTTCTTATTTCTGCTCAAAATATAGATTGTGGGTACTCGTTAGAATCGCCTCATGGAGGTGATTCTAAGGAGTACCCACAATCTATATGTTTTAGCAGAAATAAGAAAAATAAGGTTTACCCCTATAAACCCAAGTTGTACTATATAAAAGTGGGGTTCAAGGGGGTCAAAAGTATATAGGTGTGTTTTCGTGATGTGCTAGTCTGTGTAGCTGAGCAGGCTGGTTTGTATCTTACCTGGTCACCTTCCCAAAAACAGGTTTTCTCATGACAGAGCTTGTATTGTGATTGCCATGGATGAAAAAGTGCCTTATGACATTACAATAACACACCCATGTGACATAGTGCATTTTTTCACACCTCCATAATGGCTACTTTTGGGAAGAAAATCTGTGACATTTTTCTTATTTATACTGCAAACATAGGTTGAGGGTGCTCGTTAGAACTGCCTCATTGAGGTGGTTCTAACGAGTACCCACAACCTAAGTCTTGAAGCAGAAATAACAAAGATAATGAATATCCCCTTAAACCTCAGTTGTCTCTGAATAAAGTGGGGTTTGTGGGGTATTCATATCACAGACTTGTTCACATGATGACATAGGCAGACAGTGAAGTAAAGTACATGATCACCCTGTACATACAGCACATACATGAAGTGAATCCAGCCCTCATCATGCTTTGGAATGCCAAGTACCAAGGAAGTCTTAACTTCTAAAGTGTCAAGCAAAATCCTTTAGCAGATAACACTCTACTTTTTTTCTTAATTGTCAGTGAAAGTCATGTGACATTTCCTCTGCTTAACAGATGATTCACATGAAATGTCAAGCCTTATTTGTGCTGAAAAAATAAGAGCAAAAAGTACAAAACTATCATATGCTACTGTCCTTATTTGTGCTGAGAGACAATGTTTTAAGAGTCAGCACTACCCTTCAAATTCTGCAGAAAGTTCTATAGCAATGACTAAAATCAAATGTATTGCACGACCCGCAGAAAAAGCGACCGACTGAAGTCGGTTGATTTTCTAAGAGTGCCCTAAAATCACTGTGTCATTCTATTCTGTCAGTCTGTCTGTCCGTTCGTAACCCGTTTGTGAAAACTGGTGATAGTGACTTAACAACTTGGAATATTTAAACAATTTTTGGCATACTGATAGATATCAATGAGATCTAACCAATGAACTTGCGAAATATTACATTCCATTTAGTATAGCCTCGCTGAGGCGAAAAATGTGAAAATTTTCGAACTACTTCTCCTCGGAAACCATTGGGCCGATTGAAGTCAAATTTCATATGGAGCCTCTATGGGATGGGGGAAACCAAAATTTGCTCATGGGGTCCAGGTCACATGACCAAAATGGCCACCAAGCCATATATGGTCTGTCTGTCCGTAACCCGTTTGTGAAAATTGGTGATAGTGACTTAACCGCTTGGAATATTTAAACAAATTTTGGTATACTGATAGATATCAATGAGATCTAACCAATTAACTTGCGAAATATTACATTCCATTTAGTATAGCCTCGCCCAGGGGAAAAATGTGAAAATTTTCGAACCGCTTCTCCTCGGAAACCGTTGGGCCGATTGAAGTCAAATTTCGTATGGAGCCTCTATGGGATGGGGGAAACCAAAATTTGCTCATGGGGTCCAGGTCACATGACCAAAATGGCCGCCAAGCCATATATGGTAAAAACCCTTCAAAAATAGTCTTCTCCAGAACCACTGGGCAGATTTCCACGAAACTTGATAAATAGCATCTGGGACGTAGGCCCATCATAAATTGCTAAAATGGTGACCCTGGGTTGACCTTGACCTTCTTTGTGCCTAGGTCAAACTTTGACACATATGCTTTTGTATTGGAAAAGTGAGAATGCATTTTATCCTGCAAACGATTCAGAATACAGTACTAAAGTATAAGATATATTTTTGCTCCTTACGATAAGGCGCATTTATTGGGGGAACTGTTTTAGGTCAAGGTAACATGACCAAAATGGCCGCCATACCCATATATGGTAACACTCATTAAGCTAAAAGCATCTGGCGGGTCGTGCACTTCAGCTGAAGCACTGGTTTCATTATTTTTCAGACAAAAAAGGGCTTACCATTTCATGTAAACTCTCTGACCTACAGATGGTTCACATATAAAATCAAGCCTTATTTTCTCAGAAAAGTAAGAAACAACAAACTAGAAATGTGTCCAAGGGACATGGATGCTCTCAATGAGGCTATTCTAATATGTATATACAACTTACCTTTATTTTATAAAACATTCATAAGATATACCTAAATTATCTTGCCTGGCACTATGACTAACCCTGGGTGGCCAAAACTATCCCTGCTACACATCGCAAAAACACGCCTATATAATTTTGACCTCCTCCATCCCCACTTTTATATAGAAAAAATGGGGTTTACAGGGGCAAACCTTATTTTTCTTATATCTGCTCTAAAATATAGATTGTGGGTTCTCGTTAGAACCGCCTCGATGGGGTGGTTCTAAAGACTACCCACAATCTATATTTTGAGCAGAAACAAGACAAATATCACCATTTTTCATCTTAAAATTTTCATTTTTTCTGCGATTAAGGTAACACTGTATTTGTATAGGCGTGTTTTTGTAATGAGAACAAATTTTCATGGTCCCCAGGTTTTTTAGATACAGTGAAACTTCTGTAACTCAAATTTGGGTTTTATTTTGGGCTAATTTGAACTCATTCTGAAGTCCCTAGAGTGCTGTTCCCATACCTCCAGATATCAATATATTTAGAACGGGCTTCCATGGTCTAGTAGTTAAGAGCACTGACTCTTGACCATTAGGTCTCTTACGGCTGTGGTTCCAGCCTCGCTCGGGTCACATGTGAGATGCCAAGTTCTGCAACAGAAGATCAGGTGTTTTTTCTCCGGGTACTCCGGTTTTCCCCCATCTCTGATTAACGATCAGCTCGATATGAGTGAAATAATCTCTTGAAAGGGCTGTAAAACCAAACCAAAAAAATAATAAACAAGAGGGCCATGATGGCCCTGGATCGCTCACCTGATCCATAGAGTAACAAGACTGGGCCCCGGGGAGGGCCATTATTGACCCCAGGGCTATAATGTGCATAATGTTGAGGGAGGTCTAAAAAGGTGAAGCATCATACCAAATACATGTATCAGCAAAGGCTATAATTAAACAATCCTGGCAAAGGTCCACTAGATGAAGCTCCACACCAAATATCAAAGACTTGGGCCATGCAGTTTCAGAAAAGAAGATTTTTATAAAGATAATCCCTACATAAGCCTATGTAAAACCAAATGGCCCCAGGGCAGGGGCATTTTTGGCCTCAGGGCTATAATTTAAACAATCTTGATAGAGGTCCACTAGATGAAGCTTCACATCAAATATCAAAGAAGTGAGCCTTGCTGTTTCAGAGAATAAGATTTTCTAAGATTATCTCAATATAAGTCTATGTAAAACCAAAGGGCCCAGGCGCAGGGGCATTTGTGGCCCGAGGGCTATATTTTTAACAATCTTGGAAGAGGTTCACTAGATGAAGCTCCCATACCAAATATCAAAGACATGGGCCTTGCAGTTTCAGAGAAGAAGATTTTTAAAGATTTGCCCTTATAAGTCTATGTAAAACCAAAGGATCTCGGGGCAGGGGCCTTTTTGACCACAGGGCCATAATTTGAAAAATCTGGATAGAGGTCCACTAGATGAAATTTCACACCAAATATCAAAGACCTAGTTTGTTTGTTTGATTTGAGGTTTAACATCCCCGTCAACACTGTAAAGGTCATTTTGGAGACGTTGCTTCCAATTTTGTGGGACTCTTACCCGACATTGAGATGAAATGACATCTCGAGCCCTGTCGCCCAATGAAACCAATAGGGTTTATTAGCATGGACGGTCTGCCTCGCACCGCGGTTCGTGGACAGGCTTAGATCCTCTAAGCGGTTTACCAGTACTAGTGTGCGGGTCGGATTCAGCTCTGCGTGGAAGCATCATGCAGCCCATATATTTCTTCAAGCCCCTATGGGCGAGGGCCGATCAAAGACCTAGGCCTTGTGGTTTCACAGAAGATTTTCCCTATACAAGTCTATGTAAAACCAAAGGGCCCCAAGGCGGGAACATTTTTGGTCTCAGGGCTATAATCTGAACAATCTTGGTAGAGGTCCACTAGATGAAGCTTCATAACAAATATCAAAGACATAGGCCTTGTGGTGAGAGAAGAAGATTTTTGAAGATTTTCCCTATTTAAGTCTATGTAAAACTAATGGGCCCCAAGGCGGGAACATTTTGGGTCTCAGGGCTATAATTTGAACAATCTTGGTAGCGGTCCACTAGATGAAGCTTCATAACAAATATCAAAGACATTGGCCTTGTGGTTTGAGAGAAGAAGATTTTTAAAAATTTTCCCTATTTAAGTCTATGTAAAACTAAAGGGCCCCAGAGCGGGGGCATTTTTGGCCCCAGGGCAATAATTTGAACAATCTTGGTAGAGGTCCACAAGATGAAGCTTCATACCAAATATCAAAGACCTGGGCCTTGTGGTTTCAGAGAAGAAGATTTTTAAAGATTTTCCCCATATAACCCTATGTAAAAGCAACGGGCCCTGGGGCGGGGGCATTTTTGGCCCCAGCACTATAATTTGAACAATCTTGGTAGGGGTCCACTAGATGAAGCTTTATACCAAATATCAAAGATCTTGGCCTTGCGGTTTCATAGAAGATTTTTAAAGATTTTCCCTATATAAGCCCATGTAAAACCAAAGGGCCCGGGGGCGGGGGCATTTTTGGCCCCAGGGCTATAATTTAAACAATCTTGGTAGAGGTCCACAAGATGAAGCTTCATACCAAATATCAAAGACCTGGACCTTGTGGTTTCAGAGAAGAAGATTTTTAAAAATTTTCCCTATATAACCCTAAGTAAAAGCAAAGGGCCCTGGGGCGGGGGCATTTTTGGCCCCAGCACTATAATTTGAACAATCTTGGTAGGGGTCCACTAGATGATGCTTCATACCAAATATCAAAGACCTGGGCCTTGTGGTTTCAGAGAAGAAGATTTTTTAAATTTTGGGTAAAAAAAATCTATTTTTGGCTCCGGTGACCTAGATTTGAACAACTTTGAAAGGGGACCACCTAAGGATCAATCCTGTGAAGTTTGGTCAAAATTCGATCAGTGGTTTAGGAGGAGATGTCGTTTGAAGAAAAAGTTTACGCACGCACGATGGACGAGGGACAAAAAGTGATCCCAAAAGCTCACCTCATCACTATGTGACAGGTGAGCTAAAAAAAAAATCAATATATTAAGGATTATTAATGGTACACATAGTTTGTTTGGTTTAGAAAAGGTACATGTATTTCTGTGCACTTATTAGATTTAATGGAATTGCCTCAATGAGGCAATTCTAATGAGTGCACACAATATGCCTTTATTTTATAAAAGATGGGGAAACTATACTCACCGGAAATAGAAACTATACACTCATTTTTAAGTTGTCACTGGCGAAACATTTTAATGAAATTTGAATTCCAATTATATAAATTATCATCATTGGCATGTCTTATTTATCGAATAAAATGTTTAACGATAGCTACGATTTTACGGGTAGAGCCACAGGCTCAAAGCAAGGGTTAAAATTATGCTGTTCAAGTTTCCATTGAGTCAAACTTTTTGTGTCGCGAATGTGATTCCCATTTTTACCAGTTATTACGCATCATCTAACGTTGGGAATATTGTTCACAAAATGAAAATTTTCACAATGGTTGAAATGTTATCGACGTTTAAATATTGGACCAAACCACCGGAAGTGAGTGAAAAGTATGGCATTTCTGATTGCGGTTTTTGTTTTTATCGATATTTAACACACAGCTGAGAATGCTAAAACGATTGAAGGCACTTTCGGGTCGATTTTTGGCTTGAAACATTATTTTGAAAATTTCGCTGAAAAAAAGCAGTTTTTGAGATTTCAATACAATGTTTGTTTCTCGATAATTTTTAGATGCTATGTTATTTTTTTATTCCTTGCTTTGTACTTGTTACCTATACGCAAAAAATGTTGACGTCAAAATTCGATTACAAACAGATTTTGTGAAAAATGCACTTTTTTAACTTTTTCCCAAAAACTTTTATTTTGAACACCAGATTTTCTTAAAATTGTTACAGGATTCATGTCGATAGTTAGTAAAGTCCTTAATCAGTAATTTTTAACTGAGTTATCCACTTGTTTTGTCAGGCGAGACAATTTAAAAGTGTATAGTTTCTATTTCCGGTCAGTATATATCCTCAAGTCATCCCCTTTAATTCTCATAAATCATGAAACACGCCTATATAAAGCTGACCACCTTGAACCCCACTTTTATACAGTAAAAATGGGGTCTACAGGGGTACACCTTATTTTTCTTATCGAGACGGTTCTAATGAGTACCTACAATCTATATTTTAGAGCAGAAATAAGAAAAATATCACAATTTTTAGTGTTAAAGTGTATGCTTCTTCGGCTGTAAAATTTACAATGTATTTGTATACATCACGAAAACATGCCTATATAATTTTGACCCCCTTGAACCCCACGTTTATATAGTAAAACTGGGGTTTACAGGGGTAAACCTTATTTTTCTTATTTCTGCTCTGAAATATAGATTGTGGGTACTCGTTAGTACCGCCTCGATGAGGCGGTTCTAACATGTACCCACAATTTATATTTTGAGCAGAAATAAGAAAAATATCCTAATTTTTCAACATAAAATCTTCTTTTTTTTCAGTGAAAAAAAATATGTATTTGTATAGGCGTGTTTTCGTAATGGGCGTGTTTTCGTAATGTGGCTTGGGGTTATGATTAACCCACAGTAGTAAGAACTGCCCCTATGGCAAACAAATGTTCATGGTCCCAAAGCTATTCAAGATACTGAAAATTCTCTGTATTGAATTTTGTCTGTATCTTGCATGGATATGATATTGCAATGATTTTGGTCCCAAATATAAATAAGATGTATTGCATTTCTAGAAAAACAATTAGAACTATGTTCATTGAATTTTATCATCACAGTCAACAAACTACAAAACCTTCAATAACACACTGTTTTAACAAGTCTGTGACATGAACACCCCTGTAAACCCCATACTTGGGTTTACAGGGGTTGTATATATATTTTTTATTTCTACTCCAAGACATAGGTTGTGGGTACTCGTTAGAAGCGCCTCAATGAGGCGCTTCTAACGAGCACCCACAACCTATGTTTGGAGTAGAAATATGAAAAATACCACAAATTTTCATCAGAAAAATGACCACTCTTGGGATATGAAAAATGCACTGTGTCACATGGATTTGTTATCATAATGTCATGTTTGACAAGGAATGTCTCAGATCAGCCGGTACATGTGCTCAGTATGGCCAGAGTTTCTGCTTATTTCTCTTTGTATATACTGGGATCTGTACAGGCCCTGTACTACCGGTGAAGACTCAGATCAGACTGTGCAGATGTGCAACCTGTTCCAAGTCTTCACCGGTTGTACAAGTCTTATTGTTTGTTTTATCGTGTACTAGCTCTATATTCTCAGGAACCTACTCCCACCATACAGGAAAGCTAATATTTACATATGACATTGTGTATTTGAAAATGTAATTTCTTATATACACACCACAACCTCTTTATAACACTATTAATAGGGTCCAAAGCAAAAGACCTTTTTATAGTTAAACAACCATGTTATATCAGAACAAAAATGTATAGATTATATAGTATGGTCATTTTTAGGCCCCTACATGGTATGATGCCAGGGGCATATAGTTTTTCGGTTTTCCATACATGCATACGTATGTACATTCGTCTGTACGGATGTTTGTATGTACACACATGATCCTGTAACCTCAGGTTAAGGCATTTGTTCAAGGTAGATCAAGCCTTGTTAGGACTAAGGAGCATCTGTGTCCTTTTGACACATTTCTAGTGCTATATAATCTATACTTTTTGTGATCCATCTTGAAACCTTGTTATATCCAAAACTAGAGCTGTCAGTGAAACTGACTAGGGCCCCGGCAGCGCTATCAGAGGAGTAGGAAAATTTGTGGACGGACAGACAGACAGACGGACGGACAGAGTGATTACTATAGGGCACCCACACTTTCAGTGCGGGCCCTAATAATAACAAAGTTATTAATTGGACACAGGAAAGACCCTTTTTGACCTTTAACCTCTAAGTATGACCTTGACCTTTGAGGTACGGACCTGAGTCTTGCGCGCAACACTCCATCACATTATGGTTAACATTTCTGCCAAGTAATATTTAAATCCATCCAGGAATAAGAAAGTTATGGAGGATAAAAAAATTTGTGGACGGACAGACGGACGGACAGAGTGATTACTATAGGGCACCCACACTTTCAGTGCGGGGCCACATTATGGTTAACATTTCTGCCAAGTAATATTTAAATCCATCCAGGAATAATAACAAAGTTATTAATTGGACACAGGAAAGACCCTTTTTTGACCTTTAACCTCTAAGTATGACCTTGACCTTTGAGGTACGGACCTGAGTCTTGCGCGCAACACTCCATCACATTATGGTTAACATTTCTGACAAGTAATATTTAAATCCATCCAGGAATAAGAAAGTTATGGAGGATAAAAAAAATTGTGGACGGACAGACGGACAGACAGACCTTTAACCTCTAAGTATGACCTTGACCTTTGAGGTACAGACCTGAGTCTTGCGCGCAACACTCCATCACATTATGGTTAACATTTCTGACAAGTAATATTTAAATCCATCCAGGAATAAGAAAGTTATGGAGGATAAAAAAAATTGTGGACGGACAGACAGACAGACAGACAGACGGACGGACAGAGTGATTACTATAGGGCACCCACACTTTCAGTGCGGGGCCCTAACAATGTTATTATAACAGTGTTATAATGAGGTTGTGGTGTATAAACTATCTGCATCCAGTTGTTCAAAGCATCATTAGTCAACAAACTCTTGATAAAAGGTCAACTGTTCTAGCTAGTGCAAAAGTGATTTGGCTGACAAACATGAGTAGTTACTGGCCATTTATTTGCTGTATGAAATGGTCAAGGTTTCAAGCAGACATTAACTAGCAACTTCATTAGTTTTTAACTGGACACTGGTGGTCTTCTATCTACACATGACTAGATACCACGTGAAGAGAAAGTCATATTAGAAAGGTCAAATACATGTAGTTTCTATAATGAATGCAGCCGGCCTCAGTAGCTTAGTCAGATGCACATCTGACTGGTGATCAGGGGGTCGCAGGTTGGATACCTACTGGGGTTGGCAATAGTCTTTCATAGAGATTGATCAGGTAATCATTTCTACGTTCATTCTCCCTCCCATTGATTCAAGCAAGGTATTTGTCAGTTTCTGGCAAAAGAATGTGCACTGTACTGGTACCACATATGTACAGTGAAGTTCTTACATTCAGACCACCTTTTGAACTGTTCCAAATGTGGTTTCTGGCTAGATGACATTGTGTGCAGAAAACACGGAGAGAGAATAGCTGCACCCTTCTAAATAAGCTTCTGCCATGAATTTTTGCCACAAATTGAATAGAAAATAATGTAAACATATTTAATAAAGGTACTCTATTTAATGTTCAATGAAGTATGAAATACATTGGGTCACAAGCAAAGTTCAAATGAACCCTTTTGGGGCTCACCGACTTTGCTCATGATCCTAATTATTCATTAAGAAAACAAGCCTATACAAATGCATTGTAATCTTTACCGCCGAAAAACTAAAATTTTAAAATGAAAAGTGATATTTTTCTTATTTCTACTCAAACTATAGATTTTGAGTACTCGTTAGAACCACCTCATCGAGGCGGTTCTAACGAGTACTCACAAACTATATTTTAGAGCAGAAATAAGAAAACATTTTTCTTATTTCTCTATGAGTATTTGTTAGAACCGCCTCATCGAGGCGGTTCTAACTATTTTAGAGCAGAAATAAGAAAAATAAGGTTTACCCCTGTAAACCCCAGTTTTACTATATAAAAGTGGGGTTCAAGGGGGTCAAAATTATATAGGCGTGTTTTCCTGATGTAACTGTAATTTATTTGACATCAACAGTTCAAACTTTAATGAATGTTAAATAAATTACAGTCATTTCTTAACTGACAAAGCAAAAGTGATGTTATCATCACCCTGAAATTGTCAATCACCATGTGGGTATCTCAGTTTAGGTAAAAGGTAAAAGTCAGTGGTACAGAATCCGGTGAGTTGACATTCATCATGAAAACAAGGCTATGTAATTTTGACCCTCTTGAACCCTGCTTTAATATAGTAAAACTGGGGTTTACAGGGGTAAACCTTATTTTTCTTATTTCTGCTCTAATACATAGATTGTGGGTATTCGTTAGAACTGCCTCGATGAGGCTGTTCTAACGAGTACCCGAAATCTATTTTTTGGGCAGAAATAAGAAAAATATCACATTTATTTTATCTTAAAATTTTCGTTTTTACGGTGGTAAACTTTACAATGTATTGTTATAGGCATGTTTTCTTAATGACAGGTGAATCATCTGCCTAGCAGATAATGCACATGTAATGTCTTGCCTTACTTTTTCTGAAAATTATGAAACAAGAGGGCCCAATGGCCCTATATCGCTCACCTGTGTACCAGAAAATCATTAGTGAAGGAGACCACTTGACATTGCTACACTAAATATCTAAGATCTGGGCCTTATGGCTTTGGAAAAGAAGATTTTTGAAGCTTTTTTCAATTATAAGTCTAAAGGAGCTGAGGGGCCCCGGGGTGTGACCCATTTGAATCCCAGGGGCAGGGTTAGCAGGATTTATGTAGGTGACTATTTTATGTTGCTAGATACTAAATATCTAAGCTCTGTGCTTCACAGTTTCAGAGAAGAAGATTTTTGAAGCCATTCTTCATTATGAGTCAATGGGAGCTAAGGGGGTCACAGGGCATGGCCCATTTGGACCCCAGGGGCATGATTGGCTTGATTTATGTAGGTGACCACTTGCCATTGCTACATGCTAAATATCTAAGCTCTGGGCCCTGTGGTTTCTGAGAAGATTTTTGAAGCCCTTTTCCATTATGAGTCTATGGGAGCTAAGGGGCCCCGGGGCGTGGCCCATTAGGACCCCAGGGGCATGATTGGCAGGATTTATGTAGGTGATCACTTGCCATTGCTACATGCTAAATATCTAAGCTCTGGGCCCTGTGGTTTCAGAGAAGAAGATTTTTGAAGCTTTTTTCCAATATGAGTCTATGGGAGTTAAGGGGCCCCCGGGTGTGGCCCATTTGGACCCCAGGGGCATGATTGGCAGGATTTATGTTGGTGACCGCTTGCCGTTGCTACATGCTATAGCTTGGTAGAGTGTCCGCTCCGGGGAACGGGAGGTCTCGGGTTCGATCCCGGGCCGCGACATACCAAAGTCGTTAAAAATGGTACTAGCTGCTCCTCGCTTGGCACTCAGATTTACAGGGTAGAGCTAGGACTGGTCGATCCAGTGTCAGGATAATGTGACTGGGTGTGGTATCATGTAATGTGTCTGGGACATGATACTTCAGTGAGGCAGCACTATAAACGTGAGCATTGAGCTCCCTGTCGCAGCCAGACACCGTCGTGATATGACTGAAAAATTGTTGAAAGCGACGTTAAACCCGAATTCACACACACACACACATACATGCTAAATATCTAAGCTCTGGGCCCTGTGGTTTCAGAGAAGAAGATTTTTGAAGCTTTTTTCCATTATGAGTCTATGGGAGCTAAGGGGCCCCGGGGCGTAGCCCATTTGGACCGCAGGGGCAGGATTGGCAGGAATTATGTAGGTGACTACTTGCCATTGCTACATGATAAATATCTAAGCTCTGGGCCCTATGGTTTCAGAGAAGAAGTTTTTTGTAGTTCTTTTTTCAATTACGAGTCTATGGGAGCTTAGGGGTCCCGGGGTGTGGCCCATTTGGACCCCAGGGGCATGATTGGCAGGATTTATGTGGGTAACCACTTGCCTTTGCTACATGTCAAATATCTAAGTTCTGGGCCCTATGGTTTCAGAGAAGAAGATTTTTGAAGCTTTTTTCCATTATAAGTCTATGGGAGCTAAGGGGCCCCGGGGCGTGGCCCATTTGGACCCCAGGGCCATGATTGGAGGATTTATGTAGGTGACCACTTGCCATTGCTACATGCTGAATATCTAAGCTCTGGGCCGTGTGGTTTCAGAGAAGAAGATTTTTGAAGCTTTTTTCCATTATGAGTCTATGGGAGCTAAGGGGCCCCGGGGCGTGGCCCATTTGGACCCCAGGGGCATGATTGGCAGGATTTATGTAGGTGACCATTTGCTGTTACTAGATGCTAAATATCTAAGCTCTGGGCCCTGTGGTTTCAGAGAAGAAGATTTTTGAAGCTTTTTTCCATTATGAATCTATGGGACCTAGGGGCCCCAGGGCGTGGCCCGTTTGGACCCCAGGGGCAAGATTGGCAGGAATTATGTAGGTGACCACTTGCCATTGCTACATGCTAAATATCTAAGCTCTGGGCCCTATGGTTTCAGAGAAGATTTTGAAGTTGTTTTTTTTCCATTACGAGTCTGTGGGAGCTAAGGGGCCCCGGGGTGTGGCCCATTTGGACCCCAGGGGCATGATTGGCAGGATTTATGTAGGTAACCACTTGCCGTTGCTACATATTAAATATCTAAGTTCTGGGCCCAGTGGTTTCAGAGAAGAAGATTTTTGAAGCTTTTTTCCATTATGAGTCTATGGGAGCTAAGGGGCCCCGGGGTGTGGCCAATTTGGACCCCAGGGGCATGATTGGCAGGATTTATGTAGGTGACCACTTGACATTATTACAAGCTAATTATCTAAGCTCTGGGCCCTGTGGTTTCAGAGAAGATTTTTAAAAAATTTTCCCATTATAAGTCTATGGCAGCTATATGTTGCCATGGCAACCAGAATTCCAATCTGATCAGCCCAAAAACCTTATGCAGCCTTTCCCCCTACCTGATGATGCTTCACATGATATTTGATCAAGATTGGCCATGGGGTATTAGAGATATACTTTTTTGAAATTGTTTACGGACGCACGCACGCACGGACGCACGCACGACGGACAGGTGAGCTAATAAAACTAAACTCCGTTCAGAAAATCTGAATCATCGATTTTTTCGTTTCTTCATTTTAATACTCATTTTAGCCCATACATCACTTTGGGAAAGTTTTAGACCTCACCCTCCGCCGATTTCTCCAGCAAGTCGTATGCCTCTGCGACAGTTAGGAAAGGCTGTGATTATTTGGAGAAAATTGCAAAACAAAGAAATGAGAGCACAGACTAAGTCCATTTGACGATGATTGTCAGGTAAAATAATAAATATTCAAATCCATGTGACGCACTTTATAAATAGATATGCAATTGCGACACAACTTATATTCGAATGGCTAGATAGAGGCTCACTAGGAACGGGGAGTCACTAGCGCGATGTGTTGTCAACAGTCGTCAGAAAGAATTATACCGATATCAGATGTGGTGTCACAGCTCATGATTTTCCATGGAGCGATCGTGCAAATAAAACATAGACGCCCTTGTAATGTACAAGAGCAGTAACCACTTCTATATATGGTTTAAAAGGGTGTGTCGAACCTGTCAAAATGTCTTAGTCTGTGAAAGAAAATATAGATTTTGCAATTTTCTCCAAAGAATCACAGACTTTCCTAGCTGTCGCAGAGGCCTACGCTTTGCTGGAGAAATCGGCGGAGGGCGAGGTCTAAAACTTTCCCATAGTGGTGCAGGGGCTAAAATCAGTATTAAAAGCGAGAAACGAAAAAATCGATGATTCAGATTTTCTGAACGGAGTTTAGATTGGTATCTGCCATAGAAATTTCCTAGGTGCTTTAAGAGTTAACAAATGGCAACAATAAAAACAGGTTATGGTAACCTCATCTACAAGAAAATAATTAAAACAGCAACAATATAAAATTAACACAGAACATGATATGTGTAAAATATTACTTTCACACTTTATTATGATAACACACCGTGCAACATTGTGCATACTTTCACATCTCCAAATTGTTGACATAGCTGATGAAAATCTGTGGTATTTTCTTATTTGTACTGCAAGGATAGGTTGTGGGTGCTCATTAGAACTGCCTCATTGACTAAGGAGTTTCCACAACCTATGTCTTGGAGCAGAAATAAGAAAAATAATGTATATCATGTAAACGCCTAGTTTTCTCAATATAAAGTGGGGTTTTGAAGAGTGTTCATTATATGGACTTGTTAACATGATAACAATAAAAAGGGGTATTTATTGCAATGGCCAGTTATTGATAAGGATAATATATCTATGTATTATTATGGGAGTTTACATGACTCTTGACGTCACACATCTCAGCTGAAAACTGGACAGTTTACTTACAAAATTTGACCCCTTTACCACACCATGTATGTATGTTTACTACATATACACATACGGATAAGTGGCAGATAGTGAAGACCCTTATTGAGTCTCCTCTGGGTCTACACTGAGTGTTCAGTACAATATGAAAGGTTTATTCTTTGGAAGCAAGGAGTATTGCGTACACCAGAGAACTGAAAAGTGTCCAGCTGTCGGAAAACATATGGTTAATATGTTACATTACAAGACAAATAAAACCGATATAGAAAAAGCACTTAATATGCACATTAAAATATCTACTGACCAAAATGCTTAAAAACAGCAGTATCACAAAGCTGTATTAATGCTAACTATTGTCATTCATAAGCACAATGTAACTATTGTATTTACCCTAGGTATTCAGACCTCATCTCCTTACCATAATCATTCTGGAATCTGAACAGGTATGTTGCGGCTAAAAATAGCTGGATAAGAGCAAACAGTGTAGATCCTTATGGGCCACCACAGAATGCAGTGTCTCATCTTGATTACACTGTTTGTTAAGGCCGGTCTTTTCCAAACACATACAGTAAATGTAGTATATATGATTCCTAGAACTGTCTTCAGAGTTCTTAGAAGCACCCATAATATATATTTTGAGAAGACAGGAAATGATAAAGCTATTCCAAGAAGTTGTTGAAGTAGGATTTACCAGTATCTCAGTAACATGAACAATTTATTCAGATACATCTATCTGCCACTATACTGGATAAACCCATCAAACTTTACACACTTTTAAGTACAAACATGCCAACCAATACTTATTAAGAAAATACACATATCTAGAAGCTGTTCTCACCTTGACAAGATCAGCCCCCACCCATCGGGGCTCAAAGAAATAGATTGGCTGCATGATGCTTCCACACCGAGCTGAAACTGATTGCAAATGAGTACTGGTAAACCACTTAGAGGAGCTAAGCCTGCCCAGGCAAAGTGGTGCGAGTGGGATCGTCCATGCTTATAAACCCTATCGGTTTCATTGGGTTACAGGGCTTGAGATGACATTTCATCGAAATGCCGAGTAAAAGTCCCACAAATCTGGAAGCAAAGTCTCCAAAATGACCTATACAGAGTTGACGGTGTTAAACCTCAAATCAAACAAACAAAACCTTGACAAGACAAATTTTAGAATATAGTGTTATATACACCTTCCGACTATATGTAACATTTGGTTTGTCTCGTCTTGTCTAGAAGTTTGTGGGCTCTCGCGCCAGTGTCTGTCTTTTTACTCTAACCCATGTTGTACTGAATAGAATATTCTTCGTTACATAACAGCCAAGTCCATTTTGAAATTGAGGGGTGCCAGATTGAGTTAGTGTTCGAAAATGGCTGACTGTTTATGCATACAATCACATTCTGTAGCAACCTGGCAGTGTTTTAATTAGGAGTTTCCAACATAAACCGGTTTAACCCATGTATGCCTGGAGTTCCATAGAGAGAAATCGGCAAACAGTGCAGCCCCAGAACAGATGCCAAAGAATCAGGGGCCAGTTGTTCAAAACTAACGACGTCGTTAGTTAACGTATCGTTAAAACTTTGATCATTAAATATGGCAAATATGCTGAAATTTTTGCTGAAAAAATGTGAGCTGACGCAAAAGCTGCTCACATTTTTCCAGCAAAAATACCAAAATTTACGATATTGTACTTGCTAGAAGAGTTAACAATATGACCACTAACGAGCTCGTTAAGCTAACGATGCTTTGAACAACTGGCCCCAGGTCTACACTGTTTGCTTATAATTTGTTTTAGTAAAACCTGACAAGTCCAAAACTGAAAATGGAACATGACCTCTGATCAGGGGCTACACTCATCATGTTAACAATTCTGTGTAATGAACACCCCTCTAAACTTCACTTTATATAAAGAAAACTGGGGTTTACAGGGGTATACATTATTTTTCTTAATTTTGCTCCAAGACATAGGTTGTGGGTACTTGTTAGAACCGCCTCAATGAGGCGGTTCTAACAAGTACACACAACCTATGTTTGGAGTACAAATAAGAAAATTTCGCAAATTTTCATCAGCAAAAGTAAAACCAGTTTAGAGATATGAAAGACTGCACTATGTCGCATGGAAGTGTTATCGTAATGGATTACTTGATCTGT
Organism: Lucinisca nassula; assembly: GCA_963580285.1. Classification (NCBI taxonomy): domain Eukaryota; kingdom Metazoa; phylum Mollusca; class Bivalvia; order Lucinida; family Lucinidae; genus Lucinisca; species Lucinisca nassula. The sequence goes on along the minus strand of OY757013.1, from coordinate 22,118,027 downwards.
GGACTTTGTCTAAAAGTTACAAGAGACTAAAGAAACCAGGCACCCCTACAAGTGGAAACAGACCTGTCCAAAGCTACCAAGAGGAAGGTTCTATTTAATACATAGGGGAAAACCCTTGTCCAGTTTAACACCACAACCCCTATCTTTGCAAACAGTGTAGATGCAGATCAAATAGCCATCTGATCAGACCAGGATCTACGCCGTTTGTCATTCAGTTTGTGAATTTTACAAAAAACAGTATACACCACAACCTCGTTTAACATGGTTCATTATCGGGCCTCCGTGGCCTAGTGGATAAGGGCGCTGACTCTTAGTCATTAGGTCTCTCACCGCCGTAGGTTCGAGCCTCGCTCGGGCCACGTGTGAGACGCCAAGTTCTGCAACGGAAGGTCAGGTGGTTTTTCTCCGGGTACTCCGGTTTTCGCCCACCTCTGATTAACGATCGGCTCGATATGAGTGAAATAATCTTGAAAGGGCCGTAAAACCCAAACCAAAAAAACCAAAAAAAAAACATGGTTCATTATAACACAGTTTGGATATAACGCAGTATGGAGATGGATCTAGATTATAAAGATCTAGATTATGAAGAAAAATGACCATAAATGGTCATTTTTCTTTATAATCTACACATTTTTGTTTGGATATACATGTAACACAGTTGTTTAACTAACACTGTTTCTGCATTGGACCCCATTAACAGTGTTTTAAAGAGGTTGTGGTGTATCAAATGATTTGATTGATGGTAGGTGTACCTAAAATGCATTCAGCAGGATAAGGAATTCTGGTCTATGAAAACATGCCTATTCAAATATATTTGAAATTTTACAACCAAAACCTGAAACTTTCATATAAAAAATCCAGGTATTTCTTATATTATGCTCAAAACATTAGAACGGCCTCAACAAGGTGGTTTGGCCCCCGCCAATCGGGGCTTGAAGAAAAAGATGGGCTGCATGATGCTTCCACGCAGAGCTGAAACTGATCCACACGAGTACTGGTAAATCGCTTAGAGGATCTAAGCCTGCCCAGGCAAAGCGGTGCGAGTTGGATCGTCCATGCTTATAAACCCTATTGGTTTCATTGGGCGGCAGGACTTGAGATGTCATTTCATCTCAATATCTGGTAAAAGTCCCACAAAATTGGAAGCAATGTCTCCAAAATGACTTTTACAGTTTACAGTGTTGACGCGGTCGTTAAAATCTCAAATCAAACAAAACAAATCAACGAGGTGGTTCTAATGAGTACCTACAATCAATGTTTTTTTTAGCATAACATAACCAGTGTAACATAACCAATTTCTCATTTCAACATTTCACAATTTAACCGTGCTAAAATTAATCTACATGCACCAATTTTCAAGATACCAATTTTTACATCATTTACATTTACTTAATTTAAATGAATACAGAGTATTAAACATATACTGTATATATTGGAATTCATATTGTTTGGTTCAAATAGCAAAATAAATCAACATTTTCAATATTTGGATTATAAAGAATATTAAAGAAATCAACATATACATTAAAAAGATATTATACAATAATACCATTGTTCCCAAAGTTATTGCACAGTCCAAAAAATATCAAAACTTTATAGAAATTAAACAGATCTACTGGCATGGACATAGCTGTTCCTAAATACAGAATACCCACTGTCTTAAGGGGAATGGGAACACCTTCAGAGGAGGCAACTCTTCAATAGCGGTCAACTCTTTAAGGAAAGAATTTGCACCTAAGGAGCAAATTCTTTCCTTCAAGAATTGACCCCTTTTTCCATGGGTCAGGGCTTATAGAAAAGCAAACAGGAAGTCCTGAAAGTTGTCTCCCTTTGAAAACTGGTGGAAAAAAACGGCCAGGTGTTTCCATTCCACTTAAGACAGGGCTTAGGTCCTCCCTCAGCAAGGGTTAATGGGGCTGCCCGGAGAAGAATGGACAGCAAGGTTATTGCATGGGTAGAATTGAGCTCTTTGAACTCAATACACAACCAAAGAGATTTATTTCATGCATTTTTACAGTTGCAGCATTGAGTTATACCCACATTTTTTGCAAACACTGCAGCTACGCCAATGACATATCAAATTTAGGTGAAAGATACACCCAGACAAATTAGCCAACATGTTAGAAGGGAGACTACCTGAAAAAAACAGGACAAATCTAAATCCCTTTCAAATAGCGGCTACTATTACATCATGCTAACATGTCCTTTAAACCCCTGTCCTCTAAACCACACTTTATATAGAGAAAAAAGGGGTTTACAGGGGTATATATTATTTTTCTCATTTCTGCTCTGAGACATAGGTTGTGGGTACTTGTAAGAACTGCCTCAATTCCGTGGGTCTACTTATGTTTCGAATATAAAAAAGAAAAATATTGCAACACTGAACTATGTCACACATTGAACTATGTCACACAGGTACACATGTGTTCTCAAAATGAAAGGAAAGAATTTGCATCCAAAAGGTAGGTAAATTCTTTCTTTATTCTATAATTTTACAAGGTACTTCTCTTAAAGGAAAGAATTTGCTCCCAGCATGGGAGCAAGTCCATTCTTCTCAAAGAATTACCTCCCTTTAGAGTTAACCTCTATGAGAGGAGAGGAAAATCATTTAATGCAACAGTAAACCCACCTTTTAGCTCAGATCTTTATTTTTGTTTTACATGCCCCAGTAGATTAATGTGGATTTATATACTGTTCACAGAAAGTAGGGGATATTCAGGTTCCTTCGCCCATCAGCCTAAACATTAGGAATAAACAAATATTGGGTATATCATGTCAATTGACTATCATATGTGTATATTCTATCGTTGAGCAGTATATTTATGTTCAAGTGGCGTAGCACGGGGGCATCAATTGTACATGGGGTAGCATGTGAATTTTAACATTAGTGACAAACCAGTTTATTGATGTGAATTTTGACAAAACTTTCTGTATCGACTGTTGAAGTGCTGTATGAAACCATTTCATAAACAAATTCGTTATTAGAATCATGATTCGTCTAACAGAGGCTCAATGTTGGAAAGCCACTGGCGTGCTCCAGACCGGAAGTACGCATTTGCAGAAGGCAAATGTTATAAATATGTCACAGTCAGTTGTCAGTCGACTATGGGCACGCAATCGTAGGACAGGAGCAGTAGCGTATTTGCAGAGAACTGGACACCCGAAGAGTACTAACAGACGTGATGACCACCTTGTTGTCAATCAAGGGTTACGCAACCGGACACAAACATCATCAGACCTTCAGCAATACCTGCGTCGAGTAAGAGGGCTTAATGTCTCGAGACAGACAATCCGAAATCGCCTTCACATGAGGGACCTTACGGCACAGCATCCGCAAGTTGTATTGCCTTTGAAAGCTAGGCACCGTAGAGCACGCTTTGCGTGGTGTACACAGCAGTGGTCTCACGTTATGTTCAGTGACGAATCCTGATTTAACTTGGACTTTCGTGACGGTCGTAGAAGAGTCTGGCATCGTACTGGTGAAAGTTATACATACGGCTAGAGTTGCTCATGACCAATATGGAGCAGGGTCTGTTATGGTATGGAGTGGGATCACTATGACTGTAAAAACAGACTTATGTGTGTACCAAGGCAGAGTTACAGGACTGTACCATCGTGATAAAGTGTTGGTTCCTCATTTGATACCATTCGCTCGATGCCAGTCGTGGATTCATCTTTCAGGATGATAATGCTTGGGCTCATTGAGCATACGTCATCTCTGAGTACCTTCAACGGCAAACTATTAGGATAATACCACGGCCTGCGATGAGTCCAAACTTATATCCCATCGTATGGGACTTCCTTGGGAAACGAGTAAGAAGCCGCGATACGCCTCCAAGGATCCTGGGTGAGCTTGGTGCGGCACTTCAAGAAGAGTGGCTTAGGATCCCTCAGTTCACAATTGGTAGACTAATTGGAAGTATGCAACAAAAATGCATTGCCTGTTGTGACAATCGAGGCTTTCCAACACGTTATTGAAAAATGAAAAATGACATTGACACTTCGAAGATTGGTCGCCGTGTCTTAACATAATGATATGATCATTGGAATTAATTTTTTTTTTTTTTTTTTTTTTGGTGTGGGTTTTACGGCCCTTTCAAGATTATTTCACTCATATCGAGCCGATCGTTAATCATAGGTGGGCGAAAACCGGAGTACCCGGAGAAAAACCACCTGACCTTCCGTTGCAGAACTTGGCGTCTCACACGTGGCCCGAGCGAGGCTCGAACCTACGGCGGTGAGAGACCTAATGACTAAGAGTCAGCGCTCTTATCCACTAGGCCACGGAGGCCTGTCATTGGAATTAATGTGTGGTTCAGTTATGGATATTTGATAGTCCTTTGAATTAAATGCATCTTGGCCAGGTAACGTTTTATTTATTTCCCAATATTCAGCCTGAAAGTAAAATATCCCCTACTTTTTGTGAACAGTATATTAAATCCTTGTCTGAAAGGGGACAACTCTTAAAGGAAAGAATTTGCTCCCCTGTTGGGGAGTAAGCTCTTCCGTTTAAGAGTTGTCCCCCTATGAGAGAAAAAGCCTCCCTCAAAGATGTATCAATTCAGCTTAAGCCTATAATCTTGTCAGCATCACCAAGCTGATTCATCTCTGTTTATACTTCATGAGATTTTCTATTCTCTTCTGTATCCACCTGAGTAGATCTGGATCGGTACTAGAAATCTCCTGCTCTCCACCAGCAAACAGGTTCACACTTGTCTCATCCTGCAAAAAAAGTTACTTAATATTAATACAATCAACCCTTTTTATACTGAAATAGATAAAACGACAAAGCTCGTTACAATGACAATTTCAATGGAACACATCCTCTGCTCAGGTGGAGATACTCAAGAATATTCTATTTCGAGAAACAGATGTTGTGGATATTTGATAGAATAAGATTCTAACACAAATATACACAACACTTGTTTATATTACAGTTAAATTCTTCTAAAATTAAGACTCAATCTGCTTTTAAAAGCTTATTGAGAAGGTCTTTGTGTTTTCTACACCCAGTGTCTCCCAGTAAGAGACCACCTTTGGAACTGTTCAAAAGTGAAGAGTCTCAAAGGTGGTCTTAATAAAGGTATTTTACTGTATTTATTTCTTGGACAATTAAGGGAAAATTGCCATTTATCACTTATTACACTACTCCTTTTTTTTGATTCTATTATTGCAGCAAATTATATATTGGCAAAATGTTAGGAAACATTAATACTGTCCTCATAATGAGGGTCATCTATACACACAAAAACATTGTTTAACCAAACCTCAATCATGAATGGTTTCTCTCACCTATTTTACCTTGACAATGAAAATTTTTTTTTTTTTAATTTTTTTTTTTTACATAAAAATTTTATCAGATATTGCAGTAGCTGTATGTTTTTTTTTTTAAACAAACACATGAATCTTTTAAAGATACATTATATTAGCATAATGTAATTTGGAAAACACAAGAATGCTAAATACTATCAGTCCAAACATCTCTCTCTCTGTTTCTCTCTCTTACCTGTCTTATCTTAAACACAAGTTTATCTCCGACAACAGCTGGTACCCCGAGGATGTTATCGACCTTGACCTCCCATTCTATATCCCAGCCTCCCCAACATCTTCTCTTCTGTATCAGAAGTATGTTTCTGTAAAAATAAGTACATACCTCATACGTCAAGTGTATGTTTCCAGAACAAAGTATCACACGAGAAGCACAGCATCAAATGTTATTTGTAAGATCTGGGAAAATCCTCGACAGATCAAGATACTATACCACAACTTCATTATAACACGGTTCGTTGTAACCCGGTTTTGAATGTAACATGGTTTCATGATGGATCCCAAAAATGTGAAGATTATATAGAATAACCCAGGTATGACATTTCTCCTTCGAATAGTATTCAAGAAAATAGGCAAAGTCACGGAACCATGAAATATAGGTCACAGTGACCTAGATATATTTTGAGGTCAATCATGGGGTCACATGGCACTAATATCCAAGGTATGGCATTTCTCCAACAAATATTCTTCAAGATATAAGACAAAATCACTGAACCATGAAATATAGGTCACAGTGACGACGATATATTTCAAGGTCAATCATGGGGTCACATGGTACTAATATCCCAGGTATGACATTTCTCCAACAAATAGTTTTCAAGATATAAGGCAAAATCACTGGCCCATGAAATATAGGTCACAGTGACCTAGATATATTTTCAGGTCAATCATGGGGTCACATGGTACTAATATCCCAGGTATGACATTTCTCCAACAAATAGTCCTCAAGATATAAGGCAAAATCACTGGACCGTGAAATGTAGGTCACCATGACCTTCACCCTTTTACACTTGAACCAATGTCATATGGTTGGCTGATATATAACCAATTGTGTTTATAACTTGTTAGCATAATGGAAACGTATATAACAAATTACAAAGATGTCCTAGATTTTGACCCCTAGCCCCACCCCATCCATCCTCCCAGGCATGAACCGAGGGGTGTATTGTCTTGGAATCTCAGAAGAGATGCCCGGGTATCCAAGTTGTAGCATATGAATCCTTTGTGATGAGTGTCTTTTGAGATATAAGCCATTGGAAAACTTTAACACATTTTTACAGAGGTGTTCTAGATTTTGACCCCTAGCCCCACCCCGGGGCATGAACCCAGTGGTCTGTTGTCTTTGAACATCAGAAGACCCTCCCAGGTACTTAAGTTCCAAATATGAGTGCTCTGTGATGAGTGACTGTTGAGATATAAGCATCTGAAAAACTTAAACGCAGTGTGACGGGAACGCACACACACATGCAAACGCGCACAAATGAGGTGACAACAATACCTCTCCATGTACTTCGTACAGGCGAGCTAAAAATGACCATTTATTGTCATTTTTCAACATAATGTACATGTATATATTTTTTTTGTATCCATCTTTAATCTGTGTTGCAGTAAAACCTTTCATAGTGGCATTCTCTATTACACTGGCAAGCAATTACTAAGCAGGTCTGAATTCAGAGTTTGAAAGTGTCTGAAAAAGACAATTGGATTAAAACGCACCTGAATTAAGCAGGTACGTGTCTTAAGCACATATGTTTTGATGATCCCTGAGGTGCTTGCTTAATACAGATTCGAATGTTCATCCAAAACCATGTTCTAATGAACAGTATTATAAAGAGGTTATTGGGTACCTGTCTGTTATGAGTAGCATGTCAGCCCTCTCCCCCGGGCTAAGTGGAGCATGAGCCCAGTATGTATCACTGTTGGCAAACTGTCCCTTGTTCAGCCCAAGAAGTAGATTGTAACCATCAGCTTGGTACCCTGAGTAGGGTCTCAGGCCCTAAAAGAAACAGCATAATTTCCCTGAAATCTTGAACAGGCAGTCTTGGAATGTTGCAGAGACACAATGTCATAGTTAAGCTGTGTTTGTGTTGAGGTTTTACATCCCCATCAACACTATTTTGGTCATTTTAAAGATGTTGCTTCCAAATTTGTGGGACTTTTGCGGAGACGTCGCAAGCCACCCAAAGAAACCGCCTCAATTTGTCTGTCCGACTTGCACCACTTTGCCTGGGCAAGCTTATAAGAAACTTATACGGGTGTGAGGGGTGGATTGAAAAATCCGTCCCGAGGGATACTGTCCGGCATCACGAGGCTTGCCGAGTGATGCCGGCCAGTGATCCCGAGGGACGGATTTTTCTATCCACCGCTCACACCCATATTGGATTCTTTTTCTTGCATACCTTCCATTTCTATTGCGAATTTTTAATGCTGCTGTCACTTCGGTCACCGACGTCTGCCATTTTGTGATGACACAACAGGAATGTTTAGTGACGTCACGCATGACGACGCTGCGCATGAGGTTGTAATCAACCAGTGCATTTATCAAACTCGCGATTATATTCGATTTGGGGTCGGAACAACAGGGTCAGAACATAAATTTCTATCCCAGGGTAAAATCACGGATTGCCTTGTCCGGTGTGCAAGAATATACCTTCTGAGTGGTTTACCAGTACTCAAATGTTCGGTCAATCTCAGCTCTGTACGGAAGTACCATGCAGCCCAATCAATTTTTCCAATCTCTGATGGCCATTAATTCTGTAGTCTGGAGTTTTACAGCCCACTCAACACTATTAAGTTCATGTCAACCTAGTCAGTTTACCCAACAGCAGTTAACCAGTACAGTGAGAATTCTTTTGCCAGAAACTAACACCTGCCCTTCTCGAGTCAGTGGCAGAGACAGAATGACCATAGACAGTATTTCATGTTCTATCTCCATCATTACGCAAACGCGCCTATACAAATACATTGCTACCTTTATCGCCGAAAAAAATGAAAATTTTAGGATGAAAAATTATGAAATTTTTCTTACTTCTACTCAAAATATAGATTGTGGGCACTTGTTAGAACCGCCTCATTGAGGCGGTTCTAATGAGTACCCACAATCTATATTTTAGAGCAGAAATAAGAAAAATAAGGTATACCCCCGGAAACCCCAGTTTTACTATATAAAAGTGGGGTTCAAGGGGGTCAAAATTATATGGGCGTGTTTTCGTGATGATGAAGGAATCTTGCCGGACCAAGGGATCAAACCCAAACTGATTACCAGTCTGACATGCATATCCACCAGTTCTGTGGAATTTGCCTTTGCATAAACCCTTTTTGTACTGAATGGAACCTCCCCACTTATTTAAAGCAGAGTTCATTTCAAAAGAAATTTTGAGACATGTTTCAAAGGGATAGAAACAAAGACATTACCATGTATCCATTGATAAAGCGAGGTTTTCTTTTTCTGTGAACAACAGCACTGTCAACTTCAGCTGCCCTACAATAAACACAGAAATAGGTCGTGGAAGGTAGTTTAGGTCGTAGTACCTGAATTGATTAAATGTTTTGGGTTTAACAACATGTCAAACCTTGTGGGTCATTTTATGTTGTCTACCAGAGAAAGGGAGACAAGAGATAGTCGATGAGATGAAAGTGAGGGATAGAGGAGAAAGAGGAAAATGAATGCATGTGCAGAAACAGAAGAAATAATAACATTCCTCCTCTACCCTTACGTGCTGCAAGGACAGCAGGCCTTGTCCAACTGTTAGCCAATACCAGTTGGACGCCCCAATGAGATGAGATGCACATCACCTTTGCCTCACCCCACCACTCCTGAGTGTAAGTGGCGAACATGGTCCTGTATGGGAACTTTGACTGTTTCATTTTAACCCTAAAATTTCTGTACTTTAAGCAAACAGTGTAGACTCTGATCAGATGCTGCATCCTGCAATGTTTGCCAATGTCCCAGCACATGAGCCTAGTCAATTTTTAACAACAACTTTTCTTTTATACAGCCCTCTGACATCATGACAAGAAAACCTTGGCTGTAATCATTACCTGTATTTCATACAAATCAGTGATAGTCATGTGGACAGCAACAACATTAGGCCACTGTGCTTTATAACTTTGGGTTGACTGACAATCAATCGACCCAAAAATTTGCTCCTTAGAGAAGACTTCCTGTTTGAAACATCAGACACCTCACCCTGCAACCCCCTGCTATTTGTAACTAGAAATTGTGTTTGTGAAACACTATGCCCCCAACCATATACTTGTCCCTAAATGGGACAGTAAACAGTACCTCATGATCATTTGCATTAAAAATAAACCTGTCAAATATTTACAGATTTTAAACAAAAGTTATTCAGGTCATCTATGCCTTAGTAGCAAACAGACTGCCAAATATCATGAGCCTAGCTCAAGTGGTTCTCCAGTTATTTTGTTTAAAAGGTTTCCCTATAGCCAAAATGTATAAATCCAAAAAGGGGCATAACTCCATTAAATATTTTCAGAATTTCGCCAAAAGTTAACGAGAATTCTATGTTTTTTAATTAAAGGGGAAATAATTCAAGAAGGGGAGATAATTTGGACAAGAAAAAAAAATACGGGTCAACTATTTTTTCATGAGGAACTCATATATGAAATTTCAAAACACTAGCATACACGGTTCTGAAGATATGCTATGCACCAGAAAGCAACACAATTGAGTAGCAAAAAATTACAAAGGGCCATAACTCTAACAAAATTTTATCGAATTGGTTGAAAATTTAATCAGGTAGTCTCCTCCTTAGTCCCAATCACTATACCAAATATCAAGGCTGTAGCTCAAATACTTTTTGAGATATCTTGCTAACGAGAATTCTATGTTATTTAATTAAAGGGGAAATAATTCAAGAAGGGGAGATAATTTGGACAAGAAAAAAAATACGGGTCAACTATTTTTTCATGAGGAACCCATATATGAAATTTCAAAACACTAGCATACACGGTTCTAAAGATATGCTATGCACCAGAAAGCAACACAATTAAGTGGCAAAAAATTACAAAGGGCCATAACTCTAACAAAATTTTATAGAATTGGTTGAAAATTTAATCAGGTAATCTCCTCCTTAGTCCCAATCACTATACCAAATATCAAGGCTGTAGCTCAAATAATTTTTGAGATATCTTGCTAACGAGAATTCTATGTTATTTAATTAAAGGGGAAATAATTCAAGAAGGGGAGATAATTTGGACAAGAAAAAAAATACGGGTCAACTATTTTTTCATGAGGAACCCATATATGAAATTTCAAAACACTAGCATACACGGTTCTAAAGATATGCTATGCACAAGAAAGCGTGACGTACGAACGGACTAACGGACGGACAAGCCAGAAGCAATATGCCCCCCAACTTTTTTAAAGTTGGGGGCATAAAAATGACAACAACTAGAAATGTGTCAATACAACACAAATGCCCTGGCCAAGGGGCCTACCTCCCCCTCCCCCGCAAAAAAATGACATATTACAATAATACCTGTCCTCAGGTCATTGGCATAGATTGGTGTATGGCTGATTAAACCTTGCAAGAATAACTATCAACATACCAAAATAGGAACTCAATCCATCAAATGGTTTGGAAAATATAGGCCTTTACAAATGTTAACATTAAACATTTCTAAGTCTGCAACCTTGACCTTAAGGTCCAGGGCTCAAGCTAGAGGGCGACTCAGGCGAAGAAGTCGCCCTGTTGGGGCTCACTTCGCCGACTTTGGCAATGAAAGCGAAAAAAACTTCGCCCTGAAATTTCGCCGTTTTTTTTTTTTTTTTTTTTGGTGTCTTCCTTGTGAACTGTAACGGTAAACTGACAAGGTGACGATAATCCTTCGATCCACTAGTGTCAGAAATCTCAGTAATTACACTGAACAAAGCTAACTGTTTATTCTGCACTGCGTGCCAGTTGCAGTTTGGTACTGTTATGTAATTAAATTCCAACCGTTAGCTCATGCCGCTCGAGCCACTTGCAACACGCTTAGCAGTCTTGTACTGTCATAAATCTATCTCGGTTGGTTGCACAAAGTTTTTATTACAATAAGAGCCAATTATGATTACACAAGATTATGTAACTTAAACAGGTATATTTGTACCGTTAGCTTGTGCCAAAGTCCGGGTGCGGACGTACTTTGTTAAGTACTGTTGTATACAGTAATGAGCTTATTCCAACCTTTGGCATTGACACTGCATTAGGATTTAAATTTTTTTAAATAAAGATGGTTTATTTGTTTCGCCATTGATTTGTTTGTACATTACTTTTGCATCCATCAATCATTTTCATTTTTTTATGGACAACAACAAAAGTAGGTAGCATTTTTTTTTTATTTTGTAAGTGAAAATAATTATTAATTGCTGGTAAATTATCCAAATTCATAAAAAAAATAACAACTGATTTTCATCTAGCAAGGTTGTTCCCCCTTGTTTCTATGTTTTAAAATACAATTGTGACAGGAACTTAGTGAGAAATGATCTAACTATTACACAGAAACCTCACCATTCATTATAACATGGTTGGATACAACAAGTTACAGCTTGCCCAAATACAGTAAAATTACTATATTAAGACCACCTTTGGGACAGTTCAAAAGTCCCAAACGTGGTCTCTGATCAGAGGTCAATGTATGCAGAAAACAGAAAGAAAGAATAACTGCAGCCAATCAAATAAGCTTTTTAAAGCAGAATTAGTCCTCATTTCAGGTGGTCTCAATAGCGGAATTGATTGATACCCCTATAAATCACACTTTTCTCCAAATAGGGGTTTACAGGAGAACTCATTACATTGTTGTTGTTCGGCGTTAAGCCGCACCCACTTCTCCCTAGACCCAGCAAACTTCTCCCTAATTTCCCAGGAGGGAGAAGTCACTTCTCCCAATTTTTTTGGGGCTAGCTTGGGCCCTGAGGTCATAGGCAGGGGCGGGGTTATGGCTGAATGAAACTTTTGACCTGCATCAATCATCATTCCAAATATGTAGCAAATCCATCACATGGTTCAGGAAATATGGACTCTCAAATTATACAATATAAAAAAATTTCTATGTCTGTGACCTTGACCTTTAGGTAAGGGGTGAGGGGTATGGCTCAATGAAACTTTGGACCTGCAACTATTGTCATACCAAATATGAAGCAAATCCATTATAAAGTTTGGAAAATATACGCTATTAATATACTTAAATTTGAAAATTTCTATGTCTGCGACCTTGCCCTTGAAGTCATAGGCATGGGTGGGGGTATTACTGAATAAAACTTTGGACCTGCATCTATCATCAAACCAAATATGAACCAAATTAATCATAAAAGTTCAAGTTCAACGTGATACAAATACCTTAACCAAAGTCTTAAAGATTAAAAATTTTCTAAGTCTGTGACCTTGACCTTGAGGTCATGGGTATGGGTGGGGGTTTTGCTGGATAAACCATTGGACCTATATGTATCATCATACCGAATATGAACCAAATTCATTAAACAGTTTGGAAAATATGAGTTCAAGTTCTACCTGGTACAAATACCTTAACCTGGGTCTTAAACATTAAAAATTTCAAAGTCCACGATCTTGACCTTGAGGTCATGGGTATGGGTGGGGGTATTGCTGAATAAAACTTTGGACCTATATCTATCATCATACTAAATATAAACCAAATCCATTGTATGGTTTTGAAAATATGATCTCAAGTTCTACGTGGTACAAATACCTTAACCTGTGTCTTAAACATCAGAAATTTCTAAGTTCGTGACCTTGACCTTTAGGTCATGGGTATGGGTGGGGGTATTGCTGAATAAAACTTTGGACCTATATCTATCATCATACTAAATATAAACCAAATCTATTGTATGGTTTGGAAAATATGAGCTCAAATTCTACCTTGTACAAAAACCTTAACCTGAGTCTAACAGGATTACGTACGTACGTACACACTTTCGTACAGAGGGACGTACATTCGGAAACCGTACGCACGTACCCACGGACGCACGTACGGAAAACCGAAAAACTCTATGCCCCCGGCATCATCCGATGCAGGGGCATAAAAAATAATGCAATGTGCATCCATTCACCTTAAGAATAATCTGAAACACTTTTTCTTGGGTCTGCTGTGGGAATTGCCTTTCTTGGGTTTGCTGCGAGAATCACCTCATGGCTAGGTGACTGGACTGCTAGACAGGCATTGTATATTTATATCAACATTTTAACAAGTCTGTGTAATGAACACCCCAGTAAACCACCTGTGTATATAGAAACTGGGGTTTACAAGGGAATACATTATTTTTCCTATTTCTGCTTATAGAACATTGGTTGTGGGTACAATGAGGCAGTTCTTAAGAGCATCGATAACTTATGTTTGGAGCTCAAGAAACAAAACATCACAAGTTTTCAAGAAACATCACGTGAACAAATCCATGAAATGAATATCCACTAAACCCCAATTTATAAAAAGAAAACTGGGATTTTCGGGGGTATACATTATTTTTCTTATTTAGGTTGTGGGTACTCATTAGAAAAGTCTCAATGGGGTGGTTCTAATGAGCACCTGCAACCTATGTTTGCTGTATTAATAAGAAAAATATCACAAATCTTCATCAGAAAAGTAGCCATTTTGGAGAAGTGAAAAAATGCACTATGTCACATGGGTGTGTTATCGTAATGAAAAGAATCGCTTTTGAGATATGAAAAAACGCACAATGTCACACATTTGTTTATCATAATCATCATCAAATCATCATGTTATAAATGACTACCCTTTGCAAACAAAGACCACAAAAACATATGAGCTGGGGCACAGCATTTCATACAATTTACATGTATGCCCAGCAAAGACTCAGAGCAGCCTGCACATTTGCACAGTCTGATCACAGTCTTCATTATGCACTCTAAGGATGCACAGGCTAATCTGATTTTTAGCTGGGTGCACTTGTAAATTGTAGGAAATGCTGTGTCCCAGCTCAATTATATGAAAATCAAGAATCAAGCTTTCTGGGCTACACTAGCCAGTTTCAGCCAATTAGGCTTCATCAGTAACCCTCATATGAATTTTAAAGACCTTGAATGGGCTTGATAGTCCCCACAAAAAAATGAAAATATAATGTGCACAATGGTGAAGTAGAAGATGGAGATATTTTATCACTGCTACATGGCACTTAGCACCAGCTGCAGTAAAGCAAAACAAAGGTGCTGACAATATAAACACAGTTAACCCATTTAGTACCAAATGGAATCTTCCTCCTTATATATACGAGGGTAGGCTGAAAAGTTCTGAGCTGACCAAGAGCCAATGGTTTGTCCATGCTGAAAGTGCCTTATTTTTCAACATAGTCTCCCTTCCTGTCCACACACTTCCTCCAGCGATGATGGGGTCCTTGGATCCCAGTGGTATAGAAGGTCTGATCTTGGTCCCTGAAAAACTCCTCCACAGCAGCTATCACCTCCTCGTCTGACCGATAATGCTGCCCAGGCAAGTGCTTTTTCATGTTTGGAAACAGGAAATAATCTGCTGGAGCTAGGTCAGGTGAATACGGAGGGTGATCGACAAGTGTGAAGCCACAGTCATGCACAGCAGCCATTGCGACAACCAATTTATGAACAGGCGCATTGTCCTGATGGAACAAGACCCCTTTTGTCAATTTTCCGGGTCGTTAAGCCTTAATTGCTTTTTGCAACTATTTTAGCAGATCTGCATACCGTAATGATCCGGCTATAAGATGATTTGGCTATAAGACGGGGGGTATTTTTTGGCTTTTCTTTGGGTGGTTTTTGCTTAGTCTCGGCTATAAGACGGGTACAAATTCTAACAATCTGACGGGCGTTGCACCAATGTTGAAAGTGCCGAACATTTCAGAGTGAGACAATGGTTGATCAAGGGGGTATTCTGGCGGTAAACCCCCCCCCCCCCCGTCTTATTGCCGGATCATTACAGTAATACTCCCCATTAATTGTTCTGCCCTTTTGAAGGTAATCTATGAATATTATACCCTTGGCATCCCAGAACACTGATGCCATCACCTTCCCTACAGAGGAGACGACCTTTGCCTTCTTCGGAGGGGGTGAGCCAGGGTGCTTCCATTGCATGGATTGTCTTTTGGTCTCTGGCTCAAAGTGACGAACCAAACACTTATCTGAGTGAAAAACGGTCAAGAAAATCATCTTCGTCTGCTTCAAAAATAGCCAAGTTGGCTTGTGACAGGTTCAGTCTGGTCAACTTTTGGTCAGGCGTCAAAAGCTGTGGCACCCATCTGGCGGAAACCTTTGACATTCCTAATTCACTGTGTAGAATGTTCTCTACTCGTTCAAGGGAGATGCCAACAGTGTTAGTTAACTGATTCACAGTTAAACACCTGTCATCCATCACCCCCCTGTGCACTTGGCTGATGGTTTCCTCAGTTGTCGCCGTTGTGGGTCGTCCACACCGGTCATCATCTTCAAGGCTGTCCTTGCCCATCTTAAAATTTGCTGCCCACCTTTTCACGGTTGCATACGAAGGAGCATCATCCCCTAATGTAGCAACCATATCGGCATGAATGTCCTTAGGAGCTAACCCCTTTTTATGGAGGTACTTGATGACACCAGGATGCCAGATTTTGTCCATTTTCTCAAACACGTTCTAGTATCAATTTTCAAAGTCTAGAATTTCTACGTTAATGAGTTTTAAAAGGAAGAAACGAAAAAAACGATGATTCAGATTTTCTGAACGGAGTTTAAGCACTGTAGCTAGTAAAGTATGCAATACACTAATATTTTGTATTTTTGCTGAAAAATACAAGTAGCTTTTGCTTTGGTTTCAACATATAAAGTGATAAAAGTTTCAATAATCAGTTAACTAACAACTTTATAAACTTATAAAACTTAAGCTGTCAAGAAAAACAGCACCTGGAAATGTTGTCTATTGCTTTTCAAACATATTTTTGCATACAGGCGAACTGTTGTGGCCCTGATCAGACTGCTCCTAAAGGCCCTATGGTGAAGAACAGGGAGCAGTCTGATCTGGGTGTACACCATTTGCTACAGGACCCTGATCAAATTGCTCCTGAAGGAGCGGTCTGGTCTGGGTCTACACTGTTTGCTACAATGACTTTTGAAGTAACCGGCAGACAACAAAGCAGATGAAAATTGTTGTGATTGGCATCTTTTAAGGGTTAACAACTGTGCCCCAGATGTCAAGACTTAAGCATACCTCTGCACCCCGTCAAATGCCATGCTAACCATATCAAACACACCTCCGGCTGGTTTTGTCAGCAATCCCATAATGCCTTTCCCAATACCTTTAAAGAAGCCTTCAACGCCTTCCTCTTGTACCCCTGAAATAATACAACCACCATCACAAACAATGCCATACATTACCATATTTATCCTACTGTAAGTATTCGGAATGCCGAACTCCTTACCACACAATTTGAACAAGTACAATAAACTACCTAATGTTTTGTCTAAAAATAGCGGGATAAGTGGCAAACATTTTAGACCCTGAGGAGATGCTACATTCTGTGGCATATATAGAGGATGTTTACTTTTTTGAGGTGGATACCAAAATTATTTCATCGAGTGTGTTGACAACATCAAAATTTTCACGAGTGCAAAGCACGAGCGAAAATTTGGATATTTTCAACACACTCGATGAAATATTTTTGGTATCCGCTGAAAAAAGTAAATTTTCTTTTTAATTTCTAATTTTAAACGGATATTTATGGTAAATGATCAATCATATCGTACGTCACAATTTTGACCTGGCTCGTCATATATGATGTCACAACTGTCAGTTTCAGAACATAAACAGATCGCCATTTTGAAAACAGCATTTTTACAGTTCAAAGAGTGGTTTTCAAGGTATTTTATTGGTAACATATGACTTTTGCAAGAAAAAGTAGTAGGGCTGCTACTGTGAAAATAACAAGGTCATGTTATTTTTACACTGTGAAAATATCATATATTTTTACACTGTGAAAATATCATTCTTATTTGTTTCACTGCAGAGTATAAAATAACATTTAGGTTTACACTGTTTGCTCAGGCCTACAGTTTGCCACAGAATGTGGAATCTGATTAAGATCTACATCTTTGGCTTAAAATATTGGGTCTAGTTCATCATCAACGGATTTTTGATTAACGTGCAGGTACAGGGGCTACGTCCACATAAGTGGGCCCCCTTCCAGGTAGCTGGCTTGCTGCTCGTATGGCAGATCTTACACCAGATCTCCAGGCTTGTCTATCATGAGAATCGATAGCAGAGAGCTTCCATTCTCTGCAATCTCTTTCTGTTAGCTGCTTCCAGGTCATCTTGGGCCTTCCTGGCCCCCGCTTTCCACCTACCTGTTTGTCACAGGCAGACTTGACTGCACCGTTGGAGCATTCCACATGTCCATACCAGCGAAGCCTTCTCTCTTTCAGGATGAGGTCCAGGTTCTCAATGCCAGGACACTCAAGTAACTCACTGGACCTGATGGTGACCGTGTCCTGTGGCTTGACATTGCAGATCTGTCTGATCATTGCCCTGTCATTTCACTGTAGACGTTGGAGGTTTTGCTTTGTCAATGGCCATGTCTCACTGGCATGGAGCATTGGGCTCCGCACACAAGAGCTATACACACAGCCACGTGTCTTGAAAGAGAGGTGGCGGGAAGAGAGAACTGGTAGCAACTCCTTGAATTTCTTCCAGGCTGTTTTCACACGTGATGTAGTTGAAAGGTCGCAACCACCCGCTGCAGAGAGCATATCACCTAGGTAGCAAAAGGAAGCTACAACCTCCAGCTTGTCGGATCTGACTTGGACTTCCCTCTGTGGTCTGCCATCTAAGGGGCGTGCAGTTCCTTGGCACCGTATACACCTGTAATCAGGGTCCTCTATCAAGCGTTTGAGTCCACTGCATTTCTTGTGCACCCAGAACTTGCAGCCATTACAAAAGATACTGTTTCTGCCCACTCCAGTGGGACATACAGCGCATGGGAACTGGCCTGTACTCTGCAAGAGGTCCAGACCTGTACCACAGATCATGATCTTTGTCTTTCCAGCATTCACTCTCAGCCCTTTTGCCTCCATTGTGTCTTTCCAAGTTAAGAGCCTCCTGACACATTCCTCAAGAGATTCAGCTACGATGACAAGGTCATCAGCATACAAGTCCTCCCAGGGGACTCCAGAGCGGAACTCGCATGACAAGGCTTCAAGCACAATGATGAAAAGCAGTGGGCTGAGAAGAGAGCCTTGATGAACACCCACCTTCACCTCGAATTCTTCACTCCATCACCAACGCGGACATGGCTCCGAGCATTAGCATACATCCCTTGGACCAGTTTCACAATTCACTAGTCCACTCCAAGTTTTCTTAATGCCCACCAGATGACTTTCCGAGGAACTCGGTCAAATGCCTTCTCCAGGTCTACAAAAGCCATGTAGAGTCTCCTGTTGGCCGCCAGATACTTCTCTTGCAGCTGCCGTACAACAAAAATTGCGTCTGTTGTGCCTCTTCCTGGGACGAAGCCAAGCTGGGAATCGTCAATGGACACCAACTGCCTAATGAGGCCATCCACAATCCTCTCCAGGACTTTCACGACCTGTTCTGTCAGCTTGAGACCACGGTAGTTGCCCCGTTCCAATGCATCGCCCTAGCCCTTGTAGAGACAGACAATGAAACTTTGTTCCCAGTCTAATTGTTCAAAACTATTGGCATTGTTAGTTAAAGCTTTGATAATTTTATATGGCAAATATATTAATATTTTTTTTTTTAAGTGAGTAGCTTTTGCATATTTTTTTTCAGCAAAAATACCAATATATTAGATATTGTTATTGCTAGAACAATTAACAATTTGAGTGCTAAAGAGCTCATTAAGCTAAAAGATGCTTTGAACAACTGGGCCCCGGTATATTGGAGAATTAAATATAACAGTTTAAGCCTCAGCTCAGCATGATTTTCAGGGCTACACTCAGAGACAATTACCCCAACAGTGCTTTGATTAATTTGGCAGTGTTGAACTTGACAAACTAATAATGGGGGCAAACTGTAAAGAAAGGTTTTTTTTTTTAATCAAAATTGAAAGACGCACAGATAAGAGAAAAAGGAGAATGTTGCATTTGACACTCTGGTGAGTATGGATATATGAGTTGAATTCGACAGAGATGAAATCGACAAAGATTTGTTTGTGAACACAGACAAACAGGTTTTGAATTGAATTGAGGTTTTATGTCCCCATCAACACTATTTAGGTCATTTTGGAGATGTTGCCTCCAATTTTGTGGGACTTCTACCCGACATAGAGATGAAATGACATCTCAATCCCTGCTGCCCAAACAAACCAAAAGGGTTAATATGTAGGAATGGTCTGACTCGCATCACTTTGCGTGGGCAGGCTTAGACCACTAAGTAGTTTAGCAGTACTCGTGTGCGGCCGGTTTCAGCTCTGCATGGAAGCATCATGCAGCCCAATCTATTTCTTCAAGCCCCGATGGTCAGGGGTGACAAACAGGTTTTTCAATTCAAAACTTATCTTAATACAAAAGTTATCCTACCTCTAATGGGATCTAGCACAATACCCGAAAGTCCCAGACAGACTCCCATCACAAATCCTCTACCTGCCAGAACCAGACTAAGGGGTAGATTAGGTCTCTGCTGC
The DNA here is from genome assembly GCA_963580285.1 of Lucinisca nassula. NCBI lineage: Eukaryota > Metazoa > Mollusca > Bivalvia > Lucinida > Lucinidae > Lucinisca > Lucinisca nassula. The sequence goes on along the minus strand of OY757013.1, from coordinate 22,098,094 downwards.
ATGGCTGCTCTTCTTTTCTATAATACCAAAAATGAACTAGAAACAGTTTGTATATTTTTGAAAACTGAAGACATGTGCCATGCCATGAGAAACCCTGTCTTTGGGGTTTCCACCAGGCAAGACACAAATAGACCTGCTCAGCTGTAGATACTTTGGGCTGACATTTTATATCTCCATCAACACTATTTAGGTCATTTTGGAGACATTGCTTAGGATTCAGTGGGATTTTTACCCGACATTAAGATGAACTGACATCTCAAGCCCTACCACCCAATGAAACTGACAAGTTTGAGGAATTGTCTGACTTGCATTACATTTTGTTGGAGGCTTAGACCTGCTAAGGGGATTAACAGTTCTCAATTTCTGTCCTGCGTGGAAGCACCATGCAGCTAAAATCTATTTCTCCAAGCCCTGATGGCTATAGATACTAGCAAGTGCCTTGATTTTCTTTTCTAAAATGTACTGTCCTAGCAGCAAATGCAAAGGTGCAAATCAGACACTCACATGAGACACAGTGCATTTTTTCGCATCTCCTTAATAGCAACTTTTCTGAAGAAAATCTGTGATATATTTTCTTATTTATACTGCAAATATAGGTTGTGGGTCTCATTAGAACCACCTCCTTGTGGTGGTTCTGCCTCCTGTTCATGTGATGTGGTAAAAGCGTGTTTTCTTTGATGTGTTTAACTTGTTGTGTAACTTTTAATTTCACTCTTACCTTAATAATTCTATTTCAGAGTTATGCTGTATAAAGAGGCCTGATTGTATTGATTTGACTTTATAAAGTTTTTCAAGATTATGTCACTTATATCCTAATATCAAGCTGATTGTTAATCAGAGGTGGGCAAAAACTGGAACCATCCAACCTTCTATTACAGAACTTGACATCTCCCATGTGACCTAAGCCAGGCTTGAACCCACAGTCTAGTAAGACATGATGTTAATGAGTCAGTACTATTAACCGTTAGGCTATGGAGGCAAGAAACAGTGCAATGCATTTGTTTTTTTTTATTTTTTTATGTTACAGTTGTGATGGAGCATAATGACATTCAACCCTGGTTGGTCATTTTGTGTCATCTCCCAAAAAAAACATTACAAAATCAAGTCTGTTGAAAAATACTGAATTTTAGCACCAAAAATGGAAATTTTCAGATAAAAATTCCGATATTTGTTTTAGATTTCAGATCAAAACATAGATTGAGGGATTTGAACCACCTCTGTGAGGCAGTTCTAACGAGTACCCACAATCTATGTTTTTGAGCAAAAATAAGAAAATGTATACTTTTGTAAACGCCAGTTTTATTTTATAAAAGTGGGGTTTAAGTAAGTCAAAATTATATAGGTGTTCGTTATGGGAAGAAGAGATAGTAGTGACGATGAAAGACATGGGATAATAATGAAATGAGACTGCAAGTGGACAAACAGAAGAAATTAAAACATTCTCCCTTTACTACAGCTTGCTGTAAGGACAACAGCTAGGCCTTGTCAATTGTAAGCAAATATCAGATGGATGCTCCTATTCTGAGACTCATGATACTTTGCCCTCAACTGACCTAACAACCCAGTTTTTTTCTGTGACTTTAACCCTTATCTCGCTGAACACGACAACCTCTACCTTTGCAACTACTGCAGTGAAGAAGCCATCTGACGATGTCATGTAGTTTGTGAAATGAATAAATACATCATATCAAGTACAGTCTAACCTGGTCTCCCGGCCACCTCTATTAAGCGTGACCCTCCCTTAAACGGCCAATTCCATATCCCCCCGATAGTATTCAATGCAAAATTCCCTCTATTAAGCGTGCACCTGTCAAACGCGGCCAACGCCTTTTCTATCCCAAATAGCCAAAATATAATCTTAAGCGGCCATTTTGATTTTTCCGGTGCGGCCAGATTGATTGATTTCTGCAGTTTGTGTTTTTTATAAACTGGTTATACGTTGGGTGCAATTTTCGCTATTCTGTCAAACCTTTTACCGCACCGCACCGTATTCGAAACGGCCAAATCTATTGCATGGCGCTAATCGAACACGGTAAAAAAAAATATTAAAGTCTGTTTCCTGGTTTTAAAAACAGATACCGCATTGGAACTAACCTCGAGAAATCATTGTTTCTTTTATGTTTTGTTAAATGCCGATAATGTCTCCACAATTAGACAGGTGAGTGTAATTATCATCATCATTGACTGGCAGTTGTTTGTTTGACAATAAAAAGGTGAGAAAACATGGTTGAATGGGGGAAAATCATCAAGGGATATGTCAAAACAGTCATTAATTGGTACAATCGTCACCCTTTTGTTTACATTAATTGCCGACTCATGTTTGTAACTAATGGCCTTTCATCATTAATCAGAGTTCTTTTCTATCTGAAACTATCCAATGATGTTTTGTGTCTCCTATTTAATTGGAATCCTTTGATAAAGGGTGTAACCTATCTTTGGAATCATGGGAAAAAGGGCGTCACCAATCCCCCCACTCCACCTCATTGTGTTTTTAGCCTTTGTTTCAAATGAATCCCTTAAAGGCCTGAGAAAAAAAAAGAGAAAAAAAAAAAAAAAGAGCAAAAATTGTAAATAAAAAAAAAATAAAAAAAAAAATAAAAAAAAATATATAAAACATAAATATAAAAGAAAAAACTGTAGTGGTAGCCAAATAAGCCACCTGATGAGTACCCTTGGCAGGGACGAAACAGTTCCCCTAAAACCTAAAAAATCCCCAGTCCCAGACCCACCTGTATTAAGCAAGCACCTGTCTTAAGCAAGCGATTTTTAAAATATCCCATTACCGCTTGCTTAAGACAGATTTGACTGTAATTTGATTGGCTGATAGTGATCAATGGGTGTCCCAAAATAAATTTATTCAGCAGGATAAGGGTTAATATTTAATATAAAGACCAAAACCAAGTCATTAAGTTAACAGTCATAAATCCTTCATACAATACAGAATCAAAGACAAGTACTGTAATCACCATAATTAATGCCCATGCTCTAACAAATGCTCACCAATACCTCTTCAAGAAGTAAAGATGGCACCAATTTAGAGGGCACAACATAACAAATCAATTACACCACAATCTCTTCATAACACTATTAGTGTGGTTGAAACCAGAAACTGTGAGTTACAAAACTTTGTATTTGTTTGTTTGTATTGGAGTTTAACAGCCCAGTCAACACTATTTAGGTTATTTTTGAGCCAGTCAGTTCACCTATCCACACTTTTCCTGGGCAGGCTTATACAAACGCGGTTAACCAGTACAGTGCACATTCTTTTGTCAGAAACTGACAACTGCCCTTCTTGAATCAGCGGAAGGGAGAGAATGACCATAGAAAAGATTTCATGATCAATCTCCACGAAAGGATGTTGCATGCTGTGCCTTTATTAGGATGAATATGGTATGCAAGGAGACAAGAGAGAAGCTTAAGACTGTATTAGTCATTTCTCTAAGTACACCAGAACCTGTATGTACTAATTTTAATTAAGTCTCCTTTGGGAGCCTTTTTGGGAGCGTTCTTTCAAGACTGTTGTATCCAGCACTGTTTAACAAGAAAATTGTGTGTGTTTGCTTACCCTTTTGTAGTCTTGATCGAATGAGAGAGCAGCCAAAGCACCACCAACAGATCCTGTTATTCTGGCCACTGATCCTGCAGCACCACCTATATGATATACATGTACATACAATACAATGTCAGCAATAAACAATATTTTGATACATTCTTTTATCATATAACATTGTTGTTATTTAGTGGATAATGTCAGCTCATAAAAATGATAAAACCACACATGTACTGTAATGATACTTGGTTACTGGCATGTCATTACTATAACACACCTGTGTGACACAGTGGATTTATTCACATCTCCAAAATGGCTACTTTTCTGATGATTTCTTATTTATATCGCAAACATAGGTTTTGGGTGCTCCTTAGTACTGCCTCATTGGCTTGGAGCAGAAATAAGAAAAATAATGTATACCCCCATAAACCCCCGTTTTCTCTATCTAAAGTGGGGTTAAGGGAGTGTTCATTTCATGGACTTGTTCACGTGATGTCAACTGCATGGTCAAGAAGACAGAGGTGGTGTAATTGTTCATGTTAGTTTACTAGGTTACCAGTATTCGGAGGGTAAAACCAGCATTTGAAGCTGGTCATGACCCTTCTTCTTTGGCATTCTTGGTTAAGCCTGAGAAAGATATATAACTTGATGGTGGACTCAGTTGCCTTTGAAAGTTATGGAAGTCTTTCTTAGAAACTGTATTAATTGTATTTACAGTGGCACTTCAATGGCTCGAACAATGATGGCTCGTTTACTATGCCCGACTCGAACCATTTTTTGTCCCTAGGGAAGCCCTCTACATAAGAAGTAGCGTTGGGTATTTAAGGAGATTTTCTACCTTTATCTTGCAAATATATGCTGTGTGTACACATGAGAATCGCCTCAATGAGGCGATTATAATGAATACACACAGCATACATTTTTAATATAGAACACCGAAAAGATGTCCCAAAAATTTACCCCATTAGGCCCTCAGTGGCTCGAACTACCCCTGTCTCAAATAGATTTGTGTAGTCCCAAAGGTGTTCGAGCCATTGAAGTTCGACTACTATAGAAGTCTATGGAAATGTATTAATAGGCCTCTGCCATGAAGAGAAATCACACCTTGGGTCACTTTAGCATGGAAACTCTTGGTATAAATGCTTATTGACCAGTGGTTGGAGGTGAATGTCATGACCTTACTTCTTTGGTATTCTTTGTAGGCCTGAGAATGATCTTTAATTTGATTGTGGATTCAGAGGCCTCTGAAAGTTGCAGATAGCGTGCTTAGAAATTGTATTCATAGTACAGTAGAATTCCTATATTAAGACCACCTTTGGGACTGTTCAAAAGTGGTCTTTAAGACCACTTTTGAAAGTCCCAATGGTGGTCTCTGACCAGAGGACACTGTATGCAGAAAACACAAAGGAAGAAAAACTGTAGCCTACTAAATAAGCTTTTAAAAGCAGATTTAGTCTTAGTATTAGGTGGTCTTAATAGCGGAATTTTACTACAATTACTATAGAAGTCAATGGAAGAAGTATTTATATGTCTCTGCCCATCCATCATTCAAACAGATAGTGAGTATACCTATTGTGTTGCCCAGTAGACTATGAACACCTCTCACCAAACTATCAGCAAACTCATCTGATCCCTGAACTGAGTCCTGCAAAATTTCAATGAAACAAGTCAATTCAATAGATAAAATAATGCCCAGGCCTGTTTCTTCAAAGGGGGCTGTTCATGTCAGCATACCGAAAGCATACTCAAAGAATACATAAAGAGTATCATTTTACCAAAAACTGCATAAAAAAATTCCCATCTATTTCAAAGTTATACTCATGTTGGCTTAACCCTTCTCTTGCTGAATAATCAGTTTAGCCACACCCATTTCTGACTTTGAATTAATCAGAGTGAGTGAGTGTTTGAGTTTTACGTCCCACCAACAGCTAAGGTCATACGGAGATGGGACCTCGGTTTAAAGACTCATCCGAAAGTCTGGAGAAGCCCGGGATCGATCCTGCGATCCCTGGTTTACAAGGCGAGTAGCGTTACCACTACACCACGGAGGCTTCTTGAATTAATCAGATTACTTGATGTAATTTACTCCAACAAATTCATAAATTGAATGTCAAACAGTGTAGATCCTGATCAGATGGCTACACTGTTTCCAAAGATAGAGGTTTTTGTGAACAGCAGGATAAGAGTTAAGAATGGAAATGTTAACTGATCTGCAAGTACAGTTTAAGATACACAGTTATTATTGCTGAATAAAAGCACCGCTTACACTGCATGATACCCCACCACTGCAAGCCAATAACATGCACTTTCAGGAGTTTCTAGAGCTGACAATCTTTGTAATAGGACAGCCAGTATCCCAAAGCCTTGATAAATCTGTGACATTTGTCTATATCTCTGGTACAAAAAATGCAGGCAAAAACAAACCATTTTCAGATAAACCAAAGCCAAAAAACTCAAGATCTCAACCCTCACCATTCTGAACCAAGATATATCCTTTGTTGAAAGCAGTATACATCCAGAACTCTCAGAAGCCAGCTGATCAGGATCTATACTGTTTTCCATTCTGCTTCTGAATCCACGGTAAAAATCAAAATCATTTAACACAAAAGGCTGAAGATTGATTTGTTTTGTTTGTTTGATTTGAAGTTTAACGTTCCCGTCAACAATGTTCAAGGTAATTTTGGAGACATTGCTTCCAATTTAGTGGGACTTTTACCCAACATTGAGATGACATGACATCTCAAGCCCTGCCATTCAATGAAACCAGTAGGGTTTATAAGCATGGACGGGCTGCCTCGCACTGCATTGCCTGGGCAGGCTTAGATCCTCTAAGCGGTTTACCAGTACTCGTGTGCAGGTCAGTTTCAGCTCTGCGTGCAATCATCATGCAGCCCATCTATTTCTTCAAGCCCCGATGGGCAGGGGCTAGCTGAAGATTGAGGGAGGGGTGTAGCATGCTGAGGGTTAACCTTTAGTGCCTGGTACATCTGTAAAATTTCTCTTCATCAAGCTGTTCCATATGCTACAGAAATAAAGGCCAAAACTATATTTCCGATACATGATAAGGGCAAATAACTCAGAAGTAGAATAGGCAAAGAAGCAGTTCCTGCCTTCTTTTAAGAAAAGTGCAGACCCTGATCAGACTGCTCCTTCAGGAGCAGTCAGATCTGGGTCTGTACTCTTTGCTTAGGCCTATCTGTCCCAATACTTAGGGTCATTACGGTACAATAAAACCTGTGCAACCTGCAAACACTCAAATCAGCCATTAAGACATGAGCTTTCACATATCTATCTTTGGATAGTCTTTTGGCTTCTGAAGACTCATGTGATCAGTGAACTCTTACCAGAATGGGCAGATATGCAGGCTGATGTGTCTTCAATAGTTACGTTTTACTCCCCGCCATTGTGTTCATTATCAAGTGTGCATACATGTGGTTTGCAGTTGCGGATATATGTTGTCTCGTGAGAGTTATCCTTTTTGAGATAGATAATTTGGCCTCCATCTTGATCAAGCGGATAATTTTCTGGGACTGTAATAACTTCAACAATAAATACGATATCATTCGTTTATGTTGTCTCCTTTACTCACTGGCGTGGTGGCAGCGAAGTTTTTACCTACGTTTCTTGCAAGAGACCCAGTTCTTGTTGATTATTCAGTCTAACAGAGACAATTGATACCTTACCTGGTTTGAACGAAGCGGTTCAAGAGCAGAACTGTTGATAAAGTCGTATTTATACCTTTGTAGTTTACACAGTTACTACTTTGTGTTCCTGAAAATGGCTATCCGTGCTCCAAAACAGTGGGCATTGACGACCAAGACTGAGACAATTACCTCATTTGAGGCCTGGAGACAAAATTTACAATATACTCTATCTCTAGACCCAAATTTTGCACCATTTCTTGTGGAGGGCGCCTCATGGTTAAAAAAGAGCTCCACAACACCACTACCTGGATTTGCTGATGACGGTGACACTATTCCAGAAGCTTCAAGACGGACCGCTGCGCAAAAATCGACCCATTTAGAGTTAATGCTTGGACAGATAGCCAATTATTGCCCTATTATTTCTAGAAATACAATAGTGAAAAATTCAGTATCAGTAAATCAAATTTGGCAAGCCATTCGCTTACATTTTGGATTCCAGTCTAGTGGTTCTCACTTTCTCGATTTTAATAACATTCATTTAGAATCAGGTGAACGTCCCGAGGACCTCTATCAAAGATTAAACAGCTTTGTTGAAGACAATCTGCTTAAATCGAATGGTTCAATTCGTCATCATGGTGATGTTCCTGAATACGATGAGGATATGTCCCCTACTCTTGAAAACTTTGTTGTTCTTACCTGGTTAAGACTTGTTCATCCAGATCTACCTGCATTGGTGAAACAGCGTTACGGGACAGAGCTTAGATCACAAACTCTTTCTTCAATTAAACCGGAAATATCTCAAGCTCTTGACAGTTTACTTGAAGAAATACACGCATCTAGTGAATCAAAAGTCTTAAGAGCTGCTTTTAAAAGTTCTAGTGCCATTATTCATAAGTCTGATTCCAAACAATTTAACAAAACACGTGTATCATGTCCTTTGTGTAAACAAGCTGGTCGTCCATACCAGCATTTTTTAAGCAAATGTAAATATTTACATGAATCAGACAAAGCTTATCTCAGCAAAACACGTTTAACCAGAGAGATTACTGATATCCAAGATTATGACAGCGAAAGTGATGACTGTGTAATACCTCATAACAGTGTATCAATAGAAGAACTTCCAACACATAGTTTACGTGTAGTGTCCACAATGCGCCGCATAAGCACTAAGCAGTCTCCCCAAATGAAAGTTTTCTACAAACATTTTCCCCTTCAATTAATTCTGGATTCAGGTGCTGAAATTTCTATGATAAAGACCTCTGTTGCTAATTACATAAGTGCACCTATTCAAAAAACTAATCAGAAAGCCTTACAAGCTGATGGGGTTACTCCTCTATCAATTGCTGGTGAAACTCACATAGTGCTGTCAAGAAACAATGTTGAACTTAAGCTTGAAGCATTAGTTGTTAATGATCTTGACATTGACATCTTAGCTGGCATACCTTTCATGACCACCAATGATATTTCCTTAAGACCATCAAAACTCCAGATCATCATTGGAGATTCACAGATAGTCTGTTATGGCCCTTCAACCCCAGAATCCTCCTTTAATCGTGTACGCCGTACCCAAGCTGTTGTTCTTCGTTCACCAACAACCTCGGTTATCTGGCCTGGGGAATTTTTCGAGATTGACATTCCTGAGGATTTCGGTCTTGATTGCACCCTGTCCATAGAGGCCCGTCCAGATTGTGCTTTAAATACCCACAATTGGCCCCCTCCCCACATAATAGAAGCTGTAAATGGCAAGGTTCGCATAATAAATGACTCAGAGGAAGGCAGTTAGTCAAAAAACACGAACATTTTTGTCAAGTGCGCAGTACAACTGATCCCAATTTAAAACAGGCCCAGGTTTCCCCCGTGGCAGTTGTCCCAAATGCGAATGATCAAAATTCTTCATTTCATTCCGATTTGGTAAAAGTTGATCCAGATAATATCTTGAGTACTGGTATCCGCTCTAGATTTCAATGCATGCTGCAGGAGTATGATGACGTGTTTAACCCACAGATTGCAAAGTATAACGGTGCCTTTGGCTCCTTTGAGGCTACTATAGATATGGGTCCTACTCAACCTCCTCAACGAAAAGGGAAAGTCCCTCAGTACTCTCGTGATAAGTTAGTAGAGTTACAACAAAGATTTGATGCTCTTCAAAGTCAAGGCGTTTTCCAGCGTCCGGAAGAGCTCGGCATTACCGCGGAGTACCTTAACCCATCTTTTTTAGTTACTAAACCTTCTGGTGGTTTTCGCTTAGTGACGGCATTCACTGACGTTGGCCGTTATAGTAAGCCACAACCTTCACTCATGCCAGATGTTGATTCTACGCTTCGCACCATTGCGCAGTGGCGCTATGTAATTCAAACTGATTTAACAAATGCATTTTACCAGATTCCATTGTCTAAGGCCTCTATGAAATACTGTGGGGTTGCTACCCCATTTCGTGGTGTTAGAGTATACACACGGTGCGCTATGGGCATGCCCCGATCAGAGACCGCACTCGAGGAGCTAATGTGTCGTGTATTAGGTGACTTCCTTCAGGAGGGCTTTGTTGCCAAATTAGCAGATGATTTGTATTGCGGTGGCAACACACCCGAAGAACACCTTAACAATTGGTTAAAAGTTCTACAGGCTTTAAAAAAGTCTGACCTTCGTTTATCACCTTCGAAAACTGTCATCTGTCCGCGTACTACGTCAATTTTAGGTTGGATATGGAACCAAGGTACATTAGCCGCTAGTCCCCATCGCATTGCAACACTGTCTAGCTGTTCCCCTCCAGATACTGTTCAAGGTCTTCGTTCCTTTATTGGGGCTTATAAGGTACTTGGTCGGGTTGTACCCCATTGCTCTCAACTTATATCCGATTTAGACAGTGCAGTTGCAGGAAGGCAGTCCCAAGAACGCATAGTTTGGTCCGATGAGCTGCTTATGTCTTTCCGCAATGCCCAGAAATCATTGGCAAGTAGAAAGTCCATAACTTTGCCTCGTCCAGATGATCAGTTGTGGATTGTTACTGATGCATCAGTTTCAAAACGTGGTATAGGAGCAACATTTTACGTTTCACGAAATGATAAACTACTGTTGGCCGTATTCTTTAGCGCTAAATTAAGGAAACACCAAGTTACGTGGCTTCCTTGCGAAGTCGAAGCACTCGGTATCGCCGCGGCGGTCAAACACTTCAGTCCGTATATTATTCAGTCTAAGCTCAAAGCGTGTGTGTTAACGGACAGTAGGCCCTGCGTACAGGCCATAGATAAATTGGCTCGCGGAGAATTCTCAGCAAGCCCTCTGGTTTCTTCATTTCTGCCCACAGTGAGTCAATATCAAGTAAACGTCAAGCATCTTTCTGGCTCAGCAAATCTTCCCTCAGACTTTGCAAGCAGGTCCGCACCTGAATGCAATGAGCTTCGGTGTCAAGTTTGTAACTTCATCACTTCAACTGAGGATTCTGTTGTTCGTCCTGTAACTGTTCAAGACGTAGTTGACAACATGACAAGGTTACCGTTTACCACTCGTTCCTCGTGGTTAGACATTCAATCAGACTGTCCTGATCTTCGTCGAACACATGCCCATTTGAAACAGGGCACCCGTCCATCTAAAAAAATAACTAATGTCAAGGACGTGAAACGTTATCTTGCTGTAGCTTCTATTGCAAAAGATGGCCTTTTAGTTGTTCCACGTAATGACCCACTGCTACCCTCGAAAGAACTAATCATAGTGCCTCGCTTTGTCCTACATGGATTAGTTACTGCACTTCATCTTAAACTAGACCATCCGTCCAAACATCAGCTACAACTTGTCATGAAGCGACACTTCTATGCACTTGATATTAATTCAGCGATTGATCAAGTCACTGATTCTTGTCATATTTGTTTTTCCTTACAAAAGTTCCCCGAGTCACTCGTCACCCAATCCTCAGATGACCCCCCTGACACAATCAGTGTTTCATTTGCGGCAGATGTTCTGAAGCAGAATTGACAACTTATACTTGTACTTCGAGAAACCTTATCATCCTATACTGTTGCCTGTATTATAGAGAATGAAAAACATGACACCATGCGTGATGCTTTGGCCCGTTTATGTCTAGAGCTACATCCGTTAAACGGCCCAAAAGCTGTAATTAGAGTTGATCCTGCACCTGGTTTTGTTGCTCTAAAAAATGACGCTGTTCTAAAACAGTTGCATATCTCATTAGAAATAGGGAGAGTTAAGAACGTCAATAAGAATCCCGTTGCTGAAAAGGCCATTTCTGAGCTGAGAGATGAACTTTTGCGTCAGCAACCACTTGGGGGATCAGTTACCCAACTAGAACTTGCAACTGCCATCGCTAGACTGAACTCCCAAATTCGTTTTTCGGGTTTGTCTTCGCGCGAAATATGGACCCAGCGTAACCAATACACTCACGATCAACTACCCCTATCAGACCGGGAGATAATTATTAAACAATACAGGAACCGAATTCAAAATCATCCTCATAGTGAGGCTTCCAAACACAAGAGCCAAAATATCGTAAAGTCTGAGCCCATAAAGGTTGGCGATCTTGTCTACCTGTATGGTGATAGGGACAAATCATGTGCTCGCAACAGGTACTTAGTCGTTTCGATCGAAGGCGAATGGTGCTTTATAAAAAAGTTCATAGGCAATTCACTTCGCGCTTCGTCATACAAGGTTAAGATTTCTGAATGCTATCGTGTTCCCGTCGATAATGCATTAACAGATCAACACTATTTGTTAGAGACTTATGACAGTGATGATGAGGTCGAGACAATTCCACCCAGTCCTGCCCCACCCCCTCAGACAGAAGTACCGGACACCCTTTCTTATCCTGAAGCTCATTCTTCAGACCCAGTCCTTTTGACACCTTCGCGTCCTGATTCCACCCATTTCGACGAAAATGAGGTAACACATACCCAATTTCCAGCTGAACCTCAGGTATCACAAGAAAAGGAACGTCCTCATGAACCTCATCCAAGTCAATCCACTAATCAGAGACCCCAGAGAATTTCTCGCCCTCCAAAATATTTGGAAGATTATGTTCTAAATTAATACTTAACTCCAGTGGTGGTTTTGAAAGATGTCAGTATATATAGTAGCGCCTTGAAATATATATATTGGTCTGATTTCTGTTTATTAACATGTTAACTATGACTATATTTATGAAGTCAATCTGTTATTCCATTTACTAACTGTATTATTTGTTTCTTATTTGTCTTACTGAAGAGAAAGAGAGAGAGAGAGAGAGAGAGAGAGAGGGGAAAAGGAAGAAAGAGAGGTCGCGCCATTGTGTTCATTATCAAGTGTGCATACATGTGGTTTGCAGTTGCGGATATATGTTGTCTTGTGAGAGTTATCCTTTTTGAGATAGATAATTTGGCCTCCATCTTGATCAAGCGGATAATTTTCTGGGACTATAATAACTTCACCAATAAATACGATATCATTCGTTTATGTTGTCTCCTTTACTCACTGGCGCCCGGTTTAATCGTAAGCTGCCTCAACTAATATAACTATACATGTATACATATGCACCACAACCATAACACTACTGCATGGGTCCAAGGCAGAAACTATTATTATATCAAAACAAAAATATAGAGATTAATTTGGAAAATGACCAGTTATTGTCTTTTTTTCTAGACAATCTACATGTTTGTTGTTGTTGTTTTTTTTTTTGGGGGGTGCATTTTTTTATCCCTCTTTAAACGGTTATATACCGAACAGTGTTATAAAAATGTTTATGTTAATTACCAAAAACGGTTCATAAAAGAGGTCACCAAATCCCTGTGTGAAGTCCTTTATAAGACCATAGGGGTTCCCCAGTACATCTAGCCCCAGTATGAGAACATAGGCTTGCTGTATAGCTTGGTGAGTGTAGTGGGACTGTATCTGATCAGACAGCTGCCTCCAGGACAATGAGGTGCCTTTCACTTCAAAATATGCCATCCTGAAAATTTTACAGAAGATATAGTATACAATTATTTGATGGTTGCTTGGAAATACAGTGAAATTCCGCTATTAAGACCACCTAAAATTAGGACCAATTCTGCTATAAAAAGCTTATTTTGAAGGTTACACTTAATTTTTCTTTGTATTTTCTGCCTACAATGTCTTCTGGTCAGGGACCACCTTTGGAACTGTTCAAAAGTGGTCTTTAAGACCACTTTTGAACAGTCCCAAAGGTGGTCTTAATATGGGAATTTTACTGTAGTCAAAACTATTGCCCCTAAGTGTTGTGGACAACCTCAAGAACTACTGCCTGAGGCTGAAAGCCGAGGGCAATAGTGCAACAGGTTGAGCAATAGTTTTAAACAGAACAGAACAGAACTTAAATTGTCACTTGTGGCGTTAGAGAACACATATACAAAACATACAAATATTTGAATAAAGGTGACATCATCACGAAAACACACCTATATAGTTTTGACCCCATTAAACCCCATGTTTATACAGTAAAATTGGGGTTAACAGGTGAATACATTATTCAACCTATACCCGCTCCCAGAACACAGGCCATGGGCAACCACCAGAACCACCTCACAGAGGTGTTTGTAATGAGTATCTCCGAGCAGACATATGAACAAGAGGGCCCGCTCACCTGTTTGTCACTGTCTCGAGTACTTTCTATTTTTAGCTCTGGTGGCCATCTTGTTCATCAGCAGAGTGATTTTAGCTTATTTGGTAGGGAGTAACCTAGGCAACATTCCTGTGAAGTTTGAATCAAATTGGCCTTAGGGTTTAGGAGGAGTTCATGTTTGAATCAAATTTACAATATTTTTCTATTTTCAGCTCCGGTGGCCATTTTGTTCATCGGAGTGAGATTATTTTAGCCTTTTTGGTAGAGGGTCATCTAAGCAACATTACTTCGAAGTTTGAATGAAATTGGCCCAAGGGTACAGAAGGAATTGTGGTTTGAAGATTTTTTATTTTTAGCTCTGGCAGCCATCTTGTTCATTTGAGTGGAATGAATTTTAACTATTTTGGTAGGGAGTCACCTGGTCAACATTAAGGTGGAGTTTTAAATCCAATTGGCCCAAGTGTTTAGAAGGAGTTCGCATTTGAAGCAAATTTACAATGTTTTTCTATTTTTAGCTCTTGTGACCATTTGTTAATCTTTTATGCTATTTTCCTAGAGGGTCATCTACACAACATGGTTCAAAAGTTAAAATAAAATAGGTCAAATGTCAAGGAAAAAGGTCAAAGATCATTTTATGTATGAATAGAAAGCCCTTGTCGCAAGGAACCTACATGCCAAATATGAAGGCTGTATCTCAAATGCTTCAAAATTTATGACAAAGTAGGTCAAAGGTCAAGGTCATGGGTCAAAAGTTTTGAATGGTTGAGAAAACCATGTCACAGGGAACATACATGCCAAATATGAAGGCTCTATCTCATATGGTTCAAAAGTTATGATTAAGTAGGTCACAGGTCAAGGTCACAGGTCAAATCTTTAAATGAGTGGGAAGCCCTTGTCTCAAGGAAGCTATATGCCAAATATGAAGGCTCTATCTCAAACGGTTCAAAAGTTATGACAAATTATCCTACCGATCTACTTTTTGATTTGACATGACCCATATTCGAACTTAACTGAGATATTGTCCAGATGATCATTCTGAGCAAGTTTAATGGTGATTTGACTAAAACTGTGGCCTCTTAGAGTGTTCAAAACATTTTTCTATGATTTGACCTGCTGGCCTACTTTTTGACCCGACATGACCCATATTCAAACTTGACCCAGATATTGTCAAGATGATAATTCTGAGCAAGTTTGATGATGATCGGACCAAAACTGGGACCTCTAGTGTGTTCACAAGGTTTTTCAACAATCTGACCTACTGACCTTCTTATTGACCAGACATGACCCATATTCGAAATTAACCGAGACATGGTCAAATGATCATTTTGAGCAAGTTTGATGATGATCCGACCAAAACTGTGGCCTCAAGTGTGTTCAGAGGGTTGTTCTATGATTTGACCTACTGACCTACTTTTTGACCAGACATGACCCATATTCAAACTTGACTGAGATATTGTCAAGATGATCATTCTGGGCAAGTTCGATGATGATCAGACCAAAACTGTGGCCTCTAGTGTGTTCACAAGGTTTTTCTATGATTTGATCTACTGACCTACTTTATGACCCGACATGACCCGTATTAGAACTTGACCGAGATATTGTCAAGATGATCATTCTGGGCAAGTTTAATGATGATCGAACCTAAACTGTGGCCTCTAGTGTGTTTAGAAGGTTTTTCTATGATTTGCCCTACTGACCTACTTTTTGACCGACATGACCAATATTCGAACTTGACCGAGATATTGTCAAGACTATCATTCTGAGCAAGTTTGATGACGATCGGACCAAAACTGTGGCCTCTTGTGTGTTCACAAGGTTTTTCTATGATTTGGCCTATCAACCTTCATTGTTACCCAACATGACCCATATTTGAACGTGACCAAGATATTATCAACATGCTCATTCTGAGCAAGTTTGATGATGATTGGACCAAACCTGTGGCCTCTAATGTGTTCACAAGGTTTTTCTATGATTTGACCTACTGACCTACTTTATGACCCGACAACACCCGTATTCCAAGTTGACCGAGATATTGTCAAGATGATCATTCTGGGCAAGTTTTATGATGATCGAACCTAAACTGGGGCCTCTAGTGTGTTCAGAAGGGTTTTCTCTGATTTGACCTACTGACCTACTTTTTGACCAGACATGACCCATATTCGAACTTGACTGAGACATTGTCAAGATGATCATTCTGGGCAAGTTTGATGATGATTGGACCAAAACTGTGGCCTCTAGTGTATTCACAAGGTTTTTCTATGATTTGACCTACCAACCTACATTGTGACCCGACATGACCCATATTCGAACGTGACAAAGATATTATCAAGATGCTCATTCTGAGCAAGTTTGATGATGATTGGACCAAACCTGTGGCCTCTAGTGTGTTCAGAAGCTTTTTCTATGATTTGACCTACTGACCTACTTTTTGACCCGACAAAACCCATATTCCAAGTTGATTGAGATATTGTCAAGATGATCATTTTGGGCAAGTTTGATGATGATCAGACCAAAACCGTGGCCTCTAGTGTGTTCACAAGGTTTTTCTCTGATTTGACATACTGACCTTCTTTCTGACCCGACATGACTCATATTTGAACTTGACCGAGATATTGTCAAGATAATCATTCTGAGCAAGTTTGATGATTATCGGACCAAAACTGTGGGCTCTAGTGTATTCACAAGGTTTTTCTATGATTTGACCTACTGACTTACTTTGTGGCCCGACATGTCCCATATTCGAACTTGTCCCAGATATTGTCAAGATGATCATTCTGACGAAGATTGATGACGATTGGACCAAAACTGTGGCCCCTAGAGTATTCACAAGGTTTTTCTATGATTTGACCTACTGACCTACTTTTTGACCCGGCATAACCCATATTCGAACTTGACTGAGTTATTGTCAAGATGATCATTCTGAGCAAGTTTGATGGTGATCGGCCCAAAACTTTGGCCTCTAGAGTGTTCACAAGGGTTTTCTTTGATTTGACCTACTGACCTACTTTTTGGCCTGCCATGACCCATATTCGAACTTGACCGAGATATTGTCATGATTATCATTCTGACCAAGTTTGATGATGATTGGCCCAAAACTGTGACTCCTAGTGTGTTCACAAGAAAAGTTTACGGACGCACACATGCACGCACGACAGACGACGGACAAAAATTGATCCCAAAAGCTCACCTTGTCACTACGTGACAGGTGAGCTAAAAATATCACAATACTTTTAACCAGAGCATTTGAGAAGCCCCTGTGGCGCAGTGGTTATGCTACTCGCCTTGTAAACCAGGGATCGCAGGATCGATCCCGGGCTTCTCCAGACTTTCGGATGAGTCTTTAAAACAAGGTCCCATCTCCGTATGACCTTAGCTGTTGGTGGGACGTAAAACTAAAACTCACTCACCCACTTAACCAGAGCATTTACATTTGACTATTGTCTAAAGAGCCATCAAATAACTGTTTAATTACCCGATCCAGTATATTTAATTATTTTTATAGATGCTTTCTTGTGTGATTTGTATCACTCAGACACCCATATACATGTAATGTTTAAAAAGTATACAAAAATTTCCAGGGGCATGGTCTCTACAGTCAACATTACTTACATTTGTACATAATTATGATGAAATGCATACTTCGAGGTTAAAACTACTGGTAATGATAGCACTAAATAGATTACCGAATTCGAACTATTTACCGCACATGCTCCTATAAGTGCACACCCAAGCTTTTTTTGGAAAAAATACACAAGGGCACACTTTACAGTAACCTCCCAACAAATTCATATTGAGTTTTGCTGCATCTTTGACCCAGACAATCATATGTATATGTGGTGAATCTCTATGCTGAAATTCAACTCTATAAAATAATCATATCGGAAGCTTTTTTTCGTATTTTTTTTTTTCATATTGAGTGTGCGCTTATTAGGTAGATTTTTCACAATATTTTCATACAATTTTGAAACCAGAGGACCAGTGGTCCTGTAAACGCTCACCTGACACCTGGTCCTGGTGTACATTTGACATAGCCATAAAATAGGTCAAGGCCATCCCAGGGTCACCATTTTTACAAACTATGATGGGCTCAAGTACCAGATGCTACAAGCCAACTTTCAAGGTCATTGGCTTCATGGTTCTGGAGAGGAAGATTTTTGAAGGCTTTTTACCATATATGGGCATGGCTGCCATCTTGGTCATGTGACCCAGACCCCGCGAACAAACTTTCGTTCCCCCATCCTACTGAAGCTCCACATGAAATTTGGCTTTGATTGGCCTCCCTGTTTTGGAGGAGAAGATCTTTGAAAATGGTGGACGGACGGACAACGGATGGACGGACGACAGACCATGGCTATACTATTAGCTCACCTATGAGCCTAAAGGCTCAGGTGAGCTAAAAATCAATTATTTTCACTTTTTCCCAAGCAAAAGCCTAAGTCCGCAAATTTGACATTGCCGTAAAATAGGTAAAGGTCAACCCAGGGTCACCATTTGAACAAATTATGATAGGCCCGTGTACCAGATGCTTCCTGCCAAGTTTCAAGGTCATTTGCCTTACGGTTCTGGAGAAGAAGAATTTGAAAGTGTTTTTACCATATATGGGCATGGCCACCATCATGGTCATGTGACCTGGACCATATGAGCAAATTTTCATTTGTTCATCATATAAAGGATCCATATAAAATTTCACTTGAATTGGGCTAGCGGTTTCTGGGAAAAAACTGTTTGAAATATGGAACCTGGTTAAACTTGGTCCCAGGTCACTGAATGATGACTTTTCTTACCCATGAATCTTCATGTATTCATTTACTTTACCTGATCTACCAATTTGGTGACATTGTCTTCAATGGTTTCCTAAAAATCCATTATTTTCACTTTTTCCCATGCAAAAGCCTAAGTTGACAAATTTGACACTGCCATAAAATAGGTCAAGGTCAACCCAGGGTCAGCATTTGTAAAAACTATGACGAGCCCGAGTACCATATGATATATGCCAAGTTTCAAAGCCATTGGCCTTACGGTTCTGGAGAAAAAAACTTTTGAAGGCTTTTTACCATATATGGGCGTGGTGGCCATCTTGGTCATGTGATCTAGACCGTACTGGCAACTTTTCATTTGTTCAACTCACAAAAGCTCCATATTGAATTTCACTTAAATTGGCTCAGTAGTTTCTGAGAAAAAATGTTTTTTTTTAAATATGAAATCGGAGTGACCTTGGTCTAAGGTCAATGAATGACCTTGACCTTTCTTACCCATAGATCTTCATGTATTCAGTTACTTTACCTAATCTACAAATTTTGGTGACACTGTCTTCAATGGTTTCCCTAAATATCCATTATTTTCACTTTTTCCTATGCAAAAGCCTAAGTCAGCAAATTTGACATTACCGTAAAATAGGTCAAGATCAACCCAGGGTCACCATTTGAACAAATTATGATAGGCCCGAGTACCATATGCTACATGCCAAGTTTCAAGGCCATTGGCCTTACGGTTCTTGAGAAGAAGAATTTCGAAGTTTCTTTACCATATATGGGCGTGGTGGCCATCTTGGTCATGTGATCTAGACCATGTTGGCAGCTTTTCATTTGTTCAACTCCCAAAGGCTCCATATTGAATTTCACTTCAATTGGCTCAGTAGTTTCTGAGAAAAAATGTTTGAAATATGGAACCTGCATGACCTTGGTCTAAGGTCAATTAATGACCTTGACCTTTCTTACACATAGATCTTCATGTATTCAGCTACTTTACCTTATCTACTAATTTTGGTGACACTGTCTTCAAGGATTTCCTAAAAATCCATTATTTTCACTTTTTCCCATGCAAAAGCCTAAGTCGGCAAATTTGACATTGCTGTAAAATAGGTCAAGGTCAACTCGGGGTCACCATTTGTACAAACTATGATGGGCCTGAGTACCATATGCTACATGCCAAGTTTCAAGGCCATTGGCCTTACGGTTCTGGAGAAGAAGAATTTTTAAGGCTTTTTACCATATATATAGGCCATCTTGGTCATGTGATCTAGACCGTATTGGCATTTTTTCATTTGTTCAACTCACAAAGGCTCCATATTAAATTTCACTTAAATTGGCTCAACAGTTTTGGAGAAAAAAATGTTTGAAATATGGATCCTGAATGACCTTGGTCTAAGGCCAATGAATGACCTTGACCTTTCTGACCCATAGATCTTCATGTATTCAGTTACTTTACCTGATCTACAAATTTTGGTGACACTGTCTTCAATGGTTTTCCTATAAATCCATTATTTTCACTTTGCCCCATGCGAAAGCCTACTTCGGCAAATTTGACATTGCTGTAAAATAGGTCAAGGTCAACCCGGGGTCACCATTTGTACAAACCATGATGGGCCCGAGTACCATATGCTACATGCCAAGTTTCAAGGCCACTGGCCTTATGGTTCTGGAGAAGAAGATTTTTGAAGGCTTTTTACCATATATGGGCATGGCGGACATCTTGGTCATGTGATCCAGACCCCGCGAACAAACTTTCGTTCCCCCATCCCACCGAGGCTACATATGAAATTTGGCTTTGTTTGGCCGTGCAGTATAGGAGAAGAAGATCTTTGAAAATGGTGGACGGACGACGGACGGACGGACGGAGGACGGACCATGGCTATACTATAAGCTCACCTATGAGCCTAAAGGCTCAGGTGAGCTAAAAACTAAGCGCACAGTGCGGCAAATAGGTCGAATAAGGTATATACAATTTATGCATTTTTCGGATCACCTTTAAACGAATTCATCTTAAAACTGTTAGATTCAAAACTATATTATAATGACCAGTATTACAAAGAGTGTAGTATTGAATATTACAAGGGGTTTTTGTTTTTTGGATACAGGGAAGAGAAAGGATTTCAATGAATTCTAAATGGTGCAAATCAAACAAACATATGCCAGTTCCAATTTGATGACATTTGCTGGGGTCCCTTTCCTTTGAGGAGACAGATCACAAAATTTTCTCTCCTATCAAAAAAAAATTTGGTTAGGGAAAGCTACCAGCTTGATATGACCTAAATAGTGTTGATCATGTCAACAAATGTGTGTAATGAACACCCCTGTAAACCCCACTTTATATAGAGAAAACTGAGGTTTACAGGAGTATACATTATCTTTTATTATTTCTATTCCAAGACATAGGTTGTGGGTACTCGTTATAACTGCCTCAATGAGGCAGTTATAAAGAGTACCAAAAACCTATGTTTGAGGCATGAATATGAAAAATATCAAATTTTCCCCAGAAAATTAACGGTTTTGGAAATCTGAAAGAATGCACTATGTTGCATGGATAAGTCATTGAAATGAAATTGAAAAAAATAAAAAAAAAATTTATGATAACCAATGACTTTGAAAGCCCTGAACAATCAAGTTCGAAAGTCCATGTAATGAACACTCCAGTAACCCACTTTGTAATGATATAAACTGCATTTGCAGTGGGTTTCTGTTATCTAAACTCATTTGTTGCTATTTTGCTAACAAAAGTACGGAACCTGTGAAGGGACATTAATTTTTTTATATAAGTTGTGCGCACCAAGATATTATCTTGTGTGCATATCTTGTTCGCACAACATATTATCTTGTGCACACAAGATATTAAGTTGTGCGAACAAGATATTATCTTGTCCGCACAAGATAACATCTTGTTGGCACAACATAGATCATGGGCGGCAAAGATAATATCTTGTGCGCACAATATATTATCTTGTGCACAGAATATATTATTTGGTTCGCACAACTTAATATCTTGTGCGCAAAAGATATAATTTTGTCTGCACAAGATAATATCTTGTGGGCATGAGATAATATGTTGTGCGAGCAAGATAATATCTTGTACACACAAGATAATATCTTGTTCGTTCGCACAACTTCCCAAGATCTATGTTGTGCAAACAAGATAATATGTTGTGAGAACAAGATAATATCTTGTGCGCACAAGATATTAAGTTGTACGAACAAGATATTACCTTGTGCACACAAGATAATATATTGTCCGCACAAAATAAATTACGTTGTCCGCACAAGACACAAGATAATATCTTGTTTGCACAACTTAATATCTTGTTCACACAACTTAATATCTTGTTCACACAACATATTAAAAAATCATGTCCCTTCCCAGGTTCCATTCAAAAGATTAGCTTTTGCACTACAAAAATTACACTGAATTAGATATGTGACTTACTAGTCAACTAGTCATAGTAACGAGCACCCACACCCTATGTTTGCAGTGTAAATAAGGTTTTCGTCAGGAAAGTTGTCATTTTGGAGCAAAGAGTTCATTTAGTAAAAAGGCTTTGAACGGCTCCCTTACTTACTTCAGCTCTACATCTTTCATCTCAGTCAGAGTGGCCCCAACAGAACTGAGAAAGAAATCTACAATGTCTGATACTATTGTTGGTTTGTTCTCTTTGGCCACGTGGGCTGTCCCATTCAGGGAGAAACTAACATGCATCTGAAATAAGAAAGTGTCTTTCAGTAAACTTTATTATGTAGTTAGCATAGGTGCTGGCTTCATCAGATAAAAGGTGTGAAATGAATGCCCCCCCCCCACACACACACACACTTAAATCCCACAATATATAGAGAAAACTGGGGTTTACAGGGGTATACATTATTTTTCTTGTTTCTTCTCCAAGACATAGGTTGAGGGTACTCATTGGAACTGCCTCATTGAGGGCAGAATTTTTGGTCCTCCTTTTCAAAGGGAGCTTTTTCTCCTTTGAATTGTAAGCTGGCTTTTCAGAGAGCTGCTCTTACGTCTAAACTTAAATCTGCAGAAGTAGGCACTTCTTTTCTTCAAAGGTGGCCCTCAATTAGAGCGGTAGTAAACAATTCCCATATTAGAGTTCTTTTTCTTAGAGTATATCATTCCCTCTTGACAAAGATAATGTGAAAGTCACTAAGGCTATTGAAAATCAGCTACACATATATTCTCTCAACTGAAATTTACCACCCAAGAGCCAACAATATTTCCATCATGCTGAGATTTTGTATCCAAATTTATTGGATGTCTACCTAGACCTGAGATAACTGTCCCCAGTCTTTCCATAAACTATTAGCAGCTCTATAATTCAACACATTACGAGAACACACCTATACTAACACATTGTGAACTTCACCAACTAAAAACGAAAATTTTCAGATGAAAAACTTTGATACTTTTCTTATTTCTGCTAAAAATAAAGATTGTGGGTACTCGTTACCGCCTCATTGAGGCGGTTCTAACGAGTAGCCACAATCTATATTTTAGAGCAGAAATAAGAAGAATAAGGTTCACCCCTGTATACCCCAGTTTACTATATAAAAGTGGGGTTCAAGGGGGTCAAAATTATATAGGCGTGTTTTCGTGATGAGCATATAAAATGTTTTGTGAAATTCGAAGTAGACAACAAGTGATTACCTTCAATGGTGACAGTCGAAGATACTCAAAATAAATTCTTCCTGGCCTCTCAGATGCCTACAAAGATACACAAAGGTTACCATTGGAACTCATTTTCTTGCACACCAGACAAGGAAATCCGTGATTTTACCCTGGGATAGAAATTTATGTTCTGACCCTGATGTTCCAACCCAGGCAAATAACATAAATGCGCTTCAATTCTATTCAACTGTCGGAACTACTTCCGCACTACTTTATTTTGTAAACAATATACATGTGCGAGCTGTCAAAACTAACCGGAGGTGTTGTGCAAGAAAAAGAATCCAATATGGGATTCTGTTGTAGATGGGCGTTTCCAACCCTCAGGATGACCGTGCTGAGCGGAACCTCGGCGTAGCCTCGGTTCCGCTCAGCACGGTCATCCCTCAGGTTGGAAACGCTCATCTACAACAGAACCCCATATCAGATTCTTATAATGCCATATTGGCATTATGACATCCAAAAATTCCATATGTGAATATATTTATATTAGCTAGCTCATACATAAAGAGTCAGTGTCACATAGGTGACCAGCAAATGCACAAATGCTGAGATGACTCAAAGCCTGAGCAAATCCACAGTCTCACCACGTGGACAAAGTCTGTGAAATGAACACCCACTAAAGCCCACTTTATATAGAGAAAAATGGGGTTTATAGGGGTATACATTATTTTGCTTATTACTGATCCAAGACATACACTGAGTGAAGACTCAAATCAGTCTGTGTACCTATTCAGCTATTATACAGCCTTCTCCATCTTTACGAAGAAACTCTGGGTCAACAAGCACCCGTATTGCACTCAGTGAACACTGATCAGACTGCACATCAGTCTTCTCTCATCACATGGACAAGTCCATGAAATGAAGACCCCCCCTCCCTAAACCCCACTTTATATAGAGAAAACTGGGGTTTATGGGGGTAAACATTATTTTTCTTATTTCTGTTCCAATACATAGGTTGTGGGTACTCGTTAGAACCGCCCCATTGAAGTGGTTCTAACGAGCACCCACAACCTATGTTTCGAGCATTTATAAGAAAAATATCTCGAATTTTCATCAGATTAGTAGCCATTTTGGAGATGTCAAAAATGCAATATGTCGCAAGGGTGTGTTATCGTAATGCTGGGAGCACATGCTTGACTGCCCCCTCTTGCTTGGCATAACCCATGTGATTGTTTTTAGGTCCCTGTCAACACTATTTAGGTCATTTGGGGGACACTGCTTCCAATTTTGTGGGACTTAGATGAAATGACATCTCAAGCCCTGCCGTCCAAGCAATAGCCCATTTGATAATGGGTAATATGTACTTTTACAAATGACTACCATATACTCTAACAAAAGTTGCTTTTAGAACACAATATGATCACTGAATTGTTATTATTATCTTACCAAGATGGCTGCCACTTCCTGTAGCGACTTCTGGGCCAGAAGTAGATCAGACTGTAACTGGGAGCTCTAAAACAAGAAAGAGATACAGAATGACAGACTCTAATTGTCTTTCATTACTTTTTTTTTCAAGCAATTGTTTTAGAAAAAGTGAACTTTGTGACACAGATACCGTATTCGACCTATTTACCACACATGCTCCTATAAGCGCACATCCAAGCTTTTTCTGGAAAAAAATACATAAGCGCACACTTTTCAGTAACCTCCCAACAAATTCATATTGAGTTTTGCTGCATCTTTGACCCGGACAATCATATGTATATGTGGTGAACCCCTATGCTGAAATTTAACTCTATAAAATAATCATATCAGAAGCTTTTTTCTCGTATTTTTTTTGTATTGAGTCTGCACTTATTAGGTAGATTTTTCACCAAATATTTTCATACAATTTTGAAAAAACTAAGCGCATGGTGCGGTAAATAGGTCGAATACGGTATTTACAAGTTATTGGAATACTGCAGTTTGGGAACTGAATGAATATAATATATCAAGTAATCTGATTGGTTGATAGTGGTAGTAATGGGTGTTGCTTAACCCTTTTTGTACCAAATGGAATCTTCCTCCTTATATATAGCAGGAGTCCATTTCAAAATTTAGGGGTGTCAGGTTGTGTTTTCTTCAAAACTGATTAGGAAAATGGCTTAACTTTTAGCAAAACAGTGGAGGCCCTGATCAGACGCCGCGTTCTGCGGCATCTGATCTGGGCCTGCATTGTTTGCCAGGGTACCCGTTTTGGGGTTTCTGGTATTAAATGGGTTAATTAATATATTCAGCAGGATGAGGGTTAACGGTTAAATGTACCTCAGATTCCTCAGCTGCCATGAGATGAGCAAATACATCATATAGTGACATCATGAATCCTTTATCTATCTTTACATTGAACTCTTGTACCAGCACCTTGAAATACCTGAAAAAGAAACGCTTTTTCATCATGTTTGTGACCATGTTTTTTTTTCATATTTCAATATAAAATTTTCTTTTTCTCAAGCATCAATGATTTGTTTGTTTGTTTGCTTGATTTGAGGTTTAACGTCCCCGTCAACACTTTAAAGGTCATTTTGGAGACGTTGCTTCCAATTTTGTGGGACTTTTACCCGACATTGAGATGAAATGACATCTACAGCCCTGTCGCCCATTGATACCAGATGGGTTTATAAGCATGGACAGCTGACTCGCACCACTTTGCCTGGGCAGGCTTAGATCCTCTAAGCTGTTTACCAGTACTCGTGTGCGAGTCGGTTTCAGCTCTGCGTGGAAGCATCATGCAGCCCATATATTTCTTCAAGCCCCGATGGACAGGGGCCGCAAGCATCAATGACCTTGGCCCAGGTGTTCAAAGCATCGTTTTAACCCTCTTACTGATGGACTCTTCCACTGTTATATGTTGTCATTTTCTGAGTGTGGGAAAATCCCATTAGCAAACAGTGTAGACACTGATCAGATGTCACATTGTGTGGCATCTAATCTGGGTCTGCACTGTTTGCCAAAGTACCTTTTAAGAGGAATGGGAACACCTTCAGGGGAGGCAACTCCTGCAAAAGTATTTTAGTCTCCCATGTCAATAGGGGTCAACTCTTAAAGGAAAGAATTTGCTCCTGAGGAGAAAATTCTTTCCTTAAAGAGTAGCATTATGAAAACATGCCTATACGAATGCATTGTAACTTTTACCGCCAAAAAAATGAAGATTTTAAGATAAAAAATTGTGATATTTTGCTTATTTCTGCTCAAAATATAGATTGTGGGTACTCGTTAGAACCGCCTCATCGAGGTGGTTCTAACGAGTACCCACAATCTATATTTTAGAGCAGAAATAAGAAAAATAAGGTTTACCCCTGTAAACCCCAGTTTTACTATATGAAAGTTGGGTTCAAGGGGGTCAAAATTATATAGGCGTGTTTTCGTGATGACCCCTTTTTCAGTGGGACAGGGCATATAGAAAAGCAAACAGGAAGTCCCGAAACTTGTCTCCCTTTGAAAAATGGCAGAAAAATGTTCCCATTCCCTTAAGAGATTCCAGGTAAGAATAGGGTAATAGCTTATAAGCTCATTTGTTTGAAAAGTTTGCAAATTCAAACGCAACTCAGCAAACAATATTAGACATTTCTCTGTCAGATATATTTTATCATTCACGCTAAAAACATAAAATCTCAGTACTCAATAAAACCATGTCATTAGGGTGTTTCTAATGAGAAATGCATAGACTAGGTTTCTGAGCAAAAACAATTATGAAAATAGTGCATACCCTTGTAAGGCTCACCTTCACCTAAACAAAAGTAAGACCTAGCAGGGTGTTTGATACATACACTTTATATCATGATGTGAAGATCGATTGACTTGGATATACTGTATTTACCATATGTATTTGTACACGCAAGCCTGAGCCATTATGAAAACATGCCTATACAATTACATTGAAACCTTTATCGCCAAAAAAAAAATGAAAATTTTAAGATGAAAAATTGTGTTATTTTTCTTATTTCTGCTCAAAATATAGATTGTGGGTACTCGTTAGAACCGCCTCGTCGAGGCGGTTCTAACAAGTACCCACAATCTATATTTTAGAGCAGAAATAAGAAAAATAAGGTTTACCCCTGTTAACCCCAGTTTTACTATATAAAAGTGGGGTTCAAGGGGTCAAAATTATGTAGCTGTGTTTTCATGATGAAACCCAGCTGAGATGCAGTGTTCTGCAGCATCTCATCACAGTCTACACTATTTGCCACTGATCCAGCTATTTTTAGACAAATCATCAGGTAGGAAATTGTACTTGTTCAAATATTTTTTTACAAAAGTATGGTGAGAATGAGGTGTCCAAATATTTAAGGTAATTACATGACGGTATAAGGATATCATTACGCAAACACGCCTATACAAATACATTGCCACCTTTATTGCCAAAAAAAAAATGAAAATTTTAAGATGAAAAATTGTGTTATTTTTCTTATTTCTGCTCAAAATATAGATTGTGGGTACTCGTTAGAACCGCCTCATCGAGGCGGTTCTAACAAGTACCCACAATCTATATTTTAGAGCAGAAATAAGAAGAATAAGGTTTACCCCTGTAAACCCCAGTTTTACTATATAAAAGTGGGATTCAAGGGGGTCAAAATTATGTAGGCGTGTTTTTCGTGATGAAACCCAGCTGAGATGCAGTGTTCTGCAGCATCTCATCACAGTCTACACTGTTTGCCACTGAGCCAGCTATTTTTAGACACAGCATCAGGTAGTAAATTGTACTTGTTCAAATTTTTTAACAAGTATGGTGAGAATGAGGTTTAAGGTAATTACATATTTGTTTTGTTTGTTTGATTTGAGGTTTAACGTCCCGGTCAACACTGTATAGATCATTTTGGAGACGTTGCTTCCAATTTTGTGGGACTTTTACCCGACACTGAGATTAAATGACATCTCAAGCCCTGTCGCCCAATGAAACCAATAGGGTTTATTAGCATGGACGGTCCGCTCGCACCGCGGTTCCTGGACATGCTTAGATCCTCTAAGCGGTTTACCAGTACTAGTGTACAGGCAGGATTCAGCTCTGCGTGGAAGCATCATGCAGCCCATATATTTCTTCAAGCCCCTATGGGCGGGGGCTTTACATGACGATATAAGGATATGAATAAAACCCACCTAAATGTGTCAACATTATTCTCTGGAACAGTTCGTCTCATGAGTCCCACTTCAATAAAAGGTTTCTGTCCCTTTTTCTTCACAACATACACAGGGGTGGGTGAGGGGTACAGCACCGAGGGAAAGTAGGCATCAGGGAGCTGATTGTCAAGCTGAAATAAGATGTTTAACACTTCAGCTATTAACCATCACGAAAACACGCCTATATAATTTTGACCCCCTTGAACCCCACTTTTATATAGTAAAACTGAGGCTGTCGGGGGTATACCTTATTTTTCTTATTTCTGCTCAAAATATAGATTGTGGGCAATCGTTAGAACCGCCTCAAAGAAAAATTACCTTATTTTTCTTATTTCTGCTCTAAAATATAGATTGTGGGTACTCGTTAGAACCGCCTCGACGAGGCGGTTCTAAGGAGTGCCCACAATCTATATTATGAGGCGGTTCTAACGAGTTCCCACAATCTATATTTTTGAGCAGAAATAAGAAAAATATCACAATTTTTCATCATAAAATTTTCATTTTTTTCGGCAATAAAGGTGGCAATGTATTTGTATAGGCATGTTTGCGTAATGAACACTTGTCATCTACCTTGTCATCTGCTGGTTTCTCTAAAAGCTACTGTTGCAAAGAGTTGACCCAGATCAGACTGCTTCTCCAGGAGCAGTTTGATCAGGGTCCACACTGTAAATAGATTTCTTTTTGCAAGAAGATGCAGCAGAAGACATTAACAGACCACATTTTCAGACACATTTTTTTAATCAGTGTAAACACTTCAACAATACCAAACCTTCAAGGCAGGCAACTTTTTCATGCAACATAGTGTGTACTTTCATATTTTCAAAATAGTAAATAACCTCAGAAAAATTGTGATATTATCCTTATTTATATAAACATAGGTTGTCGGTGCTCGTTATAACTGCCTCTTGGAGCAGAAATAAGAAAAATAATTTTAACCCCTGTAAATTCCGGTAGTTTCTATATAACATGGGGTTAACAGGGTATTATCCTTATCTGTGTTCAAAACATAGGTTGTAGGTGCTCATTAGAACTGCCTCATTCAGCTGGTTCTAATGAGTACCCACAACCTATGTCTGGGAGAAGAAATAAGAAAAATAATGTTTACCCCCTGTAAAACCCAGTTTTTTCTATAAAACATGGGGTTTATGGGGGTTTAATTCTCACGAATTTGTTAATGTGATGTTAAAAAAATATTTTAAGGAAGGCATGTGCTCCTCAGGAGCGAGCAACTTTCCTTTGAAAGTTTACCACTACTGACAGGGGAGACAAAAATATTTTTGCCAGTTCTCTCTCCTGATTAAGATGTAAAACATTAAAACATCACCTTTATTAATTAAATGTTTGCAGTACCCTCAGAATCATTTTACATCCAGTCACAAGCAAATTAAGTGAACAACATTGGGTCACAAGCAAAGTAAGTGGACCCAGGGCTGGAAAATTCTTCAAAATTTTACACATCTTGTATGGCCAACGGCATGTAGATTTTGTTAAATTTCATAGTGATTAGACAAAATATTTATTTGTCCTCTAAACTTTTTACTCATCATGATGAGTGGACAAGTGGGATTTTCCAGCCCTGGATCCGTTGCTTGTGACCCAAGTTGTTCATAATTCAATGAATGTTAAATAAACTAGAGCTGTCAGTGAAACTGACTAGGGCCCCGGCAGCGCTATCAGAGGAGCAGGAAAATGTTGATGTTAAAAAAGACGTTTTTTTTTTTCCTTTCACCTCTAATTATGACCTTGACCTTTGAGGTACGGACCTGGGTCTTGCGCGTGACACACTGTCACATTATGGTTAATATTTCTGCTAAGTAATATTTAAATCCATCCAGGTATAAGAAAGTTATAGATTGGACACAATAAAAAAGACGCTTTTTTGACCTTTTATCTCTAAGTATGACCTTGACCTTTGAGGTACGGCTGTGGGTCTTGCGTGTGACACTTCGTCACATTATGGTTAACATTTCTGCCAAGTAATATTTAAATCCATCCAGGAATAATAACAAAGTTATTAATTGGACACAGGAAAGACCCTTTTTTGACCTTTAACCTCTAAGTATGACCTTGACCTTTGAGGTACGGACCTGAGTCTTGCGCGCAACACTCCATCACATTATGGTTAACATTTCTGCCAAGTAATATTTAAATCCATCCAGGAATAAGAAAGTTATGGAGGATAAAAAAATTTGTGGACGGACAGACGGACAGACAGACAGACAGACAGACAGACGGACGGACGGACGGACAGAGTGATGCCAAGTAATATTTAAATCCATCCAGGAATAATAAAAAGTTATGGAGGATAAAAAAATTTGTGGACGGACAGACGGACGGACAGACAGACAGACGGACGGACAGAGTGATTACTATAGGGCACCCACACTTTCAGTGCGGGGCCCTATGGAGGATAAAAAAATTTGTGGACGGACAGACGGACAGACAGACAGACAGACAGACGGACAGAGTGATGCCAAGTAATATTTAAATCCATCCAGGAATAATAAAAAGTTATGGAGGATAAAAAAATTTGTGGACGGACAGACGGACGGACAGACAGACAGACGGACGGACAGAGTGATTACTATAGGGCACCCACACTTTCAGTGCGGGGCCCTAACTAGCACATTCGTTTTGATCAATTATTTGATGAGAAATTCTGTATTGAGGTTTAAAATTGAAACTAGAGAAAGTGACCAGCGGGTCACGTATACCCCCGGCCAGCACCTCCCTCTGATGTATCTTTTGAGCTTGTATGTAATATGAATAAAGAAGTCAAGAAGCTTTAAGTATCTATAAATGTGCTTGTAAAAGCTAAACCAAAATATAAAATTTCTAAATGGACCAAGGGAGTGAAGACATCAAAGTTACTGAAAGGGTGGGGGTATCAATGTTACTGAAGCAGCATGGTGGGGTATGCAATGAAATCTTTGGACTGGTATGCAACATCAATGCAAATATCAATTGAATTTGTCTTAGTGTTTAGAACAAACAGGCATCTATAAACTTTGTCACAAAACTTTAACGAAATGTAAAATATCCTAGTCTGTGACTTGAGGTTAAGGCCAACAGGGGCGGGGGAAGGGGCATACATCCTGAAATCTTTGGATTGGTATGCAAGATTGATGCAAATATCAATTGAATTTGTCTTAGTGTTAAGAACAAACAGGCATCTATAAACTTCGTCATAAAACTTTAACCAAATGTAAAATTTCTAAGTCTGTGACCTTGACCCCAAGGTCACTTGGCGGGGGGGGGGGGGGGGGGGGGACATGTGTCAATGAAATCTTTAGACCATCATGTAACTTCAGTGTAAGTATCAACTCAATCTATTGAAGGGTTCAGAAGATACAATCTCTTAGAAACTTTAACACAAAACTTTAAGCAAAATGTTAACGGACGGACAGAAGAATGGACACATGGACGGACGAACAGATGGATGGATGAACAGCAGGACAAAAACTATATACCCCCATAGCATACTTCACATGCGGGGTATAAGAAGAAAACAATTACACAACTAGACAAAAGTGCCCAGTGGGGCACGTATACCCCCGACCAGTGCCATCACCTCAGCTGAAACAAGAACTACAAAGGGAAATAACTCTAAAAGGCCTGACCCCTTGGCCCTTATTTTCTTTCCCACAATACAACTAGTCATACTGATCATGTTTGCAAAATTTCAAGTTTCTATGTACAGTAGTTCCTGAGATATCTTTGACACAAAATAATTGTTTACGGACAGACAGACGGAAAAGACAAAAACTATATACCCCCATTGCATATTTCGTATGCCGGGGGTATAACAAGTTCCTATTAACCCTTGTCCTGCTGAGCCCGGATATGCCTTACCTTTCAAACAATGTAGATCCAGATCAGATGGCTTCTTAAGAAGCCATCTGATCAGGATCTACATTGTTTGTCATCCAGATTGTGAATTTGCTGCAATAATTTGCATCAAATAATCTGATTGTTTGATAATCAGTAGTGGGTGGGGCATATTTTAGTATTCAGCAGGACAAGGGTTAACTGTGGAACAGCGTTGTCCCAACTGGATATTTGGCTTATCAAGCCTACCTGAATTCTTTGAACTTTGGCATGTACTGACATGTGGTGTCTGGATGTTCTGTAGCTCAACCACAGACCAGGGTTATAGCTCCTTCGTAAAGCTCCCATGTAGGGCTTCAACATCTGCATCTTGTCCAAGTCAGCCTGTAAATACCGTAAAATCCAAAAAAAGTTGGACACCTTGAGGACTTGCTGTAATTCTCCTAAAATTTTAACAAAATTGTTTCATGATCCAGCAAGGAGTTCAAAAGGTGCAGAAGGAATGGCAAACAATGTAGACCCTGATCAGACTGCTCCTGAGGAGCAGTCTGATCAGGGTCTACACTGTTTGTTTAAGCCTATGTGTCCCAATACTTAGGATAATTATGGTAATATATATTTAGAGTTTGCTTAACCCTTACATTACAACCCCATCTGATCAGGATCTACACTGTCATTTTCAGAAACCATCTAATCAGGACCTACACTGTTTGTCATTCAGTTTGCGAATGTAAATGAATATAATATATCAAGTAATTTGATTGGTTGAGAGTGAGAAATGTGTGTGGGAAAATTTATTTTTCAGCATACACCTTTACGGACGGTAACTTTTTCAAAAATACTTTTGTTTCACTTAAATTCAAACCAAAACTTTGCTCCTTGGGACCAAATTCTTATCTCTGGGACCAAATTCAACGGAAAGGTCTTGTCCAAACAAACATCAATGTGAAGTTTGAAGTCTCTGTTACAAATAGTGTTAAAATGTGAGGAAAAAATGTGTTTAAAAAAAAACAAGATGTGTTTGTGAAACACTGATGCCCCCGGACAGCGCCAATGTTAATGTTTTTAAAAATTTTGAAAAAAATAGGTCAAAGGTCAAGTTCAAGGTCACGAGATCGAAAATTATGGTACCACTGGAAAGGTCTTGTGATAAGGTATACACATGTGAAATATGAAAGCTCTATCTACTACCATTCAAAAGTTATGCCCAATGTTAAAGTTTTTGCAGACGGACAAACGGACAAACGGACAAACAGACAAACAGACAAACGGACAAACAGACGGACAGACCAAAAACTATATGCCCCCGAATCTCTTAGATTCCGGGGGCATAAAAAAAGAAAACGGGAGATAATTCAGGTAAAATTAATAATACAGTTGTGGCCCTTTGCCAGAATGTAGGTCTTGTGATCATGAGTATGTGTATGAAGTTTCATAAGGCTAAGTTATTTACTTTTTTTAAGTTATAGCCAAGGTGAAGTTGTTTTTTTTTGTTGTTGTTTTTTAACAACGATGACTAGGAAAACGCAGACGCTGGAGTGATGACAATAGCTCAGACATTTTTCTTTGAACAAGAGGGCCATCATGGCCCTGGGTCGCTCACCTGATCCATAGAGTAACAAGTGGGCACCTGGGAGGGCCATTATTGACCACAGGGCTATAATGTGCATAATGTTGAGGGAGGTCTAAAAAGGTGAAGCTTCATACCAAATATCAACAAAGGCTATAATTTGAACAATCTTGACAAAGGTCCACTAGATGAAGCTGCACACCAAATATCAAAGACCTGGGCATTGCAGTTTCAGAGAAGAAGATTTTTTTAAAGATATTCCCTACATAAGCCTATGGAAAACCAAATGGCCCTGGGGCGGGGGCATTTTTGGCCTCAGGGCTATAATTTAAACAATCTTGATAGAGGTCCACTAGATGAATTTTCACACCAAGTATCAAAGACCTGGGCCTTGCTGTTTCAGAGAAGACGATTTTCCAAGATTATCTCTCTTTTAGTCTATGTAAAACCAAAGGGCCCTGGGCGGGGGGCATTTGTGGCCCGAAGGCTATAATTTGAACAATCTTGGTAGAGATCCACTAGATGAAGCTCCATACCAAATATCAAAGACATGGGCCTTGCAGTTTCAGAGAAGAAGATTTTTAAATATTTCCCTATACAAGTCTTATGTAAAACCAAAGGGTCTCTGGGCGGGGGCATTTTTGGCCCCAGGGCTATATTTGAACAATCTTGATAGAGGTCAACTAGATGACATTTCACACCAAATATCAAAGACCTAGGCCTTGTGGTTTCACAGAAGATTTTCCCTATATAAGTCTATGTAAAACCAAAGGGCCCCAGAGCGGGGGCCTTTTTGGTCTCAGGGCTATAATTTGAACAATCTTGGTAGAGGTCCACTAGATGAAGCTTCATACCAAATATCAAAGACCTAGGCCTTGTGGTTTCAGAGAAGATTTTTCAAGACTTTCCCTATACAGTCAAACTTCGATGGCTCGAACTCGCCGGGACCGCCGAAAAAAGTTCGAGCCATCGGTAGTTCGAGCAATTGGAGTCCAACTTGGCAAGATCCATCTTTGTGTACTATGATTTTTATCACAGCTGCGGCGATTTTGGTGACTTCTGGTATATTTATCGGTCATAATTTAAGCCACATAGTATACCTTTGGTATTTTTGGTCCGTATTTTAAGGCAAAGGCTGTAATTTTGGCAGGTCTGACTCAATGTCGGTGTGAAGTTTTAATTTGTGAAAAATATTTTGCCAGCTTTAATTTCCTTATGCCGTCTCATTAGCCCTGGGTTATTATAGGTGTTTTCAATAAACTTAATTTGACACCTTCTCAACATTAATCTGTTGACCTGTTGATCAAAGGGATTGCGCCAATCAAGTACACCTGTTTATTGTAAATAGCTGTTTCGGCAAGACACTTTGTCAATATCAATATCAAAGCGTCTTATGATTCTGACCACGCGCCTGCGTGACTTGATCGATAAAATTGGAATTTTTTAAAATGGTAATTAGTGCGAGCCATCGGTGGGATTTTACATAGAAAATGCACTCTAGGGACCAGGCTTAGAGTTCGAGGGTTCGAGCCATCGTGGTTCGAGCCAAGGGTGGCATGTTTAGTTAAAATGAATAGGGATTTTGCCGGGACTGAAAAGTCAGTTCGATCCAAACGTGGTGTTCGAGCCTACCGAGTTCGACCCATCGAAGTTTGACTGTATAAGTCTATGTAAAACCAAAGGGCCCCTGGAGTGGGGGCATTTTTTGCCCCAGGGCTATAATTTAAACAAGCTTGGTAGCGGTCTACTAGATGAAGCTTCATACCAAATATCAAAGACCTGGGCCTTGAAGATTTTTTTTTTTTAATTTTCCCTATATAAGTCTATGTAAAACCAAAGGGCCCCAGAGCGGGGGCATTTTTGGCCCCAGGGCTTTAATTTGAACAATCTTGGTAGAGGTCCAAAAGATGAAGCTTCATACCAAATATCAAAGACCTGGGCCTTGCTGTTTCAGATAAGAAGATTTTTAAAGATTTTTCCTATATAAGCCTATGTAAAACCAAAGGGCTCCGGGGCGGGGGCATTTTTGGCCCCAGCACTATAATTTGAACAATCTTGGCAAAGGTCCACTAGATGAAGCTTCATTCTAAATAGCAAAGACCTGGGCCTTGCGGTTTCAGAGAAGAAGATTTTTAAAGATTTTCCCTATATAAGCCCATGTAAAACCAAAGGGCCCCAGGGCGGGGGCATTGTTGGCCCCAGCAATATAATTTGAACAATCTTGGTAGATGTCAACTAGATAAAGCTTCATACCAAATATCAAAGACCTGGGCCTTGCAGTTTCAGAGAAGAAGATTTTTAAAGATTTTCCCTTTATAAGCCCATGTAAATGTGTGTGTAAATTCAGGTTTAACGTTGCTTTCAACAATTTTTCAGTCATATCACGACGGTGTCTGGTTGCAACAGGGAGCTCAATGCTCACTTTTATAGTGCTGCCTCACTGAAGTATCATGACCCAGACACATTACATGATACCACACCCAGTCACATTATCCTGACACTGGGCTGACCAGTCTTAGCTCTACCCCGTAAATCTGAGTGCCAAGCAAGGAGCTGCTAGTACCATTATTAACGACTTTGGTATTTCGCGGCCCGGGATCGAACCTGTGACCTCCCGTTCCCCGGAGCGGACACTCTACCAACTGAGCAATCAGGGCCGGTAAGCCCATGTAGAACCAAAGGGCCCCTGGGTGGGGGCATTTTTGGCCCAAGCACTATAATTTGAACAAGGTTGGTAGGGGTCCACTAGATGAAGCTTCGTACCAAATATCAAAGACCTGGGCCTTGCGGTTTCAGAGAAGAAGATTTTTAAAGACTTTCCCTATATAATCCTATGTAAAACCAACGGGAGCCGGGGCGGGGGCATTTTTGGCCCCAGTACTATAATTTGAACAATCTTGATAGGGGTCCACTAGATGAAGCTTCATACCAAATATCAAAGACCTGGGCCTTGTGGTTTCAGAGAAGAAGATTTTTTAAGTTTTCTGTGAAAAAAATCTATTTTTCGCTTCTGTGACCTAGATTTGCAACAGACCGGAACCATTTGAACAACTTTGAAAGGGGACCACCTAAGGATCATTCCTGTGAAGTTTGGTCAAAATCAGATCAGCGGTTTAGGAGGAGATGTCATTTGATGAAATTGTTTACGCACGCACGCACGGACAGACGCATGACGGACGAAAAGTGATCCCAAAAGCTCACCTCGTCACTACATGACAGGTGAGCTAAAAACAGACAAGCTCAAAATGGAGTGTACTGGGGTGTACAGTAAATGACTCCTCCATATGACAGTATCTTCTTGCTGTTACTGAAGATACAACAACAGAGAAGCTTCACACAATAAGAGCACCCTGTTATAATGAGTGTTTGTTCTCAAAATATTTACTATTCTAGAGAATTCAATGCTAAACAGAATCCTAATACAGGCATATCCAACAATACCTGTATTGCAAAATTCAGAGATAATCTTAGGCAGCAGACAGAAAAGTAGTAAATGGCCTTGTGTTTTTTCGTTCTCTACAAGAAACATATGTTGAGGATATTTGTTAGACTCGCCTCATTGAGTGCATATTTATACAATATTCTTGATTTCTCTGAGTATCCACCTCGTATCAATTGGAACTAAGGATTTGTTCAAGCCAAACTGTCATTATAACAAGTTTTGTCGTTATTTTGGATGTCAGTATAAAGAGGGTTGACTGTAATACACACATCTCACCTCAAACTGTTCCTGTAGATTTGTCTGCCCCTGTTTATTCTTCCACTGATCCTCCAGCCACGTCTGTAGCTCTACATTCAGTATCTTCCATTTGTTATTGACCTCAACCTCCCACACTGCAGGTACACTAGACACTGACAGCAGCGCCACCTCCTGGTAGTGACTGTTGATCACTGAGACAACCAGGCCATCAAGGGAGACAAATACTACATTACTGGCCTGTTCTGTGTCATTCATCTGATGAAAAGATAATGGAAAACACTGATTATAGAACAAGAGCTGTCACTATAGGTGACCAATGCCCCCCGTGAGAGCCAATTTCTGAGTTTTTGCAAAATTTCAAGGGGAGATAATTCAGCCAAAAATGATAACAGAGTTATTGCCCTTGGTCAGAATGTAGCCCTTGTGAATAAGTGTGTGAAGTTTCATGGGGCTAGGTCAACTACTTTTGAAGTTATGATCAAGGTTTAAGTTTTTGTGACGGACAGACAGACTAACAAACAAACAGACAGTGGACAGACAGACAAACAGTCAGACAGGGCAAATACTATATGACCCCAGAATCAATGATTCCCGGGGGCATAATTACAGTGAAATTTCAATGACCAAGAACAATGAAAGGCTCATTTAACCTGGGTTATCAAGTTAACAAGTCTGTGAAATGAACACCCCTGTCAACCAAACTTTATATAGAGAAAATCTGGGTTTACAGGGGTACATTTTATTATTCTTATTTCTTCTCCAAGATATTGGTTGCGGGTACTCTTTAGTCGCCTCATCAAACAAGCACCCACAACCTATGTTTGGAGAGGAAATAAGAAAATTATCACTAATTTTTTCAGAAAAAAAGCTGTTTAGGAGATTTTGTTTGTTTTGTTTGATTTGAGGTTTAACATCCCCGTCAACACTGTAAAGGTCATTTTGGAGACGTTGCTTCCAATTTTGTGGGATTTTTCCCGACATTGAGATCCGTTTAGGAGATATAATAGGATAGACTTCTGGGTCTTAACATCACGAAAACATGTCTATATAATTTTTATCCACTTGAACCCCACTTTTATATAGTGAAAATGGGGTTTACAGGGGTAAACCTTATTTTTCTTATTTCTGCTCAAAAATATATAGATTGTGGGTACTGGTTAGAACCGCCTCGCTGAAACGGTTCTAACATGTACCCACAATCTATATTTTGAGCAGAAATAAGAAAAATATCACAATTTTTCATCTTAAAATTTTCGCTTTTTCGGCGAGAAAGTTTACAATGTATTTGTATAGGCGTGTTTTCGTAATGATGCTTTCAAACTCATTTTTGAGTCCCCACAAAGATTTTCTCTATAACTTCAAATCGTTGTTTTCCTTAGCATTATAATTAATCAGACATTTAAACACAGACTGCATAGACAATGGAAAGGAACTTTGATTTATTCTGCCATTACGCAAACACGCCTATACAAATACATTGCCACCTTTATCACCGAAAAAATGAAAATTTTATGATAAAAAAATTGTGATATTTTTCTTATTTCTGCCCAAAATATAGATTGTGGGCACTCCTTAGATCTGCCTCAATGAGGCGGTTCTAACGAGAACCCACAATCTATATTTTAGAGCAGAAATAAAAAAAGTAAGGTATACCCCCGGGAACCCCAGTTTTACTATATAAAAGTGGGGTTCAAGGGGGTCAAATTTATATAGGCGTGTTTTTGTGATGAAAAAATCAGAGGGCAGAAGAGTGTACCGTAAAAATTCTAAAACTTCGGACACCCTGAGGATTCTGTTGTAATTCTCCTCTAAAATTTTAACAAATTGTTTCACTATCCTGTAAGGAGTCCAAAAGGTGCAAACGGAATGGCAAACAGTGAAGACCCTGATCAGACTGCTCCTGAAGGAGCAGTCTGATCTGGGTCTGCACTGTTTGCTCGGACCTATCTGTCCCAATACTTAGGATCATTATGGTCTCACTCAAAGATTCTATGGTGATAGACGGAGAAGCATCATTTTTCCCATCAAAATTGATATAAGAGAAATACAATGCATGTGATACATATAGTCAATAGTACTGGTTTTGATTTCTTCTAACAATAGCAAACGTTTGGGAGAATTTGTAGAAAGCAACAAAATTATTTGCTCAATTGTAGATTTTTTCCGTAAGGGAATAATAATAACCAACCACTTGTTTTGCTTCAAGTAAAACAGGTGGAAAATTATTTGCATTACCAAATGTCGCCTCACACTGCAGTGTCCGGATGTCCTTTCCATTACGAAAACACGCCTATACAATTTTGACCCCTTTGAACCCCAATTTTATTTGTAAAACTGGGGTTTACAGGAGTAAAGTTAACCTTATTTTTCTTATTTCTGCTCTGAAAAATAGATTGTGTGTACTCGTTATAACGGCCTTAACGAGGCCGTTCTAATGAGTACCCACAATCTATATTTTGAGCAGAAATAAGAAAAATATCAATTTTCCTTATTTCTGCTCTAAAATATAGATTGTGTGTACTCGTTAGAACGGCCTCAATGAGGCCGTTCTAATGAGTACCCACAATCTACATTTTGAGCAAAAGTAAGAAATACATCATAATTTTTCATATTAAAATGTTTATTTTTTCGGCGGTAAAGTTTACAATGCATTTGTATAGGCATGTTTTCGGACTGACCAACTGCACTAGAGAGGCATCCCCATAAAGAGGATTCTCATGTAGTGCATATAAAGCTATCTGACATTGCAGTACAGTCTGTATATATGATATCTGATATTACGAGGTACTTTTTTCAGGATAATGGTTAATTCCCTTTAATACATAGGGGTAGCTGCCGATAATTCTTGAAGCCAGGGGTAGCTGGAAGTGAGCAGATTTAGTATATATATGGGTGTTGCGGTAAATTGTCAAACCTCAACTATGCCGTCTGACATCAGACTCGGTGTTTGCTCTTCAGCAACAACCAAACGTCAGAACTATAATGTCAACTAACATCAGGCTCTGTATATGCTTTTCAGTAAAAAAAAACAGCGGTAAGTTCCGTCACGAAAACACGCCTATATAATTTTGACCCCCTCGAACCCCACTTTCATCGTACTCGTTAGAACCGCCTCGATGAGGCAGTTCTAACGAGTACCCATAATCTATATTTTGAGCAGAAATAAGAATCAAAGCGCCAAAGGCACTGAAATGACAGATTCTATGAGGAAATCAAAACACTGTGAAAACTTACAGACAACCTTTCTAAAAAGATCTTAAAATTTAGAAAAGTAGTTCTGCAAATTCCATTGTATGATATGTTTGCAGATGTCTATACATCAGTGGTATTATGAAATGCCATTCGATGTTTCAAATTTTGGAAAGAAACAATTTACGTTTTCAAAACCAAACATTAAAAT
Source organism: Lucinisca nassula (assembly GCA_963580285.1). NCBI lineage: Eukaryota > Metazoa > Mollusca > Bivalvia > Lucinida > Lucinidae > Lucinisca > Lucinisca nassula. The sequence continues at coordinate 22,057,308 of OY757013.1, read as the reverse complement.
TCAAGTTTTAACAATGCTGCTGTCAATAGGTAACATTTTTGTCTGGCCGGTTCTGGATACCTCACCCCAAAAGATACTCTATGGGAAAGAGATCGGAGGAGAATGGCTGGTCAGTCCAGTACATGAATTCCATTGGCTTGAAGACATTTTTGAGTAAGAACAGCACTATAAACCCGAGCATAATCCTGCTGGATTAGATATCCGGATTCTGAGCGTGAACAAATAAATGGAACCACGTGAGGCCGGCGCAGTTGATTGATGTAACGTCTCTGTTCAGTTAACATCTCAGCCATGATCTTGAATGTTCCTAATGTCGCTAGCTACATGCAATAGCTCGACATACCATTTCGCTTATTCCATACGATATGTCATCCTCTATTACGCGCGCGTCGCCTCGGCATACCTTACACCTATATGTCGAAACATCCCGAAACGACAATCGGCTTGATTCGCGCTGAAGTGCGATGTGTCATTGAAAAGCATATCACGCGAGTCGCTTAGACACCAATATACATGTACGTATTTCTTGCACCAGCGTAAGTGTTCCGTACTGTGTCGACGTCTTAATTTTGGTCACGACAGGGACGTCTAGCTCTCAAAAGTGCATCGCATAAGGACCACGAACATTGTCAGTGCTTATTAGTCGGTAGTTAAACCCTTTGTTTATCTACAGGTACAGTGTAGCAGATGCCGGCGGAAATCTGCTTCGCATATGCGTCTGTCTGATTAATCCATCTTGACGTACTGACGTCGGTCTTCCGCTACGTCGACGTCCACTAGCGTCTTCTGTTGATAGTAAGATGTCGCTCCAACAGACAAATAAATCACACACATGTGGCCCCCTAAATCAGAGTCAACGCCATCCGCTTTCCGACCAGCTTCCAACTGTCCATTAGAAGCCTCTGTGGTGTAGAGGTTATGCTACTCGCCTTGTAAACCAGGGATCGAGGGATTGATACCGGACTTCTCCAGACTTTCGGATGAGTCTTTTAACCGAGGTATCGTCTCCGTATGACCTTAGCTGTTGGTGGGACGTAAAACTCAAACACTCACTCACTCACTCACTATAACTGTCCAGGGTTTAATGAAAAATGTTGCAATACCTTCTCACTTGATGCTTTTTGAGAACAAAATACAATTTCTTCTTTTCTAGGCACGACCTTACATCACACATCAAAAGTTTGAACATGTGGTTTCTATCAGTGCTGGTGTGAAGGTGGTACACAGGATCGTTGGCCCCCCGCCCATCGGGGCTTAAAGAAATAGATGGGCTGCATGATGCTTCCACGCACAGCTGAAACCGACCTGCACACGAGTACTGGTAAACTGCTTAGAGGATCTAAGCCTGCCCAGGAAAAGCGGTGCGAGTCGGACCGTCCATGCATATAAACCCTATTGGTTTCATTGGGCCGCAGGGCTTGAGAAGTCATTTAATCTCAGTGTCGGGTAAAAGTCCCACAAAATTGGAAGCAACGTCTCCAAAATGACCTACCAGTATACAGTGTTGACGGGGACGTTAAACCTCAAATCAAACAAAACACAGGATTGTGGCCGGACTGGTAACCATATGTCACCGTTGTGTCATATAACCTTTTTAGCTTAAGGGCATGGTGACTAGGCGTCTTGTAATCATGCAATCGTTTGGTTTCAAAGCACGAAAGTGTTGGTGGGATGTAGGTTGGGGTAAAAGTCCTGGACTCAGATTTAAACTGTTTAATTTAACTCTGAAATTCCAAACAAATAGTGAAGATTTTGATAAGAAGCGTGTGCTGCAGCGTCCGAACTTGGTCTCCACTGTTTGCCAAGCTCACCCTATGATTCCAGGATGACCCGCTTCAGTCTTATGGAATACCCTGATCTCACTGCGGCTATTTTCTGCAAGAAAAAGGTTATTCTGAGAAGTCAGTAATAGTCACCTAGACTTTAGCCCTGAATCGCTTTTCGTATTAGTAACTTCGGGTCGAATGCCAAACAATCAACCCAAACATAGCCGGGTCGTTTGTCAGTCTTGGGTACATGCAAGTGTTATCTGTAAAATCTGCACTTGAATCAAATATTCGATCTGGCAAACAATGTAGACTAAGATCAAACGCCACAGAACACGGTGCTGATCTTATTCTACATTTTTTGCATCAGTTACTAACATCTTAAGTTTAAATGGATCAGTCCAAGTCCTCGTTCATGACCAGCCTGCATTTAGAGACAATCGGCATGAGTGTTGTCAGTGCTTTGATTTATTCACTGTCTTGAGTTTCTGGAGTGTACTCTTCCATCACTGAGGTTAGGCTCGTCCATTCTGCTGAATATGGCACCTAGAATTATATCACAGGACCTACATTGTTTGCATAGGTATCTGTACCATATTCCAGGGTTGAAAGGGACAGCCTTTCCCCGCAAAGTCTGATATACACCTAGTTGTAACTGACCTAGACTTGACCTCGAATGTCGGAAAACCCATTAATATTCTGGTCTGCAGCTGACCGGCTGGTCTTTAAGGATTAAATATTGACAGCACTGTTAGAAAACAGTGTTAGAAAACAGTGTAAAACCTGAGCAGACGCCGCATTGATCTTGGTATACAGTCTCGCATGATGCAGCTGATTCATATGAAATACTGAATCTATTCTCTGAAAGGTAAGATAAAATCGTGAAGTCGTCTGCTTCAAAAGTTTGTATTGCGATTGTAGGATGTAAAATTTTGATAACTGCGCCAAACCGGACTACATTTTGTGCAGACTCATATTTCTTTGGCGTTCAAAGCCGGAAGAAGTTCGTAAGAAAGCCGGAACTACTTTACAACACGCAGGATAGCTAGAAATGACAGAATGAATCTGCCATTAAAAATATAACAATTTTTCATCCTAAGATTTTTATTTTTTCGGCGAATAAGTTTACAGTGTATTTGTATAGGCAATGTTTCGTAATGCTCCCAATCTCTTCATTGATCTGGGGCCCGTTGTTCAAAACTAACGACGTCATTAGTTAAGGAATCGTTAAAACTTTGATCATTTATTGTGCCAAATATGCTAATATTTTTGCTGAAAAAATGTGAACAGCTTTTGCGAATGCAAAAGCTGCTCACATTTTTTCAGCAAGAATACCAAAAATTTAAATATTAAATTTGCTAGAACAGTTAACAATATGACTACTAATGAGCTTGTTAAGCTAACGAGGCTTTGAACAACTGGCCCCAGCTCTTTTGGGCATCAACTACACATGTGCCGCAATTTAGCCCATGACAAAAAATCAGTCAACTGAGCAAATCAAATGGTACCAAAAAGATTTACAAGTAAACCAAATGTAGCCAATAAACAGATGGCACAATTCACTATACTTCCAGCTACAACCAGACAAACAATAGCTTTGCAAAAAATATCTATAAAGCTATCTGACATTGCAGTACACTGTATATAGGGGTTTGCTAGGACAGTTTTGAAAAGCTTATTACGCTACCAGTGCTTTGAGCAACTGGGCCAAGAAGTACAGGTGATAACCATTCTGATGCGAATCACAACAGCTGTCTTCTGCTTTGTCGTCTGCTGGTTACATTAAAACTCGTTGTTGCATTGTCGTCTGCTGGTTACATTAAAACTCGTTGTTGCAAACAATGTGGACCTGGATCAGACTGCTCCTAGAGAAAAAGCCTAATCAGGACCCACACTGTTTGCATTATGCATGAAAAGTTTTCACAAATATGCAGCTGACGCCATAAACAGACAATAGTTTCACATGCAGTTTTTCTTGGCATGGGATACCCCAAAACAGGATACTGTCAAACAGTGCATGCACAGAATGCGGCATCTGACCTAAGCAAGGGCTTACATTGTTTGCAAACAGTTTAGCCATTTTCCAAATAAATCTAAAAATTTTAACACAACCAGACACTCCAAAAGTTTGAAATAGGCTCCTGTTATTCATAAGGCGGAATATTCCATTCAGTACAAAATGGGTTAAGGTTTTAAGAGTCTAAGAGACTGACTTTGCTTAGGTGTGAGAACTAAGGATTAAAAGGGTATATAGAGCTATAAACATGTATATAGATATGTGAAGAAATGAGACAGATTATAAGAATACATTTTATCTGTGGAAAAAATACACACTTTACTACAAAAAAACCTAACTGAAAGGTACATATAGCAACATCTAAGAACATCACACCAATACGGTCATAGAATTGTGGAGCACTGTGGTGCAGTGGTAAAGCATCAAATTTGAGACCGAGAGGTAGCCGGTTCCTTCCCCTTAAGCACCAAGTGTTGTTGCCTTGAGCAAGATACTTTATCCACATTTCTATCCAGTAAAAAGAGGGCCAAATGGAAGATTAGTACAAGTACTAAATGTGTTACCCTCTATAACTAAGGTTGTTTTTATTATTTATTATTATTATCATTATTAGAATCTAGATGTTCTTTTCCCAAAACTATCATTAGTTTTCAAAGTATCTTTTTTTCACAGAAAAATTTAACATTGGCTAATATGGAGAGAAAGAAGAATGAAAGAGCAATGAACAAATAAGCCATAAATGTCCATGGTCTCCTAGAAAAGATGACATCATTGCATGAGCTCTGAGAAGCCAAGGATCAAACCCACAACCCCTGGTTTATGAGTAGCATAAACACTACAACATAGAGGCTTCTACAATAGATATTGTACTAAAAAATAATAATAATCGACCTTATTTATAGAGGGTAACACATTTAGTATATTTAGTACTAGTACTAATCTTCCATGTGGCCCTCTTTTCCTGGGTAGGATTGAAGAAGTAGATGGGCTGCATGATGCTTCCATGCAGAGCTGAAACTGACTCCCACACGAGGACTGGTAAACCGCTTAGAGGATCTAAGCCTGCCCAGGCAAAGCGGTGTGAGTGGGCCCATCCATGATTATAAACCCTATTGGTTCCATTGGGTGGCAGGACTTGAGATGTCATTTCATCTCAATGTCCGGTAAAAGTCCCACAAAATTGGAAGCAACATCTCCAAAATGACCTTTACGGTGTTGATGGGTATGTTAAACCTTAAATCAAACAAAACAAACAAAATTTCCTGGGTAGGAACCCGTACTAAGCAATGTGAATATAGTTTCTTGCTCAAGGAAACAACACCTGGCGCTTACGAGGATCGAACCGCCTACCTCTTGATCTCAAATCCAATGCTTTACCACTGCACCACAGCGCTCCACAATTGCTAGAACAGTTAACAATTTGACCACTAGTGAGCTTGTTAAGCTAACAATGCTTTGAACAACTGAACCGAGATCTACTCTTTTGGTAAGGTGTGCTGTGTTATGCTATGCGCTCAAGCCTGAAAAAGGTACACTGCAAAACAATAAATGCTGAATACCATGTTTGTTTGAATTGAGGTTTTACGTCCCTGTCAACACTATTTAGGTCATTTTGGAGATATTGCTTCCAATTCTGTGGGACTTTTAACTGACAATGAGATGAAATGACATCTCAAGCCCTGCTGCGCAAACTTACCATAAGGGTTTATATGCAGGGACGTTCTGCTTTGGTTGAGGTGGGTAGATTCTTCTGATGCCGGGGCCCCGTTTTTGGATTTACACCTATCTGTTGTGGATGGGTTTGTTTCTTGCAAAATTTATGATAAACGTGATGATTTTGATTTGGGGGTTTAAGTTTTCCTTTCTTGGATGGTCATGTTCCTCCTGTGAAGTCCTACAGCATTTATGTTTCGCTATTGATTCGATTTGCCAGAGTGTCTGATCATGTGACTGACTTCAGCGCTTGTGATGAATTGTTAACTGCTAAACTTCTTGATCAGGGTTATCGGTATCATAGACTTCACAAAGCCTTTTCAAAATTTTATAGACGCCTTTCCGATTTAATTTCGGAGTTCAGTGTTGGACTTGAATCTCTTCTGCAACAGGGTTTGTCCGAACCCGAATTTTGTGGTGGCTTAGTGTGTGGGTTCGAAGAGGTGAGTGGTTGCAATGACTTCAGTACCCAATTTGGTAAAATCATTCTTCGATGTAGGAAGATTGGATGCAGCATGTGTGTTGTGCGGCAGACTGCATGCGTGGTGGTTGGCCCGGTAGCGGTTGACAACTTTGCTTCCCTCTTTGGTTGCACGCTTGTGGGTCGGGCCTCAGATTCTGTGGCGGTTCTGGCATGGGGGCTTGCTGGGAGTTGGAGAGAAACTAGTTTTAAGTGGTGTTGGTTGGTGCCTGATGCTCCGTCTCTGGTTGGGCGCGTCTGGGTCTGGCTGTTGGTTTTCTTTTGCACCAGCGTTTCGGTGGTTTCTTGCTGTCAAGTCCTCACCATTGTTTCCTCTCTGTGGTTGATTGATTTTTGTGTTCACGGAGATGTTGCACTGATGGGTTGGGTGGCCTTCATGCCAACTGAACAAATTGTTTGTCTGGGTCACGACAGAAGTAAGGGCGAGGATTGTGGCCACGTAGGGTCGATTTAGGCCCCCTCCCCCCCAGTGGAATTCGTTTCACTGACCTTCCTGGGGGGGTCTTCTTTCGTGGTTTGTTTTCGTTATGGCTTGTCTTTGAGTGTGTGTGTCGCTTGTGTTGTTTTGCTTTGGATAGCCAATTGGCCATTTTGTGGGAAAGTAACTGTCCTTTTGGCTTTCCGCTAGTGATGTTTCCATTAGGGTCTAGTTGTTTCGTGTTTGTGTTTCTTTCCCTTGGTGTCTCTGATGGGAGCTATTGGTTAATTGTATCTATTCCTGATCATTGCCTTCACTTCTATTTTAGATCCTCTAAGTAGTTTACCAGTACACATGTGCAGTTGGTTTCAGCTCTGTGTGAAAGCACCATGCAGCCCAGTCTATTTCTCCAAGCTCTGATGGGCTGTGGCCAAAATTCCAAATATGATAGATAAACAATGCAAACACACATCAAACAATGCATGATGTCTGGTAGGTGATCGGCCATTTGGTAAGTTCCCTGTGTCTTACTTGTTTAGTAAACATTCATCCCATTCAATATAGAAAAGCCAAAAATGGAAGACTCCCTTAAAATAGCAAATGGACCAGTCCAGACCTAAAAAATGGAACATTCTACCTATCATTATAAGGGTATTACTCAAAGGTGTACATAGCAGGTACAAACATATATACCATATTTAGTGTATGTATTCAGACGGACAGGCCTGAGCAAACGGTGTAAACCCAGATAAGATACCACAGAATGCAGCATCTCATTCGCCTCTACACTGTTTGCCACTCATTCAGCTTTTTTTAGATTGTTGATATGGACGAAAAACCTCAATTCCAACAAAACAAAAGCTATCTTTAGACACAACATCAGGGGCCAGTTGTTCTAACGGCGTCGTTAGTTAACATATCGTTAAAACTTTAATCGTCAAATATGGCGAAAATGCTAAAATTTTTGCTGAAAAAATGTGAGCAGCTTTTGCAGATGCAAAAGCTGCTCACATTTTTTGAGCAAAAATACCAAAATTTTCGATATTGTACTTGCTAGAACAGTTAACAATTTGACCACTAACGAGCTCGTTAAGCTAACGATGCTTTGAACAACTGGCCCCAGGTAGTAAATTATACTTGTTAAAATTCTAGAACAAGTATTGCAGGGAGTAGAGGTTTCCAAATTTTAACCCTTTTTGTACCGAAAACCCAAAACAGGTACTTGACAAACAGTGCAGGCCCAGATCTCCCTTGAAAAACATGACAGAAAAAGTGCCCTGTGTATCCATTACCTTTAAATCTAGAAAAGTTCCTTAAGCATGCTGAGAAAAAACTACATCTGAAAATATCATCTGCTGAATCTTCTTGTAAACTTTTTTAGGGTATTTTTGCAAACAGGAAAACAATGTGGACCCAGATCAGACTACTCCTAGAGGAGCAGTCTGATCTGGGTCCACACTCTTTGCATAAATGACTTAACCGGCAGATGATAAAGCAGACGACAATTATCAAGAGTGGCATTTTATGGGTTAACAGGTTAATTACCTTCATGACCCCTCGTTCATATGGAATGTCCATACCTTGAACATGGACCTTATCAGGCAGCAAAACAAAAAGAAAAGGTAGGAATAAATAAACCACAAATACCAAACTATTCATGAAATAAAAGGATGAAGAACAGTTTCAAAACTGGTAAATGCCTTCAAGCTGAATTATTCTCTCATGTGAAAGTGGCTGGCACTGAACTGACACCAGTTGAACACAATTATCATCGTAACAAGTCCATGTAATTAACACCCTTGTAAATCCTACTTTATACAGGGAAAAGTAGCATTTACATGGGTAAACATATATAGATAATACTATAAGCACCTATAACTCAGCTGCCATTTAACTATTACTAAGTTGCAGTTTATCTGTTTTTTGGTTGCCTTTTATCTATAAATTATCTATCTTTTACTTTTATCAACTACAAAACTGCTCTATTATTCAGCTGCCCTTCATGTGTTACTTAGCTGGCCTTTATCTATTACCCATTTATCTAATATTACACCACCATTTTATCTTTTACTCAGCCGCCTTTTACCTAATACTAGGCTGTTTTTTATCTGCTACTAAGTCGTTTCCATCTATTACTCGACTACCTTTTTATCTATTACTTGGCTGCCTTTTATTTAATATTCAACTGTGCTTCATCTATAACTCAGATGTCTTATATCTATTAGTCAGTCAACTGAATTATCCTTCATCTTTTATTCTACTGGTTTTTATCTATTCCTTAGCTATCGCTCATCAAACATTCAACCATTTGATCTATCTCATCAAAAATTCAACTCCTTTACCAAGTCTATTGCTGACAATTATCTCTTACTCTGTTGCCTTTTACCTTATATCAAACTGCATTTTATCTGTAACTCAGCTTTTATCTGATAATCAGCAGCCCATTATACTGATACTCTGCTTTCCTTAATACTGTATTCACCTGACTTTCAACTCTACTCCTGAACACCCGAGACATGAACACCCTTCTAACATGTTCTAGAAAGGGGTATCCTTTGGAAGCAAAGAATACACCAGAGAACTAAAAATATGGAGTGTACATGTTTTCTGAGCCAGACTAGCTAGTTTCGGCCAATTAGGCCTCATCAGTGACCCTCAAGTATTTTCAAAATTCAACAATGGATTCAATGATCCTGAAGGACAAGAAAATATAAACTACACTATGATGTAAACCTTTTTTTTTTCTTTTTAAAAAGTGGGGTTAACAGCTGCATACATGTATATTATTTTCCTTATTTGTTTGTTTGTTTGATTTGAGGTTTAACATCCCCGTCAACACTGTAAAGGTCATTTTGGAGACGTTGCTTCCAATTTTGTGGGACTTTTACCCGACATTGAGATGAAATGACATCTCAAGCCCTGCCGCTCAATGAAACCAATAGGGTTTATAAGTATGGACTGGCCAACTCGCACCGCTTTGCCTGGGCAGGCTTAGATCCTCTAAGCGGTTTACCAGTGCTCGTGTGTGGGTCGGTATCAGCTCTGCGTGGAAGCATCATGCAGCCCATATATTTCTTCAAGCCCCGATGGGCGGGGGCCGTATTTTCCTTATTCATAATCAAAAACAAAAATAGAGGACACTTATTACAGCTGTGTCAATGAGAAGGTTGTAATGAGCACACAAAAAATAAGAAAAAATATCACAAATTTTCATCCGAAAAAATTTTGATCTGGAGCCATGAAAAGAAATAATATAAGATATAATGTCAAATGGTTAAAATTTGTATTTACCAGTTTTGAATGAACGACTAAATGAAATGTAGCTCTAATCAACTTCAAATAATCATGATCCAAGGTTTTCTACGAAATTTTTCAAACCGATCTAATAAACATTAACTATAATATCAAGGATTTAGAATTACTAAACAAACTTAAAGTGATGTCTTATTTCATACACATGTTCTTAAAAGGTACGTGAGAAATCTGATTTTTGCTTATTCAGAAACAAATACAGTAAAATTCCGCTATCATCACGTGAACAAGTCCGTGAAATGAACACCCCCTTACACCCCACTTTATATAGAGAACACTGGGGTTTACGGGGGTAAACAATATTTTTCTTATTTCTGCTCCAAGACATAGGCTGCGGGTACTCGTTAGAACCGCCTCAATGAGGCGGTTCTAACGAGTACCCACAACCTATGTTTGCATTATAAATAAGAAAAATATCACAAATTTTTGTCAGAAAAGTAGCCATTTTGGAGATGTAAAAAATGCACTATATCGCATGGGTGTGTTATCGTAATGTTAAGACCACTTAAAATTAAGACTCAATCTGCTTTAAAATGCTTATTGAGAATGTTCCAGTTGTTCGTACTTTGTGTTTTCTTCACCCAGTATCTCCTAATAAGAGACCACCTTTGGGACTGTTCAAAAGTGGTCTTTCAGACCACTTTTGAACAGTCCCAATGGTGGTCTTAATATAGGAATTTTACTGTACTGCAGTATTTTTTGACACAATTTAATAACAGATGTGTTCAAAAAGGCATTAATATGAAAAAAATATTCATATATTCATGCGGCACAAAGTCAAACAGATACAGTTACAATATCTGGGAAGAGCAGCATATAAAATTCCAACCAAATATTAAGCTGACAGAAATGATAGTGGATCATTTGAAGTTGATTTGCTTTCAAATTTTTACAATGGAAGGTTAATGCAAATAAAAAGGAGCATGCAGAAAGCCCTGTTTAAAATTGTTCTCTGTATTCCTGTTACAATAAGCAAAAACAAACATGCAGGTTAAATTATTATCAACTTCATTTTCCAGTGAAATTGTACATAAGAACTAGTTATTATTTGTGCAAAATGTCGCAGTAATATTGTCTAATATCATATCAAAGCAATTAGATCATGCAATGCAAACCCACAGTGTTGCTTCTAGGATTTTAAAAAATGGGGCCCTTGGGCCCCCTCATTTTCAAAAAGGGGGTCCTCAAATTTAAAAGGGGGGATCAGCTATTATTTTGTCAGAGCTTCCTAACAGATGGAGTTTTATTTTTAAAAAATGCAGCACACAACCTTTTTTATCATTCCCCTTTTTGAGGGGGAACTTTTATTGTCAAACTGGTTGGAATTCCTTCAGCTGAATTCACCCAGTCTGTTGAAGGCTAACTTACCTACAGAATCTCAGTTGTGAAGGCTCCCAACTCTGGCAGATACATGTACAACCACACACAAATATAACATTATAAGTCTAAAATCAATGGAATTTTTCACAAAACCTGAACAAGAACAAGTTTATGTACACTTTACAAAAGTTCTGATAATGCACTGTTAAATGACCAAATTTTCCAGTATCTATTTACATACTCAGACTGTTCAAAATTTCATACAAGGTTGGTTCAATTCTTTTTGAACAACCTTCTGTCTTTTTTAGTTTTCCATGTATAAGCAGCAGACTTAAAGTTTTGTTCACCTACTGACTCTCCTTCACACTTAATTGTCATCAGAACATTAAGACTCTTTTCCTTAAGCCTGTTCCTTCTGGCTGATTTTATACCATTTTGGCAGCTGAACCCTCGTTCACAATCTGCCGTCTGATAGGGCATTATAAGGGCCAAATTACTTAGTATTATCAAATTTGGTAACACATCCTTGTGAAAATCAAAGAGAAGTTTCCACAGTATTTTTGTGGAATCTCTTGGGTAACGCTGCTCCATAACAATCTTTTTTGCCAATGACCACTCCTCTTGACATTTTACTTTATCAATCAGTGGGTTACTGATTATATCTCCACTTTTTGCTGCTTCCCCATAATGATCAATTAGTACCTGTAATTCTTTATTTCCATAGGATTCTTGCTCTTCCTTACTTAAGAAAGACAGAGGTCGCATTGAAAGCACACTGAATGATGTAGCAACACTGAGTTCAGCTTTTGGAAATCTGTCATCTATGTTTTTTGCTAAATTATCACAAAATGCCATTCTTACATTGTCAATTTCCTTTGAGGTTTCCTTTAACCTTTTTCCAAAGTCTAACTTGTGTCCTTTGTAAACAACCTCATTTGTAATGCCATCTTTGTCCTTCTTCTTTTCCAGTTTTGCCAATAACTCATTCTGATAATGTGTATTACCTTTTTTGGCTAATTTTATTCTGTCTTTGAGATTTGACAATGCTACATTTGTAACAGCAATATCAACATCTTGCTTCTGCAACATCATTGACATCTGAGCAACAGCTGGAAGAATATCCATTAACATTGATATCATTGCAATGAACTTGTAGTCTGCCAAAGCTTTCCTGAACGACCTAGCTTTGCTGTCATCATGTTTTTTGAAAAATGTAATAAGTGACTGCCAGCATTTGTATACAGCACTAACAGCTTCAAAAAATGCTATCCACCTTATTTCATGGCATTCTTTAATTTTAACAACAGGTTCCTCAAGAATCTTCTGGATTTCCTCAAGTTCGCATTTCCTATTTCCAGACTTGCTGCCTCCAAAATAGTAATAGAGGTCACTCAGAGTTTTTTCAAGGTCTTTCAAGTCAGCAATGTTTTTAGAAGCTTGAGAAGTTGCAAGATTAAAACGATGTGCCATGCAGTGAATACTAATGCAGTGTGGGCTTTTATCTTTCACCTTTGAAGCTACACCTTTGTGTCGACCAACCATCACAGAGGCCCCATCAGATCCAAAGCCTCTTAATTTCTTAAATGATATGCCATTTTCTTCCAAAGTGTTTTCAATACAAGCAAACAAAACACTTGCGTCGGATTTTGCCTCTGTTATGGTAGCATTTTTTAGAAAATATGTATGAGGAACAAAGCTTTGATCCAGAATTCTAACGTAAATAATCATTTGTTTACATACGGCTAAATCTGTACTTTCATCCACTAAGACTGAATACATATCAGCATTTTTTATGTTATTGACCAGCTGCTGATGGATGTCTTCAGCAACACAGGTCTGGAAATCTTCACCAGCCATTCTAGATGTGTATGTGGCATTTTGTGCAACAGACAATTTAGTGATAGCTTCACATCCTTGCAAACTTTGGAACTCCATTAGGCTTGAGTATTTCTTAATCGGAATATCTTCTTTGGCCATCCAGTGAACGGTTCTCATGGCAGCAACTACACTTTTGTCTGCATCTGACATGCTTCTGTTCCACGCAGCATCAGTGGCCTGAAATAAAATTATTAAGCAAGAAAAATAAAATTGAAAATGTTTCATTCTACTTTCTCATGATATATCTCTGTCACTCCAAATTATTGCTGTATGTATAGCAAACACTGTAGACCCTAATCAGAGAGCACATACTGCGAGTCTGATCTGGATCTACACTGTTTGCAAAGGTCTATTTGTCCCAGTGCATTTTTATAGTAATTAAGTTCTCACTTTAAACAAACACTCCTTGAAAGTCAGCAAAGGTCCTGTTACATTCTTAAGTGGAGATTTATCATGGAATTATACAATCATTCTCTCCCTTCCACTGATCCAAAAAGGGTGGCTGACAGTTTCTGGCACAAGAATGTGCACTCTACTGGTTAACCCCTTACATATAAGCCTGCCCAGGGTAAGTGTGGATAGGTAAACTGACTAGCTCAATATGACCTAAATAGTTTTGACTGGGCTTGTTAACCCTTGTCCTACTGAGCCAGGATCTGTCTTATCTTCCACAATGTAGACCTAGATCAGAAAGCCATCTGATCAGGATCTTCATTGTTTGTCACTAAGTTTATGAATTTGTTGCATGTAATCTGATTGGCTGATACTCAGTAGTGGGTGTGGCATATTTAAATATTCAGCAGGGCAAGGGTTAGACTCAAACAAACAACAGAAAACAGTGTGTTGTTGTTAATGGTGAATTTTCGGAGTGGGCTCCAGTTTTGTCTGGAGTCCCACAAAGCACTGTTCTTGGTCCACTATTTTTCTCCCTGTACATCACTGATATTTCCACTGACACTGACTCAGAAATAAGACGGTACTTTTATACAAAGATCTAAAGGGTGCAGCCAGCATTCCAACAGATGACCTTGTTCTTCCAGCTAGGCACTGTAGAAATCACCATTCATTGGCATTTCAGCTCGCACCAGTTTTCCTGAACATGATTAGAACCTCAAAGCGGTTTAACAGTACTCGCTTTTGGTTGGTTTCAGCTCTGCGTGGAAGCATCATGCAGCCCAGCACCGACGGGCGGGGATGGTATAAAGAACAATTCTTCCCCTAAACCGTTGTAGATTGGAATGCCCTTCCCAAATCACAGGTTCTGTCTATGAATGACATTTGACGATGTCACAGGTAGCAATTCTGATTCTGAACAAATAGGCCCATTTGTTTTTAACATTTGGTCATTTATAACCAAGCTTTACATACCTATTACCTAAACCTCCCAAACACCTTTGAACTCCTTGTCAACCCCATAATACAGCACCCGCACCTTCCCCCCCCCCCCCCCCTATGGAAAACATTGAAAATTTGGGCATAGTGGCCCCTAGCCTAGGCCATTTTCATTTCACCCCCCACCCACTTCCCTGACCAACTGAAAGTGTGGGGAAAAGGCAGAAAAAGGCAAGCTGGGGCGGATTTCATTTATCCCAATGAAATCTTACCTGCCTATAAATGGATAGAAGAATGTAAATAATAAACAAATGTAGACATACCTGCTTAAAATCTTTCTGCAATGCCTCTGCCCTAAGTGCGTCTGTGTGATCCGATGTACTGGCATGCCTAACAAATGTACTGGTTCTATAGTTTGTGCATTCTGACGATGTGAAAGCATTGTCCTTTTTATACTTAAGACACAAACTACACTGCATTCCTTTGCCAGTATTTAAAAGCCATGGCCATTTTGTCAACCACGAATCCTGAAAACTCTTTGTCTTTATTTTCTTAGAACTTGGAGGTCCTTCAGAATTTTGTCCACCATCGTCATTGGCGTCAACACACTGAGTTATTTCCTCATCTACCTGTCTAGTTTGAGTCTCATCAACAGACCCAGCAGTTTTCTTTTGAAAATTGAAATCAAATAATGTCCGCTTCATTTTTTTTCCAAATCTTTCCAAGCACATGTAGAATTTTCCCACACCAAATACGAACCCAATGATTGGTCAGCAAGGATGCTGAATAAATATGTAAACCAATCACCGATGCCGATACATTATTGCGCAAGGCAACAATGAAACTAGGCTGCACACCATTAATAATATGCACACCACTAATTATTTTTTTACACTGGGCGCAACAAAGAGCGAAAAATGCGTGACGCTATTTAAATGTGCGGCACTTGGGGCGCAGGGGCATGTAATTTTTGCGTTCTGGGCCGAATTTTCGCGGGATTCCCGCAATCCCGCACCCTAGAAGCAACACTGACCCAGCATGCACCTTTTCTTCTGCTGCAGTTACTGTACTTAAGTGGAGTTGATTTGTTTGTTTGATTTGACGTTTAACATCTGCCTCAACACTATATAGGTCATTTTGGAGACGTTACTCCAATTTCATGGGACTTTTAACAAACACCGAGATGAAATGACATCTCAAGCCCTGTTGCCCAATGAAACCAACAGGGTTTATATGCATGGACGGTCAGACTCACACAACTTTGCCTGAGCAGGCTTAGATCCTCCAAGCAGTTTACCAGCACTCATGTGCAGTCCCTTTGAGCTATGTATGGAAGCACCATGCAGCAAAATCTATTTCTCCAAACCCCAATTGGCAGGGGCCCCGAGTGCAATTGATTTTTCCTTCATGGAGGCAACTATTGCACCAATATTTTATCCCTCTTTTCACTGGGATCTTCCTTAAAGGAAAGAATTTGCTCCTGTCTCAAACCCTTTTATCAGAAGGGATCAATTTATCTAAAAACAGACAGAAAGTCTCAAAGGTTGTCTCACTAATAGAAAATGATTGAAAATATGCTATCAGTATTCAATCCCCTTAAAATTCATGCACCTTTTCTGACAAATTATATATTAATACAGTGGTTACACAGATCAGACTGATCCAGACTGTTTGTCATTCCAATTCAATTTGATGTACCATATTTACCGCATGCATTAGGACAGATAGGCCTGAGCAAACAATGTAAACCCAAATTAGATTCCACAGAATGTGGCATCTCATCAGGTATATATATGGTTTGTCACTCATACAGCTAGTCTTAGACTCAGTAGTGGGTAGTAAATTGTACTTGTTCAAAGTTTAGGATATGTATGGTAAGGAGTTGAGATGTCCATATATACAGTTGATATGGTATCAGCTAAATATTCTTATTTAACTCAAAGGATCATACATTTAAGGGGAATAAATACACCTCCAGGAGAGGCAACTCCTGTAAAAGTATTTTTGTCTCCCATGTCAACAGGGGTTAACTCTGAAAGAAAAGAATTTGCTCCTGAGGAGATTTTTTCCCCTTTAAGAACAGATCCCTTTTGCTGAGAAACAGAGTTTATAGAAAAGCCAACAGGAAGTCCCCAAATTTGCCTCCCTTTGAAAAATGGCAGAAAAATCTGCCAGGTGTTCCCATTCCCCTTAAGTAATCATTTTCTTTAGATGAGGCAATAGTTTATGCAACATAATGTAGCAAAGAACATTTTTCCGTGCAATCAATTTAGTGCTTGTAATCATACTTGATTCTCTGATAACTTGTGCAAAATATTAATTTGGCATGTTAATCTGAACTGAATATACATGCAACAGAAATTCATGGGAAAACAATAGGTTAGGTTTCATTCACCAGTGAGTTATTCCACCCTGTTGATAGACTGAACCAGACCTACCTTTCTAGCCCCTTTAGCTATTCTCTCATCTTGGGTGAATAGTAGTACCCTCTGCTGGTGATCCAGGTATGACACCCAGTATATAACCAGTTTATCACTGCGAGTCTTGCCAATCAGAGATTCATCAAGCTTGCCTATCAAACCATCTGTTTCATCTGAATCATCTGTAAATGAAAAGTGAACTTCACCTCCAGAAAACACATCATAATGAAAACAAATCAGTCAAATATTTTCTTATATACAAATTGAGAGCTGTGCATGAAGTCCATATCATTGCTATAACACCTGAAGACACCAAACAGCAAATAAACTTTAGCATTACCATGAAAGTTAGGGTTGTTGCAAATAATGATAGCTTATCAAAAGAATAAATGATGTTTGAATTGAGTTTTACATCCCCATCAACACTATTTATATCATTTGGTGATGCTGCTTCCAATTATGTGGGACTTTTACCCGACACTGAGATGAAATGATAGCTCAAGCCCTACCGCCTAAACAAACCAAAAGGATTTATTTGCAGGGATGGTCTGATTCGCACCACTTTGCCTGGGCAGGCTTAGACCTTCTAAGTAGTTTACCAGTACTCATGTGCAGTCAGTTTCAGATCTGCGTGGAAACACCAGGCAACCCAATCTATTTTTCCAAGCCCCGATGGGTGGGACCCAAGAAAAAGAATGAATGAACAGACAAACAAATGAATGGAACAGCAGACGCCTATATTGTACCATGCTTAAAGCATGCTCGATAAAAAAAGGATGCATCCAGGTTCAACATGATGCAGGTTAATACCCAAATCAACTGTATTTTCATGTCAGCACCATGTGGACCAAACTCTGACAAAATATGGCAGTCCTTTCACTTGCTACTGGAAGCTCAATTATAGAACTGCCAGGCAGCCTATGTATTGAGGCCTTGATGTTCAGATGAGTTTGGGGACATGCAGTTTTTCAGGTTTTATAGACCTTTTAGAATATAACATATTGATCCTAAGTATTGGGACAAACTGGCCCAAGCAAACAGTTTGCCATTCCGTCTACACCTTTTGGACTCCTTGATGGATTGAGAAACCAATTTGTTAAATTTTTAGGAGAATAACAGCAAGTCCTCAAGGTGTCCCAATTTTTAGGATTTTTATGTTATTCCAATCACTGAATACTCTCACTGTGAGAGAGTGAGTGTCTGAGTTTTGCATCCCTCTGACAGATAAGGTCATTCAGAGACAGGACCTGGTTTAAAGACTCGTCCGATTGTTTTGAGAGGCCCGAGATCGAACCCACCACTCCTGATTCATGAGGTGAGTAGTAATACCACAGCACCACAGAGGCTTCTGAATACTCTCACTGTATATGTCTGCATACAGGTATACCTGGAAACGTTGAACTCATGATGGTCATAACAACCAACTCTTTTAACTGAATGGTACTGTACTTCAAGAAATTGTACACTCTTGCGCATGCAGACCAAGATCAAAAGGAGTACTTTAAGTCAAGATTTACAGTGTGTCAACTTCTACTTACAGTTTTGACTCATAATCTAACAATAACACTACACGATGCTTCCATACAGAGCTGAATCTGACCCACTTACTAGTACTGGTAAACCGCTTGAGGATCTAAGCCTGCCCAGGCAAAGCGGTGTGAGTGTCGGACCGTCCATGCTTATAAACCCTATTGGCTTCATTGGGCGACAGGGCTTGAGCTGTCATTTCATCTCAATGTCGGGTAAAAGTCCCACAAAATTGGAAGCAACGTCTCCAAAATGACCTTTACAGTGTTGACGGGGACGTTAAACCTCAAATCAAACCAATAACCCTACACAATTGAAATAAATATTTTGACAACAACCTCTTAGTTACACAGTTCTTGTGGTCCACAGCAGAGAACATGTTAGTTAAACAACTGTGTTATATTCAAACCATCACGTGAACAAGTCCTTGAAATGAATTCCCCCCTCAACTCTACTTAATATATAGAAAACTGGGGTTAATGACGGTATATATTATTTTTCTTATTTCTGCTCCATGACATAGGTTGTGGGTTGTGGTTAGAACAGCCTCAATGAAGTGGTTCTAACGAGCATGCACAACCTAAGTTTGCTGTATTAGTAAGAAAAATATCAAGGATTTTCATGAGAAATGTAACCATTTTGGAAATGTGAAAAATGCACTGTGTCACACGGGTGTGTTATCTTAATGTAAAAATATGTAGATTATGTAGAAAATCAACCATTTAACCCCTTTTTGTACCAAATGGAATCTTCCTCCTGATATATAGCAGGAGTCCATTTCAAAATTAAGGGGTGTCAGGTTGTGTTTATTATCAAAATTTATTTGGAAAATGGCTGAATTTTTTTGCAAACAGTGTAGGCTGTGATCTGAGGCTGTGTTCTGTGGCGTCTGATCTGGGCCTGCACTGTTTGCCAAATACCCGTTCTGGAGTTTCTGGTCCAAAATGGGTTAAGGTAATTTTTCTATATAACCGATACATTTTTGGAAATGACTGTGCCTGCTCAACAGAGGTGGCTGTTAAACAGATGTGACCATTATAGGAGGTTTTACTGAACCACACTTACCTTCAGGACTGGAGTCAGCAGTGTCTGGTGTATCAACATAGTCAAAAGTTCCTGAACTCTTCAGAGATTTCAGTTTGAGATTCACTTTACCATAACCATCCTGTAATACAAAATAAACTGTCTTATCCAAGCTTCTTCACAGGAATTGTTAGGGCTGAGTATTACAATTATCATGGCTTTTTCTGAGTATTTGTTTGTCATTGAATTTTATGTCCCACCAACAATTAAGGTCATATGGATATGGGATATCGGTTCAAAGACCCAACCAAAAGTCTGATAACTTCAACACCTGGTCTATAAGGTCAGTAGCTAACCCACTACATCATGGAGGCTTCAGCTTTCCTGGGCAACCTCTACCTTCGGTTTTACAAGGGACAGGGGAAATATTCCTACTGTTACATGCATACATCACATTAGGATAACACACCCGTGTGACATAGTAACATACCCGTGTGACATAGTAACACACCCATGTGACATAGTAACATACCCCTGTGACATAGTAACATACCCCTGTGACATAGTAACACACCCCTGTGACAAAGTAACATACCCATGTGACATAGTAACACACCCCTGTGACACAGTAACACACCCCTGTGACATAGTAACACACCCCTGTGACATAGTAACATACCCCTGTGACAATAGTAACATACCTTGTGACAATAGTAACATACCCCTGTGACATAGTAACACACCCCTGTGACACAGTAACATACCCGTGACAATAGTAACATACCCCTGTGACACAGTAACACACCCCTGTGACATAGTAACATAACCCTGTGACAATAGTAACATAGTACATACCCCTGTGACAATAGTAACATAGTACATACCCCTGTGACAATAGTAACACACCCCTGTGACATAGTAAAACACCCCTGTGACAATAGTAACACACCCATGTGACATAGTAACATACCTCTGTGACAATAGTCACATACCCCTGTGACATAGTAACACACCCCTGTGACATAGTAACACACCCTGTGACATAGTAACACACCCCTGTGACATAGTAACATACCCATGTGACAATAGTAACATACCACTGTGACAATAGTAACACACCCCTGTGACATAGTAACACATCCCTGTGACAATAGTAACACACCCTTGTGACATGGTAACACACCCCTGTGACATAGTAACATACCCCTGTGATAACAGTAACATACCCCTGTGACAATAGTAACATACCCCTGTGACAATAGTAACACACCCCTGTGACATAGTAACACACCCCTGTGACATAGTAACACACCCATGTGACATAGTAACACATCCCTGTGACATAGTAACATACCCCTGTGACATAGCAACATACCCTGTGACATAGTAACACACCCGTGTGACACAATGCCTTCTTTTGTAGCTCAAAAGATACTTTTCTGATGAAATTTTATTTCTGCAGCAAACCCAGACTGCGGGTGATCATTACAACTGCCTCATTGAGGCATTTCTACAGGGTACTCAAAATATGTATGTTTGTGAACAAAAATAAGGGATATAATATATACCCCTGTAGACCCAACTTTTCTCTCTATAAATCAGGGTTAACAAGGAGTTTCATAAAATGATTGACTACCCTATATTTGAATTCTGTAAAATGTGTGTTATCATTTGTTTGATTTGAAGTTTAACGTCCCTGTCAACACTATTTACCCGGTAGGTCATTTTGGAGTTGCTGCTTCCAATTTTGTTGGAATTTTACCCGACATTGAGATGAAATGACATCTCAATCCCTGCCGCCCAATGAATCTAATAGGGTTTATATGCATGGATGGGCAAACTCGAACCACTTTGCCTGGGCAGACTTAGAGGTTGTAAGCAGTTTACCAGAAAGTATATGTTATAGAAAAAAAATTAAGAAACCTTATTAATAGCAGCAGGGTAGTTTGGTTTGCTTCTACCATAGACATTCCACATGAGAGTTCTCTCTGAGGAGGGGTCATCCCAGGTATACAGCACAGTCTGACTGGAAGATAGGATTGTGGTTTGGCTCTGGTTCCTGAAATAATGAATAATAACTACTTTATAGCTCAAAATCAGAAGCTAGTACACCACAACCTCTTTAGCACTATTAATGGGGTCCAAAGCAGAAACTGTGTTAGTTAAACAACTGTGTTATATCCAAACAAAAATGAATAGATCATATAGAAAAATGACCATTTATGGTCATTTTTCTATATGATCTATACATTTTGGGATCCATCTTGAAACCATGTAATATCCAAAACCGTGTAATAATGAACCCTGTTATGACCAGGATAATCAAGGGATAGTTTTTCTTATTTCTTGCAAGAAACCCACCCTATATATCTTAAATAGTCAGTCACCTTAACTCCTTACAATACATGTTCTAAAATTTGAACAAGTACAATTTACTAGCAGATGTTGTGTCTTAAGACAACTGGATGAGTGGCAAACAATGCAGACCCTGACCCGAGTGGCTCATCTGAGTTTGCACTGTTTGCACAGGCTTGTCTGTGCGAATAGAACAGTAAATATGGTATGTTGTGGATACTTGTTAAAATCACCTCATTGTGGCGATTCTACTAAGTACCAACAATGTATGGTTTGGTGAAGAAATAAAGAAACTTATCCCAAAATTATCCTCTTTATCTGTACCTACATATGCATTAAGATAACACATTTATGCCTCATAGTGCATTCTTTCATATCTCAAAAACAGTTATTTTTCTGACAAAAATTTGTGATGTTTTTCTTATAAATGTCCCATATGTTGTAAGGCTCAGTGAGGTAATTCTAACAAGTCCCCACAATGTATAATGTATAACCCATGTAAACCCCCAGTTTTCTCTGTATAAAGTGGGATGTTTGGGTCGTTCAATAGAAGGATTTGATAACGTGATGTAACTAGCATATACTATACAGCAACATACACCTGCCCAATAAGTTACCGGCAGAGCGTCCATAATGGGTATGGAAGTTGTGAGTTCCCATCCTAATGGCACCATACAAAAGGCATCAAAATGGTACCAGTACCTTGGCACATACGTTTTTTTTAATCATCAAATGTTTTCTTTACTTCCCAATCATTCGTCATTGTGCAGGACATCCACTCTATCATGCATGCATTTTCAAGTCCATTATTTGTATAAACAGAACAACAAATATGCACTTTATCAAGGAGCATATTTTCTGTTATTTGTATGAGGGATATAACATTTAGAACTTCATCTTGGCTTTTCCATTTACTGATCTTGATTTTCCCACAATACATCACGTACTTCTGGTGTATTTTAATGAAGACATCATCACAGAAATTCTCTACCCTGACAGGAGCATCACCATGGTCATAATCTTGGAATGTTATTGTAATAGGAGACTGACATCCCCCAGCCACACATACACATAATGCTGTCTGAAACAAATAGGAGATAGCAAATTTTACCATGATATTCAGACACCTCAACTCTTTAACATACTTGTTCTAAAATTTGAACAAGTAAAATACAATACCCGGAGTTGTGTCTAAAAATAGCTGGATGAGCGACAAACAGTGTAGACACTGATGAGACACTGCATTAAGCGGCACTTGTTTGTTTGTTGGATTTAGTTTATACTAATTTATTTTAGTTCGATAACGATGGAAGCTTCAAGCTTATTTAATCGCTCTCGCACACATTCCGGATGTTTTCATGTACGTGAGAGAGAGGCAGTGACTATTACACCACTGCTACCCAGTTACACCTGGGTGGAGTGAGGCAGTGTCATTACGTGTCTTGCCCAAGGACACACCTCGATACGGGTACCGGATTCGAACGCACAACCTCTCGATCATGAGTCGAACAAGTTAACCACTGCGCTATCGAGGCTGACGTTTGTTGGATTTGAGGTTTAACATCCCCGTCAACACTAATTAGGTCATTCTGGAGATGTTGCTTCCAATTTTGTGGTACTTTTACCCAACATTGAAATGAAATGATATCTCAAGAACTGCTGCCAAAACAAATTTAAAGGATTTCTATGTACTGACGGTCCGACTTGCACCATTTTGCCTGGGCAGGCTTAGACCCTCTAAGTGGTTTACAAGTACTCAGGGGGAGTTGCTTTCAGGTCTACGTGGCAGTATCCTGCAGCGCAAGCTATTTCTCCAAACTCCAATGGGCGGGGCCCTATAAAGAGGTTGTAGTGTGCATGTATATGAATGAAACATGAATGGGTTGAGGTTTTATGTTTCTGACAACACTATTTAGATGACTTTGGAGACATCGCTTCCAATTTTGTGGGACTTTTACCAGACCCTGAGAAGATATGTCATCTCAAGCCCTACAACCAAAGAAACAACTAGGGTTTTAGGTACGGACAGACTCATACCACTTTTTTGGGGCGCGCTTAGACTTTCTAAGAGGTGTACAAGTACTCAAAAGTTTAGTCACTGCCAACTGCTCATAAACGCCATGCAGCCAACTCTATTTCTCGAAGCCCCAATGGGCAGTGACAGTGAACATGAATGCAAGATTCTCTTTATTGTATGGCCCTGAAATTTAGTTTTATATGCATTTTCTACCGGTGTAACAGTTTATCCTGCACAATTGGGCAATCTGTCCCAGACTAGTTTGGCATTAAAAAAACTGTTGGCTGCCCTGTTAAAAATGTTGATAAAAACCCTTACCGTATTCGGGTGTGTATTACCCGCATTTGCGTACTACCCGCACCCCCATTTTTTGCCAAAATCTGGGGGAAAACTGTTATTCTGTTGTATTACCCGCATGGAACATTTGCTGAAATTTTGGTGGATGCGTGAGTGTGAAAAAGTAAGAATTTGGCACACAACGGAACGCGCGATCGTCTTCAAAGGGCGGGAAAATGCACGTGCGTGCGAGTATCACCAGAAAGCATGTATTTTGCATTAAAATGTTGAAAAAACTTTACCTATTCACCATTGTAATTTATTTATTAACCCACATATGCCCGCGGCCCTTTTTTTGGACATCGGCAAACAGTGCAGTCCCAGATCAGACACCTCAGAAAGACGCCGCAAACGTCTCTTTTTTGGGACATCGGCAAACAGTGCAGTCCCAGATCAGACACCTCAGAAAGACGCCGCAGACGTCCGAGTTGGATTTACACTGTTTGATGATTTATAACGGTTCAATTATGACACTATTGTTAATCCCTGTCATATAATTGCCACCCTGCGGTGCGTGTCCGTAAGGTGTGAAAATATGGTCAAGTTATGTCTCTAATTTGCGTTTATTCCCCAATCATAAAATTTAATCCGCAATCAATGTGAAAATTATTTAATTGCCCCTAAGACGAGTTGCTACGACTTTTCTACTATCTCGTAAATGGTTATGTTTTGGCGCCAAATAGCAGACGCTTGGCGAGAAAAGTTGAACGCTTTAATTTGTGTAAACACATTTGTATGCTGTTGTTGGTATTGACACGGAGCTTACGGAAAACGCTGTTTTCCACAACAGTTTTGCTATCGAGATTTTTTTTTACCGTTTCCAAACAATTTTTATGAGAGAGATACGCCCAATTAAGATAAAACAATAGACACGTGTGGGGTTGCTGGGGTCCGATGACGTCATTTACCGATCGCGTGCAGAAAAAAAAACTGTAGCGGTGGTTTGTGGGCGGCGGTTTTGATGCCGGAAAACTTTGATGTTCGCATTGAACTTGCTTGTTTATTTCGTTAAAATCAGAGTTTAAGGAATAAAACTCACAAAATCGGGCTTGCTAGTAATGGAGATTGTTATATTACTCATGTGTAAGTAAAATTGAGTGGACAATTAAATGTTTTTTATGTCGGGAATCGTAAAAGGATAGAGCATAACACGAGGTGCATCGTTTTTTCAGCTGACAAAAGTAAAAATAAAATGGCCCAAAAATAATTCGGGCGGATTACCCGCACCCTGAACTTGGGCCTGTAATTTGAGGGAAAAAAACTGCGGGTAATACACACCCGAATACGGTACTTGCAAGAATGGTGTGTCTAAACTCAGAAATGAAAGTGTCCATCTCAGAAACTCAGGTGAGTTAACCCTTTTCGTACCAAATGGAATCTTCCACTTTACATATAGCAGGAGTCCATTTCAAAATTTAGAGGTTGTGTTTTTCTCCAAAATTTATTTTGAAAATAGCTTAACTTTTCACAAACAGTGTAGCCCCTGATCAGACGCCGCGTTCTGCGGTGTCTGATCTGGGCCTGCACTGTTTGCCAATTGCCCATTTTGCCCATTTTGAGGTTTCTGGTACAAAAAGGGTTAAACTTAAGTATTCTATCAAGAAAAAGAAGAAAATGTTGAACTTACCCCATTTTTCATGCGAAGTACCGTGTTATGTGTATGTTTAAACGGGAAATGCTGAGAAACTACATTACTCCTCTCATACTTCACCAACATATTGTACGAGTCTGTCACTGGCCAAAATGGAGTGCACTGAAAACATATAAACGTCAGTAAATAGCTCTGGTGCCAGTTGTTCAAAGCATTGTTAGCTTAACAAGCTCGTTAGTGGTCAAATTGATAAGTTTTCTAGCATGTAGATAGTACTTTGGTATTTTTGCCATGTTACATGATTAATGTTTTAACAATATGTTAACTAACGGTATTGTTATTGGTTAGTATTGAACAATTGGGCCCTAGCATATACAAACAAATACATTGCTAATTTTAACAACTTTCATCAAGTTAACAAGTCTATGTAATAAATACATTGTAAACCCCACTTTATATGGTAAAAGTGGGGTTTACAGGGGTTAAACATTATACTCCTTATTTTCATTCAAAAATATACAGATTGTGGGAATTGCATCATCCAGGTGATTCTAACAGGCACCAACAATCTATATTTGATGCAGAGATATGAAACATATTACTTGTACAAGTTTTCTTCAGAAAAATGTCATATTTGAATTACTAAAGATTACACTTTGTTGTACTGCCCACGCCAAATCGGGGCTTGAAGTAATAGATGGGCTGCATGATGCTTCCATGCAGAGCTGAAACGGACTGCACAGGAGTACGGGTAAACGGCTTAGAGGATTTAAGCCTGCCCAGGCAAAGCGGTGCGAGTCGGCCCGTCCATGCTTATAAACACTATTGGTTTCACTGGGCGACAGGGCTTGAGATGTCATTTCATCTCAAAGTCGGGTAAAAGTCCCAAAAAATTTGAAGCAACGTCTCCAAAATGACCTATACAGTGTTGATAGGGACGTTAAATCTCAAATCAAACAAATAAAATACACTATGTTGCACTGGTGGGTTTACATAATGATAAAACATTGACCTTAAAACAGCTCAAAGCAATTACATAACTCAACAAGCATAAAAACAAACACTTGTAGCAAGAAAATGGTCCCAAAAATCTCCACAGAGAGCTCAAAAGTAAGGTTTACCCCTGGAAACCCCAGTTTTACTATATAAAAGTATTGTTCAAGGGGGTCAAAATTTTATTGGCGTGTTTTCGTGATGATTTTTCTGAACCAAGTTTGTGACATTTTTCTTATTTATACTCCAAGCATCCTCAATGAGGCAGCTCTAATGAGAATCCTTGACATATGTCTTGGAACAGAAACTAGAACGATAATATATACTCCTGTAAACCTCAGCTTTCTCTATATAAAGTGGGGTTTACAGGGGTGTTCAATACATGATGATTTTAGTTCAATGCCTGGGACGTGAAGTCAATATATGGTCATAAACACATGATTTCAAGATATTTCAGCCAAAAGTGGGGAATAGGCTTTCACATCCATTCCACTCCGGGGTATATGAGCCTGACAAAGGCATTGAAAAAAACTTTGAACTATTAAACAGGCAATTGTGACATTTATAGATTTAAAGTGGGTAATTTTGGTCACATCCATTACATCCCCGGATTTATGAGGCTGCAAAAGACCTTGAGAAAACTTTCTGCCCTACAACTTGGCAATTATCACTTTGGCAGACATCATTTTTATTTATTCTTTTTCTTTTCCGAGAAAATAAAGCCGAACATGACCTGTGATTAATCTGCTGGGGAGATGATTCATATGTAATGCCTGACCTTATTTTCTCTGAGAAAAATCATTCAAAAAAACAAAATTGTTGTCTGCTGCAAGTTTATGTGGTGCTGTAAAGGTTAAAATTTTTTACTAACCTGTCCTATACTAAGATCAAACCAGAGATCAGTGTGTTTATTTTCCTCCATATAGCGAAGAGCTTTACTAGACTGGTTTACAACCAGAAAGAATGGGGTCACTGTAATTATTTTTGTCAACTTTAGTCTTGACATCTGACATTGCACCATAAACTGAAAGTAAACAAGATGTGTTTGTGAAACACAAATGCCCCCGGACAGCGCATGTTAAATCTGAAAGCAGTATCACTATGGAATCTAAAGGTATGGCCAATGTTCAAGTCTTAAAAAAGTAGGTCCAGATCACAAGGTCAAAAATTATGGGACTGTTGAAAAGGTCTTGTGACATAGTATGCACACTTGAAATATGGAAGCCCTATCAATTACCAATTGAAAGATATGGCCAATGTTAAGTTTTTAAAAAGTAGATCAAACGTCAAGGTCAGGAGGTAAAAAAATATGGTACCACTAGAAGGATCTTGTGAAAAAGAATGGACATGTGAAATATGAAAGCCCAATCACTTACCAATCAATGGTTATGGACTATGTTAAAGTTTTAAAAAAGTAGGTCAAATGTCAAGGTCAAGGTCATGAGGTCAAAAATTATGGTACCACTAGAAAGGTCTTGTGACAAGAAATGCACATGTGAAATATGCGAGCCCTATCACTTACCAATCGAAAGTTATGGCCAATGTTTAAGTTTTTAAAAAGTAGGTTAAACATCAAGGTCAAGGTCACAAGGTCCAAAATTATAGTACCACTAGAAAGGTCGTGTGACAAGGAGTGCACATGTGAAATATGGAAGCCCTACCACTTACCAATCGAAAGTTATGGCCAATGTTAAAGTTTTTAAAAAGTAGGTTAAACATCAAGGTCAAGGTCACAAGGTCAAAAATTAAGGAACCACCAGAAAGGTCTTGTGACAAGGAATGCACATGTGAAATATGAAAGCCCTATCACTTACCAATCAAAAGTTATGGCCAATGTTAATGTTTTTAAAATTTTTGAAAAAAGTAGGTCAAGGGTCAAGGTCAAGGTCATGAGATCGAAAATCATGGTACCACTGGAAAGGTCTTGTAATAAGGTATGCACATGTGAAATATGAAAGCTCTATCTATTACCATTCAAAAGTTATGCCCAATGTTAAGGTTTTTGTAGACGGATGAACGGACAAAACGAACAAACGGACAAACAAACAGACCAAAAACTATATGCCCCCCGAATCTAGATTCCGGGGGCATAAAAATGCGACATAAGCAACTAATGAATTAACGTACCATCAAAAAGCCTGGAAGTCTGAATATCTCTATAACAAACAACAAAATTCTGTGAAGAAAGTTGAGCAGTGGCTAGTGGAATTGCTAGTGCTAGAGGTTCTGGCTTCGATACCCAGCAGAGGTGACAAAACTGTGTACAAAAATACACCACTGACATCACTTGCAGGGATAGTGCCAAACAAAAAAGGGATAAAAAAATTGTTTGGTCAGCGTTCAAACTCATTACTGGGCTGGTTCCAAGAAACTGTATATACTGGTAAAATCTAGTTGTAAAAGTGATTTTCAAACAAGGCACTGAGTGCATTGGTGATGCCCCACAGTCAGGTTATCCAAAATCTTTCATCACGTGAACAAGTCCGTGAAATAAAGACCCCCCTAAACCCCACTTTATATAGAGAAAACTGGGGTTTATGGGGGTAAACATTATTTTTCATATTTCTGTTCGAAGACATAGGTTGTGGGTACTCGTTAGAACCGCCTCATTGAGGCGGTTCTAACGAGCACCCACAACCTATGTTTGGAGCATTTATAAGAAAAATATTAAGGATTTTCATCAGATTAATAGCCATTTTGGAGATGTGAATAATGCACTATGTCGCACGGGTGAGTTATCGTAATGTTGACCACAGAACATCATACTGAGGCATATCATTGTATGGCAATGAATCATTGTATGGCAATGAATGACAGAAGTGTAACAGTCCAACATACTGCAGCCACTACGGGTATCAGGGATGAGCAAACTTCCATGAATGCTGAACCCTGAACAAAAGCTGAAAAGACTGGACTTTTCGAGAACACTTTCAGATCATTTTCAGGCCGACCCGGCCAAATATTTCAAGAGATTGTGATCTAGAATGAGACATTGATTCACAGTTTTTATCCTGACTCAAAGGCTCAATGCAAAAATTGGCAACATCCTAGGTCTCCTCCTAAAAAGTTCAAGCAAGCTAATTATGTTGGCCTTTGTTTTCTTGGACTTGGGGGGAGTGCTCAGGAATTACAAAAATACGGTCAGTCCATTAACTGGGCTTATTATGCATCAGAACTGCAACAACTGAAAGAAGCTATCAAAAACAGAAGAGGAAAGCTTCGATCAGGCATTCTGTTGCTGCAGGACAATGCCCCAGCCCTTACAGCCAAGTGGTAATGGCGGAAGCTGAAAGATGTGGATCTAACTGATGCCACATGCCCCTCACTCACCTGATCTTGCATCATCTGACTTTTACATTCTCCCTTCATTTAAATCCCACACGCATGGTTGCCATTTCCAAGAGATGATAACGTTATTAATGCTGTTTTAGAGCACCTTGAAACTCAAGATGCCTTCTTCCAAGAAGGGATTGCAAAGCTGTAACATTGATGGGCTAAGTGCATTTAAAGTCATGGAGATAATGCTAAAAAACAATGCATGAATGATGACTTCTCCTTGCCACACTCCCAGTGATGCTGAGGAGTTTTTGAAGTGCTCTCATACAACAGAATAATTATATAATAACTCATTCTTTACTCACTGTATATTTGCGTTTCCTCTGAGTATCACAGCACTCAACAACTCCATAGTTACCAATGGTATCCAAGGAGAAAGAATGAGACCAATGAGAATCATACACTTTTAACTTTGCCTGCAAATACAGTAAATATCGTACTAAAGAACATTAACGCTAAGCACTATGGGTAAAAAATTTGGGCAGACAACATTTTAAAATATAATGTAATTATCTTATTTTTCCTGGAAAACAGATTTTGAAATTTCAAAACCTGTATTTAGGGAAAAATAAGAAAAAAAAAATTCCAATTTGTCGTCTGTTGAATTTGCCCAGAGAATGGTAAAGATTAAGGACATAAAACATTGCCTCCCTTTGCTATCAAACATACATAAAATATGTTGTAAAAGAAAGCAAGGGAGAAAGCCACTCTACCTGCTATTGCAGGACTTGGCTACACCTTTAGTACAACAGAGAGACATTCTGAGATTAACAGACAACACTTTTAAACAGTAAGCCAGAGAAAAATCTGTACTGCTTTATAGATACAGAATGGGCCTTCTTCAGCGTTTACTACCAGACAAGACACAGACTGCAAGGTATCTAGAAATTTTAGACATCGAAACAAGAGGTAGCAGTGAACACAGAGATGCTAATCAGCCTGTGCAATAGTGGTTTTAGTCAAATCATTAACAGAATGATAAACAGTGTAGATCCTGATAAGACAGCTCATTTCATCTCGATCTACACTGTTTGCATAGGTATCTGAATTAGTCTATAGGTTTAGTTAACTCTTATCTTGCTGAATATTCATTTAAGCCACACCCATTTCTGTCTATCAACCAATCAAATTACTTGATGTAATTTATTGCTACAAATTCATAAACTGAATGCCAAACAGTGTAGATCCTGATCAGATGGCTTCTTCAGAAGCCATCTGATCTGGATCTACACTGTTTGCAAAGATAGGGGTTGTCGTGAACAGCAAGATAAGGGTTAATAGTCCACTACAATGTAATTAATTTACCTTTTTCCTTTTATTTTTCTTGTACCGAAAGAGCTGAGGGTAGTTGGTAGGTCCACATTCTAGCACTGTGTCGGACATGGAACCCTGAAAAAGACAGACCAATAGTGTATACTGGCTGTGAAAGTAAGAAACCAAATTACAGAGGATCGCCATTATAACAACTGCTCCCGAACATTTTGCTGTTATAAAGAATTTGCAGCTAAAAGGAATCCCAATGAGGGTACTAGTAGTATGACGGGTAGTATACATTGTCTTTTTCCCTCAATTACTCCAAGTAGCAAATGCTATTAACGCTCTGCATGCTGGGTATTTTTTCGCAGGACAAAACATTTTGAACTAGAAATGCGTCAATAGGACACGGAAGCCCAAGCCTGAAAATATGTCTATGTTCTTATTAATCCATAGAAAGTTATTGGCAGTGTTTCAAGTTTTGGACCTTTTTTCACATTTGACCTCTAAGTATGACCTTGACCTTGGAAGTAAGGAACCTTGGTTTTGTGTGAGGCAAATTGTCTCATGATGGCCAACATTTCTTGCAAGTAACTTCAAAATTCATCCGGAAAGTTATTGACTGTGTTTAAGTTTCGGACCTCTTTTTTGATCTTTGACCTCTAAGTATGACCTTGACCTTGGAGGTACGGACCTGGGTTTTGCACATGACACATCGTCTAATGATGGTTAACATTTCTACGAAGTAATTTCAAAATCCATCCAGAAATAAGAAAGTTATTGACTGCGTTTAAGTTTCGGAACCATTTTTGACCTTTGACCTCTTAAGTATGACCTTGACCTTGGAGGTACGACCTGGGTTTTACACGTGGCACATTGTCTCATGATGGTTAACATTTCTACAAAGTGATTTCAAAATCCATCCAAAAATAAGAAAGTTATTGACTGCATTTAAGTTTCGGACGGATGAACGAAAGGACGGATGTACGAACAAACGAACGGAGAGGGGCAACGCTATATGCCCTTCCACCATTCTTCGAATGGCGGGGTCATTAAAAATTGTTCTAATTTTCCAGAAAACAGGATTTGACATCTCATGCAAATTGTCTCCAATTTGCAGGAGATGTCAAGTCCTGTTTTCTGGGAAAAAAAGAAAAATATAAACAATTTGTGGTCTGCTGAATTAGCTAAGGACACTTGTTAGAATCGCCTTATTGAGGTGATTCTGACAATTATCCACAACACTTGTTTCCTGGAGAATATTATACTGAAACTTTGTATTGAAATACAATATATTTTGAATACCACTATAAATAAGCCTCATATAGAGCTATGGATTTGTTCCATTGTTAAGGTCATTACATTACATGCATTATGAAGAAATACCACAATTTCTAAATGAACTAGACAAAAGTGCCCAGTGGGGCACGTATACCCCCGGCCAGTGCCATCACCTCAGCTGAAACAAGTAGTCATACTGGTTGTTGCTACCAAATTTTAAGTCTCTATGTACAGTAGTCTTTGAGAAATCTTTGACACAAAATAATAAAAATATACACTATTAAACAGCAAGAACTACAAAGGGAAATAACTGTAAAAGGCCTGACCCCTTGGCCCTTATTTTCTTTCCCACAATACAACTAGTCATACTGATCATGTTTGCAAAATTTCAAGTTTCTATGTACAGTAGTTATTGAGAAATCTTTGACACAAAATAAAAATATACACTATTAAACAGCAAGAACTACAAAGGGAAATAACTCTGAAAGGCCTGACCCCTTGGCCCTTATTTTCTTTCCCACAATACAAGTAGTCATACTGATCATGTGTGCGAAATTTCAAGTTTCTATGTGAAGCAGTTCCTGAGATATCTTTGACACAAAATAATTGTTTACGGACAGACAGACGGAAAAGACAAAAACTATATACCCCCATTGCATACTTCGTATGCCGGGGGTATAATTAAAGATGATAATCACCTCTGGCATAGGAAGATTTTTTGAACTTATCTGGCCTTGGAGACCCTGGCCCTACCAACTGGCGACTTTCAGTTTTATTCTCTGGCTCATAATAATGGACCCAGGTCTCATCTACAGTCACCAGATGTGAAAGAAAATCATCTTCCTTTGACCTAAACCGCTTCCATACTGGGCTGCATACTGATGCTCTGGTTCCTATTTGCTCTTCCGTAAGGAATTTTGGGACCCAATGGGCTGTTCGCTTGTGCATACCTGAGTGATCATGTAAAATTTTGGAAATGCTACCATGTGAAATGTGTAATGCATTTGCTATTTCTTCCACCTTAATTCGCCTATCAGAGTACATCAGATCCCATAGCTTGTTACTATTTCTTCATCGAAGGCATCTGATGGGCGTACAGACCTGGTTTTGTGTTCTAAAGACATTCTACCACATTTGAACTCCTCAATCCAGAATTTAACTTATGCATATGATGGTGCAGAAGACCCATAAACATTGGTCAACTTGCAATGTATTTCCTGACCTCTTTTCAAATACAAGTACTTAATTACAGCACAGTACTCAACTTTTGACGAAAAGCTTGCTTTTGCATTGCGAGCCATGTTTGATGTTCAATATCTTATGAGTGAATGACAAGATAAGGGAGCAATTTTGCCCTTATGCCTAAAACATGCATTGAAACAATGCATGACAATCCTGGTTGTCTCAGTCAATTGGAAATGGGATAGGCTGGTTACTTATTGTCTCGCCCTCCTATCAAGGGACATGACTCAGTGAGTTAAGGACCCTCACCCCCTATTCTGGTATACACAATATGTTCAGTCATTGTCCATGTTTATACAAAGTTTCAGCTTTCTAGCTTTCATTGTTCCTGAGAATTCTGTTACGAAAATTTTCAAGAATGGCAAAATTTGAAAATCTACCAAGGGACATAACAACAAGGGTTATGGGCCCTTGATCACTATTCTGCTATTACATCGTCCTCACCTTAAAGACCAAGTGTAGTATAAGTTTCATTGAAGTAGGACCACAAACATAAAAGTAATTAAGCAAAATGCATTTAAAAATTTGAAAACCTATCAAGGGACATAACTCAAAAAGTTATGGGCCCTTGGTCACTATTCTGCTGCTACACATTCCTTACCTTAGAGACCAAGTGTAGTAGAAGTTTCATTGAACTAGACTCACAAACGTAAAAATTATTAAGCAAAATGCAGTTTAATTTTGCAGTCACGGAATCAAAGTATCATGAAAGGACATGGCAAATCCAGTATAGCCCACTTTTCCAAGCGAGCCTATACTGGCATTTTAGGTTTAAATGCAACAGCTTAAGTCTCAGTTCAGGACTATTTTTCCCAGCCTATACTCAGGAGACAATCTACCAATCTAGCTGTCAGTGTGTTCATTCATTATTCATTGTTGTTCACATGAGTCCCACTCACCCTGATTTGGAATGTAAGGTCAGTTTTATTGACAATCCAGTAGGGTGAGTATATGTACAGGTTACAGGTCTCTGTGAAATTAAAATGTACACTCAGACTTAGATGTTTATTGTTGTTGTCAGGATCAACATCAGTATCCATGACGATGGCCTTGAACTCTTCCATGTCCTTGGTGATTTCTAGTGTTCCCTTCCAATCACAAGCTAAATAGTCGGCAACCTGAAAAATGTATGAGTTATAAACCTCTTTTTTAACACATGTTTTAAACATAAGACAGTTTAACTCTTATCTTGCTGTTCACGACAACCCCTATCTTTGCAAACAGTGTAGAGCCAGATCAGATGGCTTCTTCAATCTGATCAGCCATCTGATCAGGAACTACACTGTTTGACATTCAGTTTATGAATTTGTAGGAATAAATAACATCAAGTAATCTGATTGGTTCAAAGTCAGAGATGGGTGTGGCTAAAATGAATATTCAGCAAGAGAAGGGTTAAAGATGGATAAAAAAATGTATAGATTATATAGAACTAGAAATGTGTCAAGACGACACAGATGCCCCCGCCAAGGGCCACGCCTCACCCTGAAAATCCATGTTGAAACAAAATTTTCTAAATGTGTGACCTTGTCATCAGGAACATTTGTGAGAAGTTATATTGAAATTGGTGAAAAAATGTAAGCGCTAGAGCAATGACAAAGTTTTTCTAAAAATAGCCACAGTGACCTTGACCTTGAAAGTGGAACTCGCTAGAGATATTGACATAAGGAACATTTGTGTGAAGTTATATTGAAATCAGTGAAGAAATGTAAGCGCTAGAGCGATGACAAAGTTTTTCTAAAAATAGCCTCAGTGACCTTGACCTTGAGGCCATGACCTTGAAAGTTGAAATTGCTCGAGCTATTTTTATAAGGAACATTTGTGTGAAGTTATATTGAAATTGGTGAAGAAATGTAGGCGCTAGAGCGATGACAAAGTTTTTCTAAAAATAGCCAAAGTGACCTTGACCTTGAGGTCATGACCTTGAAAGACAAACTCGCTCGAGATATTGTCATAAGGAACATTTGCCATCATAAAAGTTCAGGTTCTACCAGCTACAAATACCATAACTGGAGTCTTTAACATGGAAAATTTCTAAGTCCATGACCTTGACCTTGAGGCCAAGGGTATGGGTGGGGGTATTGCTGAATAAAACTTTGGACCTATATCTATAATCATACCAAATATGAACAAATTCCATCAAATGGTTTGGAAAATATGAGTTCTAAAATGTTTAAGTCTACCTGTTACAAAAACCTTAACCTGAGTCTTTAACATTGAAAATTTCTAAGTCTGTGACCTTGACCTTGAGGTCACAGGCATGGGTAGGGGTATTGCTTACTAAAACTTTGGACCTATATCTATCATCATACCAAAGATGAACCAGTTCCATCAAATGGTTAGGAAAATATGAGTTCTAAAAGTTCAGGCTCTACCTGTTACAAAAACTTTAACCTGAGGTTACAGGATCACGTACACACGTACGTACGTACACACACATGTACAGACGGACGTACACATGTACGCACGTACGGAAAACCGAAAAACTATATTCCCCCGGCATCATATGATGCGGGGGCATAAAAATGACCATAAATGGTCATTGTTCTATATAATCTAATTTATGGTCATTTTTCTATATAATCTATACATTTTTTTTGGCATAGCAGGGTTGGCTGAATAACAGGGTTTCTGCTTTGGAACCCAGTAATACTTTTACAAAGAGGTTGGGGTGTATTGCTGTCAGTGACTACAAAATAAAACCTAGATACACCATCACACAAATGTCTCCCACAGCAAACTTTTATAACTATATAAATGCAGGAATGTGGGGGTGTACCTCTGTACATTGTTGACTGGGGGTGTACCTCTGTACATTGTTGACTTGGGGTGTACCTATGTACATTGTTGACTGGGGGTGTACCTCTGTACATTGTTGACTGGGGGTGTACCTCTGTACAATGTTGACTGGGGATGTACCTCTGTACATTGTTGACTGGGGGTGTACCTCTGTACAATGTTGACTGGGGGTGTACCTCTGTACATTGTTGACTGGGGATGTACCTCTGTACATTGTTGACTGGGGGTGTACCTCTGTACAATGTTGACTGGGGATGTACCTCTGTACATTGTTGACTGGGGGTATACCTCTGTACATTGTTGACTGGGGGTGTACCTCTGTACATTGTTGACAACGGCCCCCGCCCATCAGGCTTGAAGAAATAGATGGGCTGCATGATGCTTCCACGCAGAGCTGAAACCGACCCGCACACGAGTACTGTTTAACCGCATAGCAGACCTAAGCCTGCCCAGGCAAAGCGGTGCGACTCGGCCTGTCCATGCTTATAAACCCTATTGGTTTCATTGGGCAGCAGGGCTTGAGATGTCATTTCATCTCAATGTCAGGTAAAAGGCCCACAAAATTGGAAGCAACGTCTCCAAAATGACCTTTACAGTGTTGACGGGGACGTTGAACCTCAAATCAAACAAACAAACAAACATTGCTGACAATCTCTGATCACCAAACATTTCCATGAGCAGTCAAAGCATAAATCTGCACACCTCTCTCCAATCATTTCCAGAATGTACTGTTAGTTTTGTCAAGGGTTTGTGTTAACCCTCAATATTCCAAGAAAAATTGCATCTGAAAATGATTTGTGTTAATGTTGTCTGTTGCATATTCTTGCAAACCTATTTTTGCAAGCAGACCATCATTTTAACAAGTCCATGCAATGAACCCCCCTCTAAACTTTAGGACTTGCCCTACATCATAGTGTAGGTTATAAGAATCGTATATGGGTGTGAGGGGTGGATTGAAAAATCCGTCCCGAGGGACACTGTCCGGCATCACGAGGCTTGCCGAGTGATGCCGGACAGTGATCCCGAGGGACGGATTTTTCTATCCACCCCTCACACCCATATTGGATTCTTTTTCTTGCATACCTTCCATTTCTATTGCGAATTTTTAATGCTGCTGTCACTTCGGTTACCGACGTCCGCCATTTTGTGATGATACAACAGGAATGTTTAGTGAAGTCACGCATGACGACGCCGCTCATGAGGTTGTAATCAACCAGTGCATTTATCAGACACGCGAATATATTCGATTTAGGGTCGGAACACCAGGGTCGGAATATAAATTTCTATCCCAGGGAAAAAACACGGATTTCCTTGTCTGGTGTGCAAGAATGTATTTTCTTGTCATTTGGGATCTTTACACAAACCTCAAATCGAACAAACAAACATTGCTGACAATCTCTGATCACCAAACATTTCCATGAGCAGTCAAAGCATAAATCTGCACACCTCTCTCCAATCATTTCCAGAATGTACTGTTAGCTTTGTCAAGGGTTTGTGTTAACCCTCAATATTCCAAGAAAAATTGCATCTGAAAATGATGCGTGTTAATGTTGTCTGTTGCATATTCTTGCAAACCTATTTTTTGCAAGCAGACCATCATTTCAACAAGTCCATGCAATGAACCCCCCTCTAAACTTTAGGGACTTGAATTTACCCGACAGTGAGATTAAATCGCATCTCAAACCTTCCCACCCAAAGAAACTGATAGGGTTTTACGGGGCCTCATCTAAGGGCTAATTTTTCCTATGCAAGCATAATACATAAGTGGTTAACCAATACAGTGAACACTCTTTCGCCAGAAACTGACAACTGCCCTTCAAGAATCAGTGGAAGGGAGAGAATGACCATAGAAAGATGCAAAGAACAATCTCCAGGAAGTAATATTCCCAACCCGGCAGACATCTAACCCACAACCTCCTGATCACCTCTGTACATCTAACTGTGCTACTGAGGCCAGCAGTAACAAAGATAATTCAGATATAAATTTTCTTCTTTCTTGCTGGAAGTATATGTTGTGGGTACTTGTTAGAATAACCTTGCTGAGGCAATTCTAACAAAAACCCACAACATATGCTTTAAAGAAAAAAATTTATGCCTCCTTAGCTTTCTTACTACACTGTAGAGTCGTTATAACGCTGATGCTTAAACCGCGGAAATCGTTATAACGCTGTTGGTCTGTGGCTCCCGTTTTTTTTTTTTAAGTTTTTTCCCCAGTTTAAGTTTGGCTGAAAATTTTGCCCTTTTTTCGTGGAACTCGGCAGTCAAAACATCGTCCGCCATGATAAGACATGTATACTCGCCGATTCACTCAAGCTGTCAACACTATGAAACTGTGAATATTCCCCTAAGGCATTAAAAATAAGCTGGACAAGGTGTGAAATTAAATTGACACCTGTATAATTATGCTAAACAATTTTCCCGCCAAAACAGAGCAATGCAGATGCTGTTTTCATCTGTGCATCTGCATGCGGTAAATCCGTGGGGCCGTTTGTTGGGGGAAATCGTTATAACGCTGTTGGTCTGTCACTCCATTTTTTTTGCTTTTGTCCGCCAGTTTTGAAAATGGTCATATTTTTTCCCCATTTTTCTGCCGAACTCGGCAGTCAGAATACCATCAGCCAAGACAATACCTGTATTCTCGCTTATTTACTCAAGTTGTCAACACTATTAAACTGTGAATACTCGCCTATGACTTATTGATAAGACAGCAATCAACAGTGTGGTAAGGTGTGAAAAACAGGTAATCAAGGTATTTGTACCAGTTTGTCTCAATTAATTTGTAATTGTCACTTGCAGACGCTAAATATTTTTCCTGCCAAAACAGAGCATAGCAGACGTGTTTTTTTTTTTTCTTTTTGATATTTATTTATTATTCACTAGATAAAAACAAAGAAATGGAAATTAAGCAAGGTACAAAAATAATCATTCATAATCACCATGTTAAACTTGGTTCACTTACATTAATAGCCCCTCTTTCAAGCTAACCTTTCGGAATTGTCAAGTTGCATTTTACTTCACTAGTTAGTGATACCTTCTTGAGACAGGAAGAGGTAAATAAATATGGCAGCCAGAGATACAGAAACGAAAGTACAGTATTAAATAAATTCATCAATTTGTTTGTTTATTTGTTTGGATTGAGGTTTAACGTCCCCGTCGACACTGTAAAGGTCATTTTGGAGACGTTGCTTCCAATTTTGTGGGACTTTTACCCGACATTGAGATGAAATGACATCTCAAGCCCTGTCACCCAATGAAACCAATAGGGTTTATTAGCATGGACGGTCCGCCTCGCACCGGGGTTCCTGGACAGGCTTAGATCCTCTAAGTGGTTTACCAGTACTAGTATGCGGGCCGGATTCAGCTCTGCGTGGAAGCATCATGCAGCCCATATATTTCTTCAAGCCCCTATGGGCGGGGGCGAAAGCTAAATGACCACTAGAAGTATGGAATCAGATTAACATTTAATATAGTAACTATATAATTTATAAAATACATGCAGTATGTAAAATTCATAATAAACAGGCAGAAACAGTAGCCATGCATGCAGAAAAAGTGGGTGGGGTAACAATATAACGCTATATTTTCGGGATCAATATAGCGCTGGAT
The DNA here is from genome assembly GCA_963580285.1 of Lucinisca nassula. NCBI lineage: Eukaryota > Metazoa > Mollusca > Bivalvia > Lucinida > Lucinidae > Lucinisca > Lucinisca nassula. The sequence continues at coordinate 22,017,294 of OY757013.1, read as the reverse complement.
CACTTATAACGCGGTCGACATCGATGGATCCCGATGACAGCGATATAACGACGCTACAGTGTATTTTGTGTCTCATCAAAACTACAACACATATTAAAACTAGAGCCAGTGTTTATGAAACACAATGCCCCCAACTGCTTGACCCTAACACTGCTTGTCCCTAACAGTAATTGAGATATCTTGTTTTTATGTGGCTGTAATGCTGAAATTACACAAGAAAAGCTGTAGTTAATCATCTACTCATCATCCCTGACCAGTCTGTGAAGTTTCGGGGAAAAACCTAAAATAGTTTTTTAGATATCTTGCTTACAAACTTAAAACGCGAAAAATTTCAAAGGGCCATAACTCAAGAAAAAAATTTCGGATTTTTTTCAAAAGTTAATCAGTTCATCTACTCATCATCCCCAACCAGCCTGTAAAGTTTCAGGGCAATAGCTCAAACAATTTTTGAGATATCTTGCTTACAAGCTGAAAACACGAAAAAAATCAAAGGGTCATAACTCAAGAAAAAAAAATTGGATTTTTTTCAAAAGTTAATCAGTTCATCTACTCATCATACCCAACCAGTCTGTGAAGTTTTGGGGAAAAACCTCATATAGTTTTTGAGATATCTTGCTTACAAACTTAAAACGCGAAAAATTTCAAAGGGCCATAACTCAAGAAAAAAATATAGGATTTTTTTTCAACAGTTAATCAGTTCATCTACACATCATCCCAAACCAGCTTGTAAAGTTGCAGGGCAATCGCTCAAACAATTATTGAGATATCTTGCTTACAAGCTGAAAACACGAAAAAAATCTAAGGGCCATAACTCAAGAAAAAAAATCGGATTTTTTTCAAAAGTTGATCAGTTCATCTACTCATCATCCCCGACAAGTCTGTGAAGTTTCGGGGAAAAACCTCAAATAGTTTTTTAGATATCTTGCTTACAAACTTAAAACGCGAAAAATTTCAAAGGGCCATAACGCAAGAAAAAAATTTCGGATTTTTTTCAAAAGTTAATCAGTTCATCTACTCATCATCCCCAACCAGCATGTAAAGTTTCAGGGCAATAGCTCAAACAGTTTTTGAGATATCTTGCTTACAAGATTTCATAGTATTTTTTGCAAAGGGGCATAACTCAAAAAAGGGGCATAATCCTGACGAGAAAAAAAACACGGGTCAATTATTTTTTCATGAGGAATCCATATATGAAATTTCAAAAACCTAGCACCCATGGTTCTAAAGTTATGCTATGCAGTAAAAAGTGGGACGGACGTAAGGACGGAAGGACGGACGGACGAACAGGGCAAAACCAATATGCCAAAACGCGAAAAATTTCAAAGGGCCATAACTCAAGAAAAAAATTTCGGATTTTTTTCAAAAGTTAATCAGTTCATCTACTCATCATCCCCAACCAGCCTGTAAAGTTTCAGGGCAATAGCTCAAACAATTTTTGAGATATCTTGCTTACAAGCTGAAAACACGAAAAAAATCAAAGGGCCATAACTCAAGAAAAAAAAATTGGATTTTTTTCAAAAGTTAATCAGTTCATATACTCATCATACCCAACCAGTCTGTGAAGTTTTGGGGAAAAACCTCATATAGTTTTTGAGATATCTTGCTTACAAACTTAAAACGCGAAAAATTTCAAAGGGCCATAACTCAAGAAAAAAATATAGGATTTTTTTTCAACAGTTAATCAGTTCATCTACACATCATCCCAAACCAGCTTGTAAAGTTGCAGGGCAATCGCTCAAACAATTATTGAGATATCTTGCTTACAAGCTGAAAACACGAAAAAAATCTAAGGGCCATAACTCAAGAAAAAAAATCGGATTTTTTTCAAAAGTTGATCAGTTCATCTACTCATCATCCCCGACAAGTCTGTGAAGTTTCGGGGAAAAACCTCAAATAGTTTTTTTAGATATCTTGCTTACAAACTTAAAACGCGAAAAATTTCAAAGGGCCATAACTCAAGAAAAAAATTTCGGATTTTTTTCAAAAGATAATCAGTTCATCTACTCATCATCCCCAACCAGCATGTAAAGTTTCAGGGCAATAGCTCAAACAGTTTTTGAGATATCTTGCTTACAAGATTTCATAGTATTTTTTGCAAAGGGGCATAACTCAAAAAAGGGGCATAATCCTGACGAGAAAAAAAACACGGGTCAATTATTTTTTCATGAGGAATCCATATATGAAATTTCAAAAACCTAGCACCCATGGTTCTAAAGTTATGCTATGCAGTAAAAAGTGGGACGGACGTAAGGACGGAAGGACGGAAGGACGCCAAAACGCGAAAAATTTCAAAGGGCCATAACTCAAGAAAAAAATTTCGGATTTTTTTCAAAAGTTAATCAGTTCATCTACTCATCATCCCCAACCAGCCTGTAAAGTTTCAGGGCAATAGCTCAAACAATTTTTGAGATATCTTGCTTACAAGCTGAAAACACGAAAAAAATCAAAGGGCCATAACTCAAGAAAAAAAAATTGGATTTTTTTCAAAAGTTAATCAGTTCATCTACTCATCATACCCAACCAGTCTGTGAAGTTTTGGGGAAAAACCTCATATAGTTTTTGAGATATCTTGCTTACAAACTTAAAACGCGAAAAATTTCAAAGGGCCATAACTCAAGAAAAAAATATAGGATTTTTTTTCAACAGTTAATCAGTTCATCTACACATCATCCCAAACCAGCTTGTAAAGTTGCAGGGCAATCGCTCAAACAATTATTGAGATATCTTGCTTACAAGCTGAAAACACGAAAAAAATCTAAGGGCCATAACTCAAGAAAAAAAAATCGGATTTTTTTCAAAAGTTGATCAGTTCATCTACTCATCATCCCCGACAAGTCTGTGAAGTTTCGGGGAAAAACCTCAAATAGTTTTTTTAGATATCTTGCTTACAAACTTAAAACGCGAAAAATTTCAAAGGGCCATAACTCAAGAAAAAAATTTCGGATTTTTTTCAAAAGTTAATCAGTTCATCTACTCATCATCCCCAACCAGCATGTAAAGTTTCAGGGCAATAGCTCAAACAGTTTTTGAGATATCTTGCTTACAAGATTTCATAGTATTTTTTGCAAAGGGGCATAACTCAAAAAAGGGGCATAATCCTGACGAGAAAAAAAACACGGGTCAATTATTTTTTCATGAGGAATCCATATATGAAATTTCAAAAACCTAGCACCCATGGTTCTAAAGTTATGCTATGCAGTAAAAAGTGGGACGGACGTAAGGACGGAAGGACGGAAGGACGGACGGACGAACAGGGCAAAACCAATATGCCTCCACAACTTCTTCGAAGTTGGGGGCATAAATATGACACTGGCCAATGATATCAAATATGCAAGAATAAAATTGAAAATAGACTTACAAAGAGGTTGAGCTTATGAATCTTGTCCACATCAATAGTGTAGAGTGGCGTACTTTCTCCATGTGTCAGACTACTGGGTGAAGCTGCATCCTGAAAAGATTCATAGCAAAATGTATGATTTGATGATTATGTGAACTGGTTTTATGGCCCATTCAACAGCTAAGGCAATGATGTACCAGTCAATAATCTTCACTGTTCTTGGACAGGCTCAGACCCTAACCAGTTAACAGTACTTAATGAGATTACCCCCTACCAATCAGGCTAACTTGTAAGTGGTCCCAGTGAATTGGAGCCATCAAGGTTCAACTGTACATATATTTTATTGCTAATTCAATTACAATGAAACAAGGACATGGGTCAGTTCACAAGTTCTAACAACATTATGCACCCCATCCCCTCTGAGTGGAAATAGGTAAAATAAAGTTTTTTGTTTGTTTGATTTGAGATTTAAAATCCACGTCAACACTGCAAAGGTCATTTTGAAGACGTTGCTTCCAATTTTGATGGACTTTTACCCGACGTTGAGATGAAATGACATCTCAAGCCCTGTCGCCCAATGGCAATGAAACCAATATGGTTTATAAGCATGGACGCTCTGACTCGCACCGCTTTGCCTGGGCAGGCTTAGATCCTCTAAGCGGTTTACCAGTACTTGTGTGCGTGTCGGATTTAGCTCTGCGTGGAAGCATCCTGCAGCCCATATATTTCTTCAAGCCCCAGTGGGCGGGGGCTGCCATAAAATAAAGTTTACCTTTGAAAGCACCATTTTCAAGGGTTTACCTTCAAGCCTTACCTCTAGAGCAAATTGTAGATCATAGGGGAGGTAATTATGTATGATGACTGGCGGATGAAGATTGAGGGTGAAGTATGGAACAGTTCTTGTGATCATCTGGCTAGGTTTCAATGGCTCTCCTTCTTCACAGCAAACCTATAAATAATATTATACAGTCAAACCTCGATCATTCGAAGTGACAGGGACCTCCAGATTGTCTTCAAATTATCGATTGTTCGAATTTTCGAAATCAGTAGTTTTCGGGAATATTCGTAAGTTTTTGATATCCATTTTTGACTCTCTGTATAAGCATTGAAAATGATGGGCAAAGTATCTCATGGTTCTATATGCTTAACAAACTCTTGAAAATAAAGTAAAAGAAATCAACATGAACCTACATGTACTTTTTATTTAATTTACATCCTGCAACAATGTAAAATGACAATAAATCTCTAACTGACACTAATGTACCAATAAAAAACAAGATGTGTTTGTGAAACACTGATGCCCCCAGACAGCGCATGTTAAATATGAAAGCAGTATCACTAAGCAATCGAAAGGTATGGCCAATGTTCAAGTCTTAAAAAAGTAGGTCAAGGTCACAAGGTAAAAAATTGTGGGATTGTTGAAAAGGTCTTGTGACATAGTATGCACATGTGAAATATGAAAGCCCTATCACTATGGCCAATGTTAAAGTTATGGCCAATGTTAAAGTTTTTAAAAAGTAGGTCAAACATCAAGGTCCCGAGGTCAAAAAATATGGTACCACTGGAAAGGTCTTGTGAAAAAGAATGCACATGTGAAATATGAAAGCCCAATCACTTACCAATCAAAAGTTATGGACTATGTTAAAGTTTAAAAAAGTAGGTCAAATGTCAAGGTCATGAGGTAAAAAATTATGGTACCACTAGAAAGGTCTTGTGACAAGATATGCATATATGAAATATGAAAGCCCTACCACTTACCAATCGAAAGTTATGGCCAATGTTAAAGTTTTTAAAAAGTAGGTCAAACATCAAGGTCAAGGTCACGAGGTCAAAAATTATGGTACCATTAGAAAGGTCTTGTGACAAGGAGTGCACAATGTGAAATATGAAAGCCCTACCACTTACCAATTGAAAGTTATGGCCAATTTTAAAGTTTTTTAAAAAGTAGGTCAAACATCAAGTTCAAGGTCAAAAATTATGGTACCACTAGAAAGGTCTTGTGACAAGGAATGCACATGTGAAATATGAAAGCCCTATCACTTACCAATCGAAAGTTATGGCCAATGTTAATGTTTTTAAAAATTTTGAAAAAAGTAGATCAAGGTCAAGGTCACAAGAAATTATGGTACCACTGGCAAGGTCTTGCGATAAGGTATATACATGTGAAATATGAAAGCTCTATCTATTACCATTCAAAAGTTATGCCCAATGCTAAGGTTTTTGTAGACAGACAAACGGACAAACAGACACAGACAAAAAAACTATATGACCATAAAAAGCGGGACACAAATGGCTCACGGTAGTAGCTAGCAAAGATCTGCATCAGAATGCAATGAACACACTGTTAAAGATTTTTGCAGGCAAACCACACGTTTCTAGTCACTTCTGTTTTGCAATTTTTTTTTCTACTTTCACTTTCAACAGTCCTTGAATTCTCTGAAAATCGTCTACTTTTAGTTTCCAAAACTCTCATTACAGGCCTAACGTATTTACAAGATACTTTCACTGTCACTGATTGTCCTTACACTGAAAATATCCTGTGATCAATGCTTGTTTACCACAGCGTTATATTAAAGTCGCTTACAAAACATCGAAAAGGATGCCCATTACCTATCACCGTTAAATCAATAGAGGAATATCACTCGTTTGAGCGAAGGATTAACTAGGTGTCAATTACCTGCATACGCAAAAACACAATGTACCTGTGTAATCAATCGGGTGTGTAACAATTGATGTCTACTACTCAAAGAAAACGTGATCTTTATCCGTGACTGTGCTTGACATATTTTGACTTCAAATTTGGAGATGGATTTTAATAGGAATTTCTTTGATGGGACCGACAATTTTATTCGAAAAGTCGTATTTTTTTAATAATTGAAATTCGAAAAATCGGTAATATTTTTAGATTAAATGATAGAGGAAAAAGTCGGGACCGACAGTCTGTTTTGAAAAATCTGATAGTTTCGAAAAATGGGCGTTCGAATCACCGAGATTCTACGGTAGTTTGAAATTGAACCTACCAAAATAATCCTAAAAGTTTAAAAGGACTTGCTATAATTCTTCTAAAATTTTAACAAGTTTGTTTCACAATCCAGGAGTCCACAAGGTGCAGATGCAATGGCAAACAGTTTAGAAGCATATAAGTCTGATCTGGATTGCACTGTTTGCTTAGGACTATCTGTCCCAATACTTAGGATCATTGCAGTAGTTGTTCAAATCAAGTGATGTCATTAGTTAATCTTATTTTTCCCAGAAGACAGGAGTAGACATCTCATGCAAGAGACAATTTGCATGAGATATCAAGTCCTGTTTCCATGGGAACAACAAGAAAAATATAACCAATTTGTCGTCTGCTGAATTAGCCCAGAGAGCGGTAAAGGTTAAAGGTCCTGTCCAGCAGAGGGAAACATATAAGATGATACATGGCCTAATATAAACAGATGAAAATGTTGGATGTACCAAAAGAAAAGAACCTGGATACTGTTAACCCTTATCTTGCTGAATATTCATTTAAGCCACACCCATTTCTGTCTATCAACCAATCAAACTACTTGATGTAATTTATTGCTACAAATTCATAAACTGAATGTCAAACAGTGTAGATCCTGATCACATGGCTTCTTCAAAAGCCATCTGATCTGGATCTACACTGTTTGAAAAGATAGAGGTTGTCGTAAACAGCAGGATAAGGGTTAACAAACCATTTCATAAACTCTGAACAACTGGTTCCAGTCTTTCTTCTCTCATATATTTCTCTCTACTGATATTTACCTTAATACGGAAAAGTTTGTTGTCTGTTTCAGAATGGCAGGTGAAATATCTGCTTCTGTCTTTGTTCTGTACAAGATCTGGCCACCATATTGGGTAGGATGTCTTTTCATACCTGAGAACAGAAGTCATAAGGTCATGCGGTTAACCCATTTCAGACCGGAAACCCAAAAACAATGAAGACTCACATTCCCTTTTTGCAATCATTTTTGTCTTCTTTAACCCATTTTGTACCGGAAACCCCAAAAGGGGTACCTTGTCAAACAGTGCAGGCCCAGATGAGACACCGCAGAATGCGGCATCTCATCAGGGCCTACACTATTTGCAGAAAGTTCAGCCATTTTCCAAATCAATTTTGAAGAAACCACAACCTGTCACCCCTAAATTTAGAAATGGACTCCTGCTATATATAAGGCAGAAGATTCCATTTGGTACAAAAAGGGTTAAGCATATTTCATTATCAACCCAAAACTATCTAGAAACATTGCCTTGCTTATGATCTTTTCTGTTTGTGTATGATTTCTTTTGAAGGCATAGCAACATTTCCCTTATTTATCATTATTGTTGCATAGCTACAAAGTAAAATACTGCTACTGACTCAATAAGTAAAGACTTTATTTAGTAAGGCTTTCAACATTAACCCTTTTTGTACCAAATGGAATCTTCCTCCTTATGTATAGCAGGAGACCATTTCAAATTTAGGGGTGACAGGTTGTGTTTTCTTCAAAATTTATTTGGAAAATGACTTTTTAGCAAACAATGGAGGCCCTGATCAGACGCTGCGTTCTGCGGCGTGTGATCTGGGCCTGCACTGTTTGCCAAGGTACCCCTTTAGGGGTTTCCAGTACAAAATGGGTTAAGCACATAAATAAATACATGTAATAGCTCATCTTCCATGAGGCCTTCAACTTTGAATTATCCATTGTATTTATCTCTAAAACATAAACAAATGCCAAGAAAAGCTACATCTGAAAATGACTTTTGCATGTTCATCTTCTTGCAAACTGTTTAAAAATATTTCTGCATACTGGTAAATATTTCTGCATACTGGTAAGCAATGTGGCCCCTGATCAGATAGCTCCTTCAGGAGCAAACTGTTTAAAAAAACTTTTAAAATATTTAAAAATATTTCTGCATACTGGCAAGCAATGCGGCCCCTGATCAGATAGCTCCTTCAGGAGCAGTCAGATCTGGGTCCAAACTGTTTGCAACAATAACTTTCTAAGTAACCAGCAGATGACAAAGCAGACAACAATGGTTATAGTTGCCATCTTAAGGGTTAAGAGCTACAATGCTGCTTTCAACATTTTTTCAACAAATTTGGTTATGTTAGAACCCCCTCGATGAGATGGTTCTATAGAGCACCTACAACCTAATTTTTCAGTAAAAATAAGAAATTTATCACAAATTCTCAGCTGAAAAATCGCCCTTTTGGAGATATGAAAGAATGTACTATGGTGTACAAATGTGTTATCAAACTGGTATGTAAACACGGTCAATATACAACCGTCCTTCTTGACAGAAAATTCAATATAGATTATAGATATCTGAATGTATTATTTATTGTTTTTGCTGTTGCCACTGTTGTTACTGTTGCTGCTGCTGCCACTGTTGCTACTGCTACTATCACTAAAAACTGTTGTTCTTGCTGTTGCTTTCCTATTCAAAAACGCAGCATTCTGTAATAATCAGTGCTCTGCATGCTGGTTATTTTTTTCACAGCAGACAACATTTTTAAACATTTTTCTAATTTTCCCAAAAAAACAGGATTTGACATCTCATGCAAATTGTCTCCACAGGAGACAATTAGCATGAGACATCAAGACCTGTTTCCTGGGCAAAATGAGAAAAATATCAACAATATGTCATCTGATGAATTAGCCTAGAGGGTAGTCAAGGTAAAGCATCTACTTACGGAAGCCCAGCAGGACAGACATATATGGCACAATGGTATGCTGCATACAATGGTACATGATACAAGCTGTGTGGTTCAACTGTCCCTAACTTGGTAAACTCCTCCTCTGATTCTGAGTTATTACTCCTCCTAAAGGTATGTAATTCTGTCTTCTTCACATACAGGTCCACAGCCATGGTCAGACTGTTCATAAGCTGTGAGAAAAATCAAACATTTTGCCATAGCAACAGATAGGTAAGTATTTTGTGAAAAATGAAGGATAGTTTTCCTTATTTCTCCGTGGAGAATTGACAAAAGCTATCCTTAAATTATCACAAAATACTTACCTTATCTGTTGCTGAGTTTTGTTAACAAATCTCTGCGACATAGTGCATTTTTTCATATCTCAAAAATGGCCTTTTTTCTGAAGAAAAATTGAAATATTACTCCAAACATAAGTTGTGTGTGCTCATTAGAACCACCTCAATGAGGCGGTTCAAATGAGCACACACAACCTATGTCTTAGAACAAAAATAAGGATAGGTAAACCCCAGTTTTCTCTATATAAAGTGGGGTTTACAGGGGTGTTCATTATACAGACTTGATGCTCTGTGTCTGGTCGGGCCCATCGGAACTGTTGGTTTTCTTTTGCTCCAGTATTTCAGTGGTTTCTTGCTTTCGAGTCCTCACCGATGTTTCATCTCTGTGGTTGATTGATTTTTGTGTTCAAGGAGATGTTGCACTGATGAGCTAGGAGGCCTTCATGCGGACTGAACAAATTATTTGTTTTAATCGCGACGGAAGTAAGGGCGAGGATTGAGGCCACGTAAAATCAATCTAAGCACCCCAGTGGAATTCGTTTCACTGACCGTTTCAATGCAGTTCTTCTGTCGTGGTTTATTTTTGTTATGGCTTGTCTTAGAGTGTGTGTATCGCTTATATTATTTTGCTTTGGAAAGCCAATTGGCCATTTTGTGGGAAAGTAACTGTCCTTTTGGCTTTCCGCTAGTGATGTTTCCATTAGGGTCTAGTTGTTTCATGTTTGTGTTTCTTTCCCTTGGTGTCTCTGATGGGAGCTGTGGGTTAATTGCATTGATTCCTGATCATTGCCTTCACTTCTATTTTGGTAACATGATCACAATCTCAAACATCACCATAAGCTATTAAGGCGAATGGACACAACTTTTTTAAAATATTTTTCTACTCCCATGTCAACAGAGGTCTACTGATAATGGAAAGACATTGTGCCTCAGGACCCCTTTTTCAAAAGAGCTGTGTTTACAGGAAAGTGATCAGAAAGTCCCAAAAGTTGTCTCCCTTGTAAAAATCATCACGCTAACAAGTCCGTGTAATGAACACTCCTATAAACCCCACTTCATATACAGAAAACTGGGGTTTATGGGGGTAAACATTATTTTGCTTATTTCTGCTCCAAGACATAGGTTGTGGGTACTCGTTAAAACCGCCTCATTGAGGCCGTTCTAATGAGAACCCAAAACCTATGTATGGTGTATAAATAGCAACATGTGACAGTATTTTACTGATGAAATTTTGTCATATTTTACTTATCTGTACACCATATATACATAGGTATTGGGTTCTCATTAGGGTTCTAATGAGATCCCAAAACCTATGAATGGTGAACAAAATAAGTAAAATATGACAAAATTTCATCAGTGAAATAACCGTTTTCGGGATATGAAAGAATGCACTATGTCACATGGATATGTAATCGTGAGGTGATGAAAAGTATGCAAGCTAAATCCATTTGTCTCAAAGCAAAATCCATACACCTCCAAGGCTGCATATTTTGAGCTTGGAGTATCTTTAAAATTCTCGAAAAGGATACCTTCAAAAGTAAAAGAAAATAATCTCCCAGACTTAGACTTTACACATAACAAAAAAATTTCCATACTGGGAAAGACAAATATTTTTCAGTGATGTCTCTTTGAGTATGATAGCATATACTGATATTTTAAGGGGAATGGATACACCTTCAGGGGAGGCAACTCCTGCAAAAGTATTTTTGTCTGCCATGTCAATAGGGGTCAACTCTTAAAAGAAAGAATTCGCTCCTGTGGAGCAAATTATTTCCTTAAAGATTTCCTTTAAGAGTAGACCCCTTTTTCCATGGGACAGAGTTAATAGAACAGTGAACAGGAAGTCCCAAAAGTTGTCTCCCTTTGAAAAATGGCGAAAAAATCTGCCAGGTTATCCCATTCCCCTTAAATGACATGTTTTGTATGAACATTTGAACAGTTTCTCCAGCAAGACATCTCAATGTTACTTTTCACCATTGTTACGGACCGCATTGCCTCCCTTCAGTTATCTACATGCATAGCTTATACGTTTATCACCACTCTCTGACAACTGCATCAGGGAGTCGACTCTTTGGCTCAGCTTATAGGTTTATCACCACTCTCTGACAACTGCGTCAGGGAGTCGACTCTTTGGCTCAGCGGTTAGAGCACTGGACCCTCACCCGAGCGGCCCGGGTTCAAATCCCACCATAGGCGGGGACTTTTTCAGGCTATGCTTCTTTCCTTTGTTACGGCTTTCATGTCGCAAGACCATGTTTTCTTTTCCTTTCTTTTTTTTTTCAATTATTTCTATTTCAACCCTTCAGGCACTACAGTATATTCAAGAGCAGATGACAAGCTATTTCAAGTTTTTCCTTATTTTTTTCAAACAAAAAAAATAACTTGGCATTTCCTATGAATCATCTGCACAGTCTGATTTTCTCTAACAAATAAGAAACAAAAGGACTTTGAAAATGCCGTCTGCTACTCATGATTAACATATGAATATGTCAAACTAGTTTGTAAAGCCCTTAACCGTTATCCTGCTGAAACCCCTTACCTTTGCAAACAGTGAAGCCCTAGATCCGGGGCCAGTTGTTCAAAACTAACAAAATCGTTAACATATCATTCAAACTTTGATCATTTAATATGGCAAATATGCTAGTATTTTTGTTGGAAAATGTGAGCAGCTTTTGCATTTGCAAAAGCTGCTCACATTTTTTTTCAGCAAAAATACCACGGCATTAGGTATTTTGCTTACCAGAACAGTTAAATTTTTGACCATTAATGAGCTCAGTAAACTAACGAGGCTTTGAACAACTTGGCCCAGATGAAGCCATCTGATCAGTAGCTATACTGTTTGTCACTCAGTTCGCAAACTTGAATAAATAATTACATCAAGTAATTTGACTGGCTGATAGTCAGAAATGGGTGTTGCCAAACTAACTTATTCAGCAGGACAAGGGTTAAACATTTTCCTCTTTGAAGATGTCTCATTATGATAACAGATGCTTTGCAAATATACTGCTATGGAGAAATTTTGCATGGTCATCTTTATGTCAATGTCTGGTAAAATCCCAACAAAATTGGAAGCAATGTCTCCAAAATGACCTAAATAGTGTTGACGGGATCTTAAACCTTAAATCAAACAAACAGTGTATAGCTTAGTTCTGTGTGACCACTTACCTGTAAAGGTGACTGTATAGTGACTGTTTTATGGCTGTGGTTCATGTCAACATCATACACTATGTAGTACTTTGTGGCATGCTGAGTGGAAAGAAAATAAACAAGAACACTTTAACACATTGTGAACCGGAAGCCCCAAAACAGGTAATTTGCAAACAGTGCAGGCCCAGATCAGACGCCGCAGAATGCGGCATCTGATCAGGGACTACACTTTTTGCAAACAGTTCAGCCACTTTCCAAATACATTTTGAAGAAAACACAACCTGACATCCATAAATGTTGAAATGGACTCCTGCTATATATAAGGAGGAAGATTCCATTTGGTACAAAAAGGGTTTTATTTTTACAGAGGTAAGGTCAACCCACTTTACAATGACAGTGTTTGTTCCTATGATCTTGTCATTATAAAGGATTCGCCACCCAAAAAGCATTCCAGTAGGGGGTAATATAATAGGTGACAAGGCATTGCAGGCGATTCAAATCCCCTCACACAAGACTACTTTGTACAAGGAAAACACTGAACCAGCAAAAGTCCAACTTGCTTGAGATGTTATCATTCCCAACATTTTTATATAGTTTTATTAAAATCCATCAATAAATATAGGTTCTAGAGCAATGACAATGTAATTTTCTAAAAATAGCCACAGTGACCTTGACCTTTGAGCCGAGGACTCCAAAAGTCGTACTGTCTCGAGATATAATCATTTCCAACATTTAAGTAAAGTTATTGCAAATTTCATCAATAAATGTAGGCACCAGAGCGATGACATAGTTTTTCTAATAACAGCAACAGTGACCCTGACCTTTACCTCAGGACCCTGAAAGTCAAACTTGCTTGAGATATTATCATACCCAACATTTGTGTGAAGTTATATTAAAATCTACCAATAAATGTAGGCATAACAGCGGTGAAAAAGGTTTTCTAGAAATAGCCACAGTGACCATGACCTTGAGCCGAGGACCCTGAAAGTCAAACTCGCTCGAGATATTGTCATAAGGAACATTTGTGAGAAGTTATATTGAATCGGTCAAGAAATGTAGGGGCTTGGGCGATGACAAACGGTCAAGAAATGTAGGCCCTAGAGCGATGACAAAGTTTTTCTAAAAACAGCCACAGTGACCTTGACCTTGAGGCTCTGACTCTGAAGGTCCATCTCGCTGGAGATATTGTCCTAAGGAACATTTGTGTGAAGTTATATTGAAATTGATGAAGAAATGTAGGCGCTAGAGCAAGACCATAGTGACCTTGACCTTGAAGCCACTACCATGAAAGTTGAACTCGCTCGAGAGGTTGTCATAATGAGCATTTGTGTAAAGTTATACTGAAATCAGTGGAGAAATGTAGGCGTGAGAGCGATGACAAAGTTTTTCTAAAAATAGCAACAGTGACCTTGACTTTGAGGCCATGACCTTGAAAGTCTAACTCGCTCGAGATATTGTCATAAGGAACATTTGTGTGAAGTTATATTGAAATCTGTCAAGAAATGTAGGCACTAGAGCGATGACAAAGTTTTTTTAAAATGAAAAAAGTGAATAAGCACTGCTTAATAGATACCCCACGCATGACAATGGTCAATAATAAAAAAGAGCAGACATGTTTAAAAGAAGTTGAACTCATAGCCGGCAACTTGCCCCAAAATTATTGAAACACAAAATCTATTTGATGAGTTTTAAGCATCTGTTTAACTTCGCGCTAACAAGGTACCCACTCCCTATACACTTTAACATTATTAGACCTAAAAAAATGGCTAAGTTAAAAAAGACAAAAAAAGTGAAAGAAATAATTTTAGGAGTATGAAAAAAAAACACATGCACATCTTCAGACCTATATGAAAACACCTGCAAAGTTTCAAAACGATGATCCTAAAACTGTGAGAGGAGTTGCGCTAACAAAGTACCCACTCTGTACACTTTAACATTATTAGACCTAAAAAAATGGCTAAGTTAAAAAAGATGAAAAAAGTGAAAGAAATAATTTTAGGAGTATGAAAAAACCACATACACATCTTCAGACCTATTTGAAAACACCTGCAAAGTTTCAAAACGATCACCCTAAAACTGTGAGAGGAGTTGCGCTAACAAGGTACCCACTCCTTATACACTTTAACATTATTAGACCTCAAAAAATGGCTAAGTTAAAAAAGACGAAAAAAGTGAAAGAAATAATTTTAGGAGTAAGAAAAAGCCACATGCACATCTTCAGACCTATATGAAAACACCTGCAAAGTTTCAAAACAATCAGCCTAAAACTATCCCTATACACTTTAACATTATCAGACCTAAAAAAAGGCTATGTTAAATGAAAGAGTTATGGTCCCTTGGTAAATATTTTACTACCTCAGACACCAAGTGTGATATAAGTTTCATTAATGTAGAACAATAAATACAAAAGTTATTAAAATTATTAAGCAAGATATACAGGAAAATCAAAAGGGTCATGGACAAGTTTTCAAAAATTACAAAGGGGAATAACTTTAACAGTATTGATCGCAGGACCTTTATTTTCATGTAGCAGCAGCATCGCATCAATATCAACATTTATGCAAAAAATGATAAGATTCTGTAAACTATTCAGCAAGATATGCAGGGAAAACCAAAGTGTTACGAACAGATGGACGGACGGACAGATGGACAACGTGAAAACAGTATACCCCTCTTAAACTTCGTTTGCGGGGGGTATAAATAGACACAGTGACCTTGACCTTGAGGCCACAACCTTGAAAGTCGAACTCGCTTGAGATATTATCATAAGGAACATTTGTGAAGTTATACTAAAATCGGTCAAAGAAATGTAGGTGCTAGAGCAATGACAATGTTTTACTAAAAATAGCCACAGTGACCTTGACCTTGAGGCCACGACCTTGAAAGACCAGCTTGCTTGAGATATTGTCATAAGGAACATTTGTGTGAAGTTATATTGAAATCGGTCCAGAAATGTAGGCGCTAGAGTGAAGACAAAGTTTTTCTAAAAATAGCCACAAAGACCTTGACCTCGAGGCCACGGCCTTGAAAGTCATAAGAAACTTTTGTGTGAAGTTATATTGAAATAGGTCAAGAAATGTAGGCACTAGAGCGATGACAAAGTTTCTCGAAAAACAGCCACAGTGACCTTGCCCATGAGGCCATGACCTTGAAAGTCCAACTCGCTCGAGATATTGTCATAAGGAATATTTATGTGAAGTTATATTTTAATCTGTAAAGAAATGTAGGCACTAGAGCAATGACAAATTTTTTTCTAAAAATAGCCACAGTGACCTTGACCTTGAGGCCCCGACCTTGAAAGACTAACTCACTCAAGATATTGTCATAAGGAACATTTGTGTGAAGTTATAGAGATGTAGGCGCTAGAGCGATGACAAAAGTATGTATGTAAGTACGTACATGTTTACGAACGTACGGGACAAATGCTATATACCTCCTCTAAACTGTGTTGTGCGAGGGGATAATTAAGGGCCATTTCTCTATAATTACTCCAACAACGAATGTCACTGAGGCAATTCGAACAAGTATCCTCAACATTTGTTTCTTAGGATATGCAATACAATATTCTTCCACATTTTTTTTAACTCTTTCCAATTCTACATGAACTTTCCAATATGGCCTACCAATGTTTTCAACTACTCTACAATACCCTTGAATATTTACATTAACCTTTATCACTCTCTAGGTTAATTGAGCAGAAGACAAATTGTTGGTATTTTTTCTTTTTTTTCCAGAAAACAGGATTTGACATCTCATGCAAATTGTCTCCATAATGTCAAATTCTGTTTTCTAGAAAAAAAAAATAAGAAGAATATTTCAAAATGTTGTCAGCTGAAAAAAATCCCAGCATGCAAAGTGATAATCTGTCTTTTCTTCTTAACCTCGTGTACATCTTCTTAACCTTGTGTAGAACTGTACCAAGTCCTATCAATATATCGCAAAGAGTATTGGACTTATAAGGATCACAAGGTTATATGGGCCCCGCCAAGCGATTTTGGTACTTATCGCCTATGCGAGCAGCGAAGCTTCAGGCGAGCCTGCGCATCCGCGCAGTCTCGCCAGAACCTTCGCTGCTCGTTCATACAAGCAGTGAATCAAGAGGAACCTTCAGACAGAAAGCCATATCCCTGGCCCCTCTGAATGGCTGGGCATGCGCAGTTAAAATTTGTCATGACGGAATGCTCGAAGACCCAAATTCGCTTGGCGGGGCTCATATTGTCAGGGGTAATTACTAAACTACCATGATACCCAGTGTTGTGGTTCTTGCTCCTGACACACCTTCTTTACCTCATCTACAGCTCATTCAAGTCCCATTAATGTATCTTAAAGGTTATTGGAGTTACGTTGATCCCAAGGTTACATTGCCAGGGAAAATAATTAAAATACCATGGTACCCAGAGTTGTGGTTCTTGCTCAAGATACACCTGTACAAATGTACCAAGTACCATCAATATATCTCAAAGGGTTATGGCGATCACAAGGTTATATCATCAGGGGGAGATAACTAAAATACCAGTCCACCCAGAATTATGGTTCTTGCTCATGATATGTCTTCTTGCCCTCATGCACAAGTATACTAAGCACCATCAACATATCTCAAAAGGTGTTGGGGTTATTGCGATCACAAGGTTAAATTGTCATTAGGGAAAAAACTAAAATCCCATGGCATTCAGCTACGGTTCTTGCTCATGACACACCTTCTTAACCTTGTGTACAATTGTACCAAGTCCCATCAATATCACAAAGGGTATTGAAGTTAATGTGATCACAAGGTTGAGGAAAGAATATATGGTAGAGTGTATGGAAATAATTGTATCAAACTGGTACAATAGGATAGTTCAACTATTGGTGACTGGTTTTATGATAGCCTGGAATCTCAATAGAACACTAGAACCAGTTATTTTGTTTCATCAACATTGATTGATTGATTGACTGGTTGTTTCTTCAACAAGAAAGTAGTCTTATAAAAGTAACAGCAACTATAGTCAGACTAGTTAATGCTCAAACTAAATTCCAAACAAATTTCTACAAATGTGGAGATGAGCCCACTGAGTGTACTGATCAATTTTAAAATTCTTGTACAGGACCATGAGATAAACATTTCTGTAGAGATATTTGAGACAAGGCGTGAAGGTTATAAAGCAATTTTCATGCTCAACTCAACTGTGCATGAAATTTGTAATGCTCGTAACTATTAAATACAAACAATTCAGGCAATTTTCCTGCTCAGTTCAGCAATGTCGTTTATCCTGCTCTAATTTTATTTTTTTTTTAGCAGGATAATCGACATTGCTGAAGTGAATTCAGCATGAAAAAAGTTTTACAACCTCGGGCCAGATGTTTATTTTTAGCTCTGGAACCTATCTTTTTCAAAAGAATGGAACCATTTGAGCAATTTTGGTACAGGGATTTGAGAAGAACATTTCTGTGAAATTATTTTGAAATCAAGCAACTGGCTTTAGAAGGGATGTCTGTAAAAGTTTTTTTTTTCTATTTTTATCTCAGGCAGCCAAATGGAGAGGAACCATTTTTGCAATTTTAGGTGCAGGCAGGGCCAGAATACAAAAAATTGTGCAAAATTATTTTAAAATTGGCTTAATTAGTGCTATTAGAGAGATGTCATTTGAAGAAATTTTTGATGATGGACAAGCAGGTTGACAGACAATGGACACATAATGATCACAATAGTTCACCTTGAGCACCTTGTGCTCACGTGAGCTAACAAAGACAAAAACAAAAATAGAATATCAAGCTTAAGAAATAAAAAAAAAAATAACAACTAAATAAAATAAAAAAAAATACACACAATCAAAAATGAACTTGTACAGACAAAAACTGACAAAATAAAATGTCATCATTAACAGTTTCAACAGTTATATTGTAATGTATAAATAACAAAATAAGGAATAAAAATTATTCTATTTGTGTCAAATTTACAATATACAGACTAGCATCATTATCTAGCTCATCCATCCATGAACATCCAAAAGGCACTTGATTGTTTGACATTTGACCCATAGATATAAAGCATATAAGGCTTTCACTGCTTAAGTCCACGTGACTATCACTGATTTGTAGGAAATTCAGGTAAAAGTTATTTATTCGAGGACTGTTCAAATATGAATGCAAGTAGAACGTTTTCTCATGCACTAATGCGAAAATCACCTGGAAATAAATATCACAGCGTAGAAAAACATTTTACCTATACATTGATACCAAACCTGTTAAAATCCATTCACTTAAGCCATGTATATCATTCGATAAACACTGTCTACTCTTGTATACTAATACAAAACATGGTTGGAAGAAGGTCAGAGTACGCCGTTGAAATACGGTCCTATATTCAGAATCGTTGTATTCTTGGTATACGGTGCAAAGACATTTTTGATGAAATATGTTCGGTTTATGGGCATAATGAAATGTCTTTTCCAACAGTTTTTCGTTGGTGTAAGAAATTCAGCTGTGGGCTAGGCTCAACAGAAGCTGCACCACATGATCGTCGGCCGAAAAGATCATCTGCCAAGATGGTTGCTAGAGTGAAAGAAATAGTTGCTACAGATGCACGATACACCACTAGGCAAATAGCTAGTATGGTTGGCATCTCATTAGGAGCAGCTCATACAATTCTGAAACGGGATTTGAAAATGAGAAAGATCTGTGCTAGATGGATTCCCCATCTGTTGACAGATGAGCAGAAAAAGACACGCGTTCAGTGCGCCAAGAAGTTGCTTAAAAAGTTTCCAAATTACAATGCACGGTCTTTCGCTAATGTCGTCACAGGTGATGAGACATAGGTTCACTTTTTTGAGCCAGAACGAAAGATTCAGAACAAAATATGGGCAACAAAGTATTGCAAAAGACCATGCATTGCAAAGTGGACCATAAGCGTCAAGAAGGTAATGTATGCCATATTCTTTTCAAATCAGGGCCCTGCTATTCAGGTTGCTGTGCCTAAAGGCAAATCTATAAATGCGAAGTTTTACAAGAATAAAGTTCTTCGAAAATTGAAGAAATATTTCAAAGAACGAAGACCGAATGTCAGATTGCTACATGGCAATGGGTCATCGCACAAGGCGTTCATTGTGCAAGTTTATCTGAAGCAGGAAAAGGTTGTTGAACTCCCACACCCCTGAAAGTTTGTATATCTGTTAAAGGGGAATACTCTGAGGGGACAAAATAAATTTTTCGATATCTATCATGGAATCATTTTTAAGTGCTTAGTTGCATTCATATTTGAACAGTCCTTGTAGTGTTGTGTAATAGGGTTATCTTAAGAATCATGGGTTGGGCTTGGCAAACAATGTAGACCCTGATTAGATGCTGCAGAATTCGGCAGCATCTAATCAGAGTCTACACTTTTTGCTTAAATCCCTGGAATTTAAGGGGTTAAGTCTGAGTCCAGTGCTATTTTCCCAGCCTATAATAAGAGAAATCGACCTGCCAGTGCTGCCAGTGTTTTGATTTCTTTATTTATGTCACTCTGGCTAGCTCAGGGGCTACAGAAGCTACACATGGTCAGCAAAGGTTCTGCTCAGACATACAGGCTGATTCGACTCTTGGCTAACTGAATAAGTCTTTATGAAGGTTTTGCCATGCCCTGGCTCATGTGTTGAGGATACTGATGCTAACAAGAATTGCTGTAGTTACTCCAAATATCAGGACACCTCAGTGAGTACTGTGATTGTTACAAAAATTAGGACCAGTTCATTAAAAATCAGGGGCCAGTTATTTAATCCATTGCATGCCGGAAACCCCTAAAGGGGTACCTTGGCAAACAGTGCAAGCCCAGATCAGATGCCGCAGAACGCGGCATCTGATCAGGGCCTGCACAATTTGCTAACAGAATTTTCCATAAAAAATAGAATAAAAACAAAAACAAAATAGGCCTGACACCCCTTATATAACAAATGGAGTAATCCAACATATTATAGCAATGGAAGAGTCCACCAGTATACAATGGGTTAAAAGATAGAACTGAAGGCAATGGTCAGGAATCAATACAATTACATGAACCTCACACCTCCCATCCGAGACGTCGTAGGGAAAGAAACAAACAAAAAAAATAACTTCACTATAATGAAAACGTCAGCAGTCTGGTGTTGGTCTAAATGTACCGTCTTAAACTCCCCTATTAAGAGCTCCTTTGAGACTGTTCAAAAGTGATCTTTAAAAGTGACCACTTTTGAACGGTATCAAAGATGGTCTTTTCCTAAAGGAAAATGACTCTAGCATCCTGATTTTTAGAGTAACTACAGTTCATAGGATGATTCATACCTCAGATTCCATTTCATCGGACTAGTAAAACAAAGCTATTGAAAATATACTCCATAACATTACATATGCCAAGAATACTGTGTTAATACTCCTAATTAGTTAACATGTAACATAACATTTGATAACTAGACTATCAAGTGAGCATATGCTCACTAATACCCCCGGCCAAAGCCATCGGTAACTTTCTGGCAATTCAAAGCCATCAAGTTTGACAAAAACCTATTATGAACACAGAATTAATCTTGCAAAAGTAAGGAGAATACCATTACATCTAAATAACTCACCTGATAACTAATGAGATCTTGAACAGATGTTTTTCAAAGGGCAATAACTCTTGAAAGGAGCATAATCCGGACGAGAAAAAAAATACGTGTCGGCTAATTTTCCATGAGGAATCCATATATGAAATTTCAAAACCCTAGCATACACGGTTCTAAAGTTATGCTATGCATCACTTTTACCATACAGTACAATGGCACAAATTACCAAAATGACAAAGGGCCATAACTCACAAAGTATTTTTCGGAATTTTGTCAAAAGTTAATCAGTTCATCTACTCATCACCACCAATCTATTCACCAACTTTCAAGGCTCTAGCTCCAATAGTTTTTGAGATATCTTGCTGACAAAATTTTATAAAAAAAATATAACAAAGGGGAATAACTCTAAAGAACCTGGCCCCACAGCCCCAATTTTCTTTCCCACAATACAACTAGTTATGCATGTTGTTTGTACCAAATTTCAAGTTTCTAGGTACAGTAGTTCCTGAGAAATCTTTGACACAAAATTTAAGGTAACTCACAAAATACACATCTCAGTAGCAAATATTTTTCAAAGGGCAATAACTCTTGAAAGGAGCATAATCCGGACGAGAAAAAAAATACGTGTCGGCTAATTTTCCATGAGGAATCCATATATGAAATTTCAAAACCCTAGCATACACGGTTCTAAAGTTATGCTATGCATCACTTTTACCATACAGTACAATGGCACAAATTACCAAAATGACAAAGGGCCATAACTCACAAAGTATTTTTCGGAATTTTGTCAAAAGTTAATCAGTTCATCTACTCATCACCACCAATCTATTCACCAACTTTCAAGGCTCTAGCTCCAATAGTTTTTGAGATATCTTGCTGACAAAATTTTATAAAAAAAATATAACAAAGGGGAATAACTCTAAAGAACCTGGCCCCACAGCCCCAATTTTCTTTCCCACAATACAACTAGTTATGCATGTTGTTTGTACCAAATTTCAAGTTTCTAGGTACAGTAGTTCCTGAGAAATCTTTGACACAAAATTTAAGGTAACTCACAAAATACACATCTCAGTAGCAAATATAACAAAGGGGAATAACTCTAAAGAACCTGGCCCCACAGCCCCAATTTTCTTTCCCACAATACAACTAGTTATGCATGTTGCTTGTACCAAATTTAAAGTTTCTAGGTACAGTAGATCTTGAGAAATCTTTGACACAAAATTTAAGGTAAGTCACAAAATGCACATCTCAGTAGCAAATATAACAAAGGGAAATAACTCTAAAGAACCTGGCCCCACAGCCCCAATTTTCTTTCCCACAATACAACTAGTTATGCATGTTGTTTGTACCAAATTTCAAGTTTCTAGGTATAGTAGTTCCTGAGAAATCTTTGACACAAAAAAAAGTTTACACACACACACACACAGAAAAGACGAAAACTATATACCCCCATGGCATACTCCGTATGCCGGGGGTATAAATACAATATACAGTGAAATGCCGTTATTAACACTGCCTAAAATTACAACTACACCACAACCTCATTATAACACGGTTTGTTATAACACGGTATTGGATATAACACAGATTCAAGATGGATCCCAAAAATGTATAGATTTCCCAAAAATGTATAGATTATATAGAAAAATGACCATAAATGGTCATTTTTCTATATAAACTATACATTTTTGTTTGGATATAACACGGTTGTTTAACTAACATGGTTTCTGTTTTGGATCCCATTAAAAGTGTTATAAAGAGGTTGTGGTGTAATTCAGCTTTGAAAACCTTATTTTGTAGGTTTCAGATAATCTTTCTTAGGTTTTCTGCAGTGTCCTCTGGTCAGAGACCACCTTTAAAACTGTTCAAAGGTGGTCTCAAAGACCACTTTTTGAACAGACCCAAACATGGTTTTAATATAGAAATTTTACTGTACAATACAACCTCTTTCTAACACTATGGTTGGGATACAAATCAGAAACTGTGCTTGTTAAACAACCATGTTATATCCAAACAAAAATGTAAAGACTATATAGAACAAGAGATCCATGATTGCCCTGGATCACTCACCTGGTCCATATTGTGCAAATGAAATGGTGGGTAATAAGGTGGAGTGAAGGGTTTGAGCAATTTTGGTTGACAGTGACCCTAGGAACATTCTGTGAAATTATTTCAAAATCGGTTTAGCTGTTAAGGAGCAGAAATCATTCAAACACTTTTATAGTTTTAGCTCTGGTGGCCATCATGAGCAGTGGAGCAAAAGTACTTTTAGCAACTTTGTTAGAAGGTCACCCATGCAATATTCCTGTAAAATTACATAACAATAAATCCACCGGTTTGGGAGAAGTGGTTTAAAGGTTTTTTGTTCTATTTTTAGCTCTGGTGACCATATTCATCCAAGAAACATTCAGCCTCGATTGCGCAGTGGTTAACACATTCAACTTATGATCGTGAGGTTGTGCGTTAGAATCCGGCCACCGGTATCAAGGTGTGTCCTTGGGCAAGACTCGTCATGACACTGGCCCACTCCACCCAGGTGTAAATGGGTAGCAGTGGTGTAAAAGCCACTGCCTCTCTCTCTCGCACGTGTGAAAACTTCGAGATTGATTCAATATGCTTGAAGCTTTCATGGCAATGGAACTAAAATAAATTAGTATAAACTAAACATTCCTGTAAAATTATTTCAAAATCCGTCCACTGGTTGAGAAGGAGATGTTGTTTAAAGAATTTTTCTATTTTTAGCTCTGGCAGCCATCTTGTTCATCCAAGTGGGATGGTTTGGGTAATTTTGGTAAAGTGTCAGTCAAGGAATAATCCAGTGAAAATATTTTGAAATTTGGCCACCGGTATCAAGTATAAGACACGTCATGACACTGGCCCACTCCACCCAGTTTCTTAACTGGCCTTTTAAGGTTTTTCTCTTTTTTCCACCCACCCGTCATGACACTGGCCCACTCCACCCAGTTTCTTAACTGGCCTTTTAAGGTTTTTCTCTTTTTTTCTATTTTTTGCTCTGGTGGTCATTTTGTCAGCAATCCTGAACCATTTAGGCAATTTTGGTAGGAGGTCACCCAAGGAACATTTCTGTAAAATTATTTCAAAATCTGTCCACTGGTAAAGGAGAAGTTGTTAAAGATTTTTTTCTATTTTTAACTCTGGTGGCCATTGTGTTCATCCAAGTGGAACAGTTTAGGCAATTTTGTATTGATAGGCAAGAAGATAGATGATGCATGACAGTCACTGAGCAGTCACAAAAACTCACCATATCACATGACAGGTGAACTAAAAATGACTATTTATGGTCATGTTCTATATTATAATGGTTGTGATCCATCTATAAACAGTTTAATATCCCAAACTGTGTTATGATGAACAATGCTATAAAGATATAAAGAAGTTATGGTGTGGGTGCTGCAAAACCTAGAATACCATATATCAAGTCTTTAATCTGGAGGGATTTTATGAACTTAAAATGGTCTGTCAGGTTTGACTCAACGCAAACATGAAACAATCTGATTTCAATAACAGTTTTAAAGACTGGAAGAAGTCCCTTTGCATGCTAACAGCGCACTTGTAACTAGCTGAATGCTAGCTTGCACTGTACTAACGAAACATGATCATAAAACATGCATGTCTTTGTTCTCAAAGTGCATAGCAAAAACTCGGATCAGACTGCATGAGTGCAGTCTAATTAGATTCTTTGCAGGGCACAAATTCTTGAAAACCACATTTTCCTTAGCACTGCCCTAATAAACGCTGACATTGTCAAATTTGACAAAATAAGCCATATTCTACAGATAAGTTGTGTGAACTTTCCGTGAAAATCCTCATAGCTGTGAGGTATCTTCTTGACACTGCCAGTCACATGGTCCAATCAAATTATTTTTTCTGTTTCAAGTTCTTAAGCGATAGTGATGCACTAAAAGCCCTGTTTTTTTATTTTAGTTGTGCTGCACTTCACCATCTCTTATGAACTTGAAAAATAACTAAAATTTGATCAGACCTTGTGAGCACTGTTACCAGAAGAAGTTGCACTCCTACATGCAATTGTGAATGCAATCAGAAGTGAACCAACTTAATGTTGACTTCTGGTGTGACTGCAATCAGAAATGGACAAACTTAATGTTGGCTTCTAGTGTGACTGCAATGAGAGGGGGACCAACCAAAATTGCACTTCTAGTGTGAATGCAATCAAAGTGGACCAACTTAATGTGAACTTCTTATGAGGCTGCAATCAGAAGTGGACTAACTTAATGTGGACTCCTTGTGTGAATCCAATCAGAAGTAGGCCAACTTAATGTGGACTTTGAGTTTGATTACAATCAAAGTGGACCAATTAAATGTGGATTTCTAGTGAATGCAATCAGAAGTGGACCAACTTAGTGCAAACTTCTACTGTGAATGCAATCAGAATGTGAACTTTAGAGTGAATGCAATCAGAACCTGAACTTGTAGAGTGAATGCATCAGAAATGGACCAACTTAATATGGACTTCTAGTGAGAATGTGATCAGAAGTGGACCAATCGAATCAGACGTGGACAAACTTAATTTGAACTTCCAGAGTGAATGTAATCATAAGTGGACCAACATAAGGTTGGGGAACAGTTATGTTGACTGACACTAAAGCACTGGTGTGACTGTGACAAGAGATTTGAGATTTTGACTTACTTGTTTTGGAGTGAGTGACACCAGTTTATGACAAGCTCTGTTCATGAGAAGTGTTGGCGATGGGTCAAACCCAGATATCTGAAATGACATATAAAACATATACAGTGAAACATCTATTTTAAGAGCACCTTTGGGACTGTTCAAAAGTGGTCTTAAAGACCACTTTTGAACAGTCCCAAATGTGATAACTTATAACTTTAGAATAGTCCACAAGTGATCTCTTATCACCTTTGAACAGTCCCAAATGTGATATCTTATCTCTTTTTAACAGTCCCAATCACTTTTGAACAGTCCCAGCTGTGATATTTTATTACTTTTGAACAGTCCCAAATGTGATCTCATACATTTTAAACAGTCCCAAATGCGAGCTCCTCATCACTTTTGAACAGTCCCAAATGTTATCTCATCACTTTTGAACAGTCCCAATCACTTTTGAACAGTCCCAGCTGTGATCTTTTATTACTTTTGAACAGTCCCAAATGTGATCTCATACATTTTAAACAGTCCCAAATGCAAGCTCCTCATCACTTTTGAACAGTCCCAAATGATATCTCATCACTTTTGAACAGTCCCATTCACTTTTGAACAGTCCAAGCTGTGATCTTTTATTACTTTTGAACAACCCCAAATGTGATCTCATACATTTTGAACAGTCCCAAATGCGAGCTCCTATCACTTTTGAACAGTCCCAAATGTGATGTCTTATCACTTTTGAACAGTCACAAATGCGACCTCTTATCACTTTTAAATAGTCCCATATGTGACTGCTTATCACTTTTGAACAGTCCAAAATGTGATCTCAAACAATTTGAACAGTCCAAAATGTGATCTCATCACTTTTGAACAGTCTGAAATGTGATCTATTATCACTTTTGAACAGTCCCATATGTAATCTCATCACTTTTAAATAGTCCCAAATGTGATCTCTTATCACTTTTGAACAGTCCTATATGTAATCTCATCACTTTTGAATAGTCCCAAATGTGATCTCTTATCACTTTTGAACAGTCCCATATGTAATCTCATCACTTTTGAATAGTCCCAAATGTGATCTCTTATCACTTTTGAACAGTCCCAAATGTGATCTCTTACTAGAGGACAATGGCTGAAGAAGAAAAAAAACAAAAAGGAAGAAAAACTGAAACCTTATAAATTTCATTTAGTCTTAATTTTAGCTGGTCTTGATAGTAAAATATCACTGTACCAGCCTTTGAAAACGGCAGGTGCTTGTTTGGAAAAAGGCACTTTTTACAAATGAAAGCTATCTAAAAGGGCACTTAGTCACCATGAAGTTTTCAAGAGAGGCTGTATAAGGGCTTTAAGTGCTTTATAACAAATTAATTAAAGCATACTATAGCTTATTAATTGACTATCCTGTATTGATCGGAGGTCATCTGTATTAACACCAGGTCAACCAATATTAACTGAGGTCAAAGGAGGTCAAAAAATCAATAATCATATTTTTTTAATTGTGTCAATTAATAAAATTGTCATTGATAAAGTTATTTCGCATTGACCCAGTTACAGGTCCTCGGTCAGCTGCATTAGCCCTCTACCTTCGGCCTCGGGCCAATGCTGAAAGTCAGCAGACGTCAGACCTGTACCTGGGCCATTACGAAATTACTTGATTAATAACATTATAATATTATAATATTATGGTGATTAAAAGGCTTCTTTTATGAACAGGATATTGGTTTGGTCGATTTTCTCCATAAAATAATTTCACACCAAAGAAAAGGCAGCAGCACCCTAATATAACTCTTTAGGGGAAACACTACTTCTAGAATTACTTGTTTGATTGATGTTTAAGATCCATGTCAACACTACTTAGGTCATTTTGGAGATGTTGCTTCCAGTTTTGTGGGACTTTTACCCATCATTGGGATGAAATGACATCTCAAGCCCCATTGCCCGATGAAACCAATAGGTTTATATGCATGGATGGTCTGACCCACTCTAGAATGAAAATTAATAATATGCTGAAAATTTTATTTTAGAATCAATATGCCAAAAGACAGATAAACTCCTCTTAACCCTTGACATGCTGAATATTTATATATGCCACACCCACTACGGATTATCAACCAATCAGATTACTTGATGCAAATCATTGCAACAAATTCATAAACTGAATGGCAAACAATGTAGATCCTGATCAGATGGCTTCTTTAGAAGCCATCTGATCTGGATCTGCATTGTTTGAAACAACAGACATATCCAGGCTCAGCAGGACAAGGGTAAAGTGTACAACTTCTTGGATGAAAGAAAAACCTACAGGAACACAATACTGGCTTAATTTTCACTAAATGCTGAAAGAACTTTTACTAATGTTGATGAACTATGATTCTTGCATGAAATCCTATGAACATAGCAGTTTGAAGCTATTCTTGAATGGGCCAAACCCCATGTTCAAACAATAAAACCCATGTTCAAATCATGAAATTCACATGCTGTTTGAACATGGGTTTTGAAAGTTTGATATCACAATATGGGCCTTGCTTTGGTCACATGACATTAAGGGACATAATGCTGTCACCCAAGGATATAGCATTTAAAAATCTTATGATGATGCTTATTATTCATTTTAACAGAGCACAATCAATACAACCTGTGTCCCTGTGAACCCATTACTTAAACACCCTATTCAAATACACTATAACATTTATCGCCGAAAAAATG
Source organism: Lucinisca nassula (assembly GCA_963580285.1). Lineage (NCBI taxonomy): Eukaryota > Metazoa > Mollusca > Bivalvia > Lucinida > Lucinidae > Lucinisca > Lucinisca nassula. The sequence goes on along the minus strand of OY757013.1, from coordinate 21,988,946 downwards.
AAGATTTTAAGATGAAAAAATGTGATAATTTTCTTATTTCTGCTCAAAATATAGATTGTGGATACTGGTTAGAACCGCCTCGACGAGGCGGTTCTAACCAGTATCCACAACCTATATTTTAGAGCAGATATAAGAAAATAAAGTTTACCCCTGTAAGCCCCAGTTTTACTATATAAAAGTGGGGTTCAAGGGGGTCAAAACTATATAGGCATGATTTTGTAATGTGGTCTTGTCTAGGCCATCTCCACCAAGATGGCTGAAATAGTCCATAAAAAAATGCCTATTATCTCTGGACTAGGTTGGCTGCTGGCAGAAACTGGTTTTCATCAGATGCTTACCTGCAACTGTACTCCATCTCTGTCAAGCTGGGAGCCAGACATAACATCATCTTCAAACACAAAGGCTCCAGCACTAACTAGCATGTGGCCTGCATCTGCTAATGTCTGGTTGACAAACGTCAATGGTCGTCTTTGGCTGCTGTACAGACAGGAAAAAAATAGAAAAAATTACAAAAGTGTTACGTTAAATAAACTGCAAGCCATGCACCATGCCCCACCACTGCCCCTATATCAAAAACATGTATACATTTCTGTAGTATTTGGGCTTGAAAAAAGTCGAAGTTAAAAATGTAAAAAAGGTGATAAAAAAATTTCATGTTTCTGGAAATAACAATATGCATATCTTCAGACCATCCTACAAAGGCCTGAAAAGTTTCAAAAGGATTGGCCTAAAACTGAAGGAGGAGTTGCGCACGCATCTGTATACATGTACATTGCTGTAGTATTAGGGCTCGAAAAAAGTCCAAGTTAAAAGTGCAAAAATGTAATAAAAATAATTTCAGGACTCTGAAAAAAAACAATATGCATATCTTCAGACCATGCAAAAAGCATTTGTAGAGTTTCGAAAGGATTCGCCAAAAACTGTAGGATGAGTTGCGCACACAAGGTACATACTCCCTATACACTTCTATAGTATTAGGGCTAAAAAAAAGTCAAAGTTGAAAATGCAAAAAAGTGATAAAAAATAAATTCAGGATTCTGAAAAAACAATATGCATACCTTCAGACCATCTTCAAATCACATATAAAGTTTCAAAAGGATTGGACTAAAACTGTAGGAGGAGTTGCACACAAAAGGTACATACTCCCTTTGTTTCTGTTGTATTAGGGCACGACAAACGTATAAGTTGAAAATGCTAAAAAAGTGATAAAAAATAATTCAAGGATTCTGAAAAAACAATATGCATATCTTCAGACCATCCTAAAAGCACCTGTAAAGTTTCAAAAGGATTGGCCAAAAAATGTAGGAGGAGTTGCGCACACAAGAATGGTATGGGGCGCTGACAGACGGACAGACTGACGGATGGACACTCAAAATTTCGGAGGGTATAACATAATACCCCGCCACTTTCTGGTGGCGGGGCATAAAAAGCCTTCACAAAAAGATATTACCATGAGAAAAAGTGGTCTGTAACATAGTCTGCGGCGTACGCTGATAAAAGCCTTTCGAGTCTGCATGAAGCTTTAACATATCCAAGTCCATCCACAAAGGAACTTTGACGGTTCAACCACCGGTGGCTCGTTTATCATGATTATTTTGAATTCGTTCTTGATTTCCTAGGAAAACTTTCCTATAACTGCAGATTTTAACCCTTTTTGTAACAAATGGAATCTTCCTCCTTATACATGGCTGGAGTCCATTTTCAAAATTTAGGGGTGTGAGGTTGTGTGTTCTTCAAAATTGATTAGGAAAATGGCTGGACTTTTTGCAAACAGTGCAAGCCCTGATGGCCTGCACTGTTTGCCAGGGTACCCATTTTGGGGTTTTTGGTACAAAAAAGGAAAAGGGTTAATACACCCCATCCTCTTTATAGCCTCATTGTTGGGGTCCAAAGCAGAAAGCATGATAGTTTTAGCCAAACAGAAATGTACAGATTGTATAGAAAAATGACCGTTTTCATTTTTCTATTTAATCAATACATTTTTGGGATCCGTCTATAAACACTGTTACATCCAAAACAGTGTTAAAACAAACAGTGTTATACTGAGGTTTAAGTGAATATTTGAAATATTTCAGCGAGAATTTTTCCTATTCATCACGTGAACAAGTCCGTGAAATGAACACCCTCCTAAACCCCACTTTATACAGAGAAAACTGGGGTTTACTGGGGTATACATTATTTTTCTTACTTCTGCTCTAAGACATAGGTTGTGGGTACTCGTTAGAACCGCCTCAATGAGGCGGTTCTAACGAGCACCCACAACCTACGTTAGGAGTAGAAATAAAAAAACGACCATAAATTTTCATCAGAAAAGTAGCCATTTTGAAGATGTGAAAAAATGCACTGTGTCGCACGGGTGTGATATCGTAATGAACTTGAAAATATATGTTGTATGTGAGTACTCATGAGAATTGCCTCAATGAGGTGATTCTAATAAGTACACATGATATACCTTTTATTTTAAAGAAAATCAAAAAGATATCTCCCATAACACCCTCTATTTCCATGGTCCTAAAGCTTTTTGAACCATTAAAGTTGAACTGTAAAGGGAAAAAAGCAAAGGCATCTATCTGGCTGTACAGATGCAAGACTGATCTCTGTGATCAATGGTGGGACAACCTAAAAGATATGTTTTCTAGTCTGGCCCAGACAAAAACCTTGAACACTTTACGGGTTTCAGTTCTGTTCTTTATAAAAAGATTAAACATATTTATTGCTTATATTTGCAAGCAAGGGGTCGGGCCACAAGTTATCTCAACATTAGTTTTGGCCCTTCCCCTACAACACACAGAGCATTAAGCTTGAAATAAATTCAAGGTCACCAAATTCTTATTAAATCTTTAGAAGCTAGCAATGATATATTGTACCAAGTTTGACCAAATCTCATCAATTAGTTCACAGGATATGGTGCAGTCAAGTCAACATGAACATTTTTTGGGACCTAGGTCACCAAAGTCTAATAAAATATTTGGTATTTTGGAATGATAAATTGTACCAGGTTTGAGCAAATTTCATAATTTTTTTTCACAAGAGAGGATGCAGACATGCCTAAATTGATAGTTTTGTGGGCCTGTGCCAAAATAAGGTCAAGGTCACCAAAATCTTATCAAACTGTTGGTAGGTTGCACTTTTATTGTACCAAGTTTGACCAACTTTCACACATTTGTTCATGTGACAGGGTGCAGACAAGCCATTTCTGGCCCAAAACTGACAGTTTGTGAGGGCCTGAGCCCTTGAAGATGAGATCAAGGTGACCAAAATCTAAACAAATCTTTGGGAGGTTGCAGTGACATATTGAACAAACTTAAACTAAATTCCATCAATTCGTTCACGAAATAGGGTGTCAGCCCCCGCCCATCGGGGCTTGAAGAAATAGATGGGCTGCATGATGCTTCCACGCAGTGCTGAAACCAACCCGCACACAAGTACTGGTAAACTGCTTATAGGATCTAAGCCTGCCCAGGCAAAGAGGTGCTAGTCGGCTCGTCCATGCTTATTAACCCTATTAGTTTCATAATTGGGCGGCAGGGCTTGAGATGTCATTTCATCTCAATGTCGGGTATAAGTCCCACAAAATTGGAAGCAACGTCTCCAAAATGACCTTTACAGTGTTGACGGAGACGTTAAACCTCAAATCAAACAAACGAAATAGGGTGTAGACAAAACAAAATTAACAGTTTTGGGGCGAGGGCCAGTGCCCTTGAAAATAAGGTCACGGTCACAAGAATCTAATCAAATCTTTGATAGGTTGTAATGATATATTGTATCAAGTTTGACCAAATTTCATTGATTTGATAGTGAGATAGAGTGCAGACAAGCCATTTTTGACCTAAAATTGAGTTTTTGGGACCTGTGCCAGGCAAATAATAAGGTCAAGGCCATCAAAACCTAATGGCTGTTTTCTCCATCATAATGATGTAACCATGCAAGTTTGGTCACAATTAATCCACAGGTTCAGGAGATATAGTACTTCAAATAAGCTACGCCGACGCCAACGCCAACACCAAAGTCTATGCAACTGGGATCCGCACCAAAAACAATATGTCCCCTCACCTCTGGTGGGTGGACATAATTATGGCAAGACAAAAGTTGATAAAAGTAACTACCTCAATGTGTCCTCATCCTCTTCTTTGTCTTCTTCTTCACCTTCTTCAGTTATGATGTTGATATCATCTAACAGTGGTGGTGACACCTGGCGAGGGTCTCCAGGGTGACATACTGTGCAATCATGGACATAATCTTCATGAACCTTTGAGAAATACACAATTGTATCATTGTGCAGTTTTTAGCAAAGATTTTAACTTTTTAAAAAGATTCAAGTAAAAAAGACCATATTCCAAGTTAATTTGGATGTCATTAAAAACCCTTGTCACACTATGCCACGTTTCCACTGTGATGGAATGGCGTTGTTTAATTTTCCAGAATGCCCCGAGATCGCAAGAAATATGGGATATTTTTCGTGAACATGGACCTGTCATGGCATCCTTACAGCAACCAAGACGTTGCTACGGAGCTTACATAGCGATCTATCGTGATCCTGCGGCGTTCTTGATGGCGACTGTATGCGCTCTCACGGCGCATCCACTGTGTTTACACGGCACAAACACTGCACTTTTACAACGCTCACAATGCGTGCACTGCACTTTTACGGCACTCACACTGCGCTGACTGCATGTTGAAGACGTTTGTTTGCACTATAAAGCAAAGTGTAAACAGACATCTTCATCAGTCAAACAGTTTTGTTTGATTTGAGGTTTAAAGTCCCCATCAACACGGTATAGGTCATTTGAGGGAGAGGTTGCTTCCAATTTTATGGGACTTTTACCCGACATTGAGATGAAATGACATCTCAATCTCTGTCGCCAAATGAAATCAATATAGGCGAGGTACTTTAATTTTTATGGTCAAACTAATTCCTTGAGAAATTCTTTTAACACCAAAACACAGGGCTATGTTATATTAATTACCACAAAAAAGTCCTCAAAAAATATCCGTGCCAGATTTTAGAAAATTAGGATTTAATCCGCAGAAAAAACATTAAATAAGTAATGGCCAGATAACAGCACCATACACTGTTTTACCGGCTGTAAGGCTCCTCACGCGCAAACAAATGACGTCATCAAAACAAAACTTACGTCAGAAGTTGATAAAGTGCAGTCTTTCTACATTCTATTTTTTTAATACATGCCATTTATATTTTCCTTGTATGCTATTGATAAACAAGATCGATGTTTAAGTTGTAAGAATAAACATTTTTTTTTGGTCGGAAAACACATTTGTCAATGTCTCATGACAAAATTTTAATGTATGGAAGCACATCTGTGCCATCAGAATCTACTGAATTAATATCGTAAATATGTGCATACATATTCCGGTAACATGGCGCACGTAAGATTTTGACAGCTATGTGTGACTTTGTGGAAGCAACCACTCAAAAATCACAATCAGAACAATTGCAACACTGTCATATCTACTTACTGCAATAGAAATCGGCCGCTGACTTTTTAACAGGCAGGAAAAATAATAGGGGTGTACCACCTTGAAATTGCAAATTTTGTCTCCCAACATTGCGCACAATAACTGTTTTGAGCTGACTGAACACAAAGGTTGACTCAAACAACCTTAAAAGGGGCAAAATCCGGATGACATAATATCTTTCAGCTAATTTGCCATGAGGAATCCATATATGAAATTTCAAAAGCCTGGCATACAAGGTTCTAAAGTTTTGCTATGACCACAAACCATAGGCCTACAATGTACCCAAAGTGACAAAGGGCCATTAGCCACAAAGTGTTTTTCAGAATTTAGTCAAAAGTTTATCAGGACATCTACTCGTCACCAACTTACAAGGCTCTAGCTCCAAAAGATTTTGAGATATTTTGCTGACAAGATTTTATAAAAAAAAATCAAAGGGCATTAACTTTTGAAAGGGGCATAATCCGGATAAGAAAAAAATACGTGTTAGCTAATTTTCCATGAAGAATCGATATATAAAATTTCAAAACCCTATCATGCACGTTTCTTGCGTTATGCTATGCATCAAAGGCGTAACGGAAAGTCGAATGGACGAACCAGAAGCAATATGCCCCTCCAACTTTTTTAAAGTTGGGGTCACAAAAAACATAACGAAAACACGCATATTCAAATCTATTGGAAGATTTGATCACCCCACAAAAAATCCAGAGAAAAACTTCTGAGGTTTTTCTTAATCATCACGAAAACGAGACGTTGCTTCCAAGTATGTGGGACTTTTACCTGACATTGAGATGAAATGACATCTCAATCCCTGCCGCCCAATGAATCCAAAAGGGTTTACATGCATGGACAGGCTGACTCGCAGCAACTTTTCTGGATATTCTCAGCGGTTTAGCAGTACTCATATGCGGTTGGTATCAGTTCTGTGCGGAAGCATTAGCAGCCAAATCTATTACTCAAAGCACAGATGGGTGGGGTAAAAAAACAAGCCTATATAATTTTGACCTCTCGAACCCCACCTTTACATAGTACAGGGATAAATATTAAATTTCTTATATCATCTCAAAAACATAGATTGTGGGTACTCGGTAGAACCGCCAAGTTCAGGCGGTTCTGTCGAGCTCCGCAATGTATGTTTGGGGCATAAATAAGAAAAACATCATTTTTTTTATCTTAAAATTCCTTTTTTGGGCTGAACAATTGACAATGTTTTTGTTTAGGCGTGTTTCGTAATGTCTGCTCAAAAGCATAGATTGTGGGTACTTGATAGAAACCCCCTCCTACTGGAGTTTTAGTTTATACTAATTTATTTTAGTTCGATTGCGATGAAAGCCTTAAGCTTAATTAATCGCTCTCGAACACTCATTCCGGATGTTTTCACGCACTCGAGGGAGAGGCAGTGGACTTTTACACCACTGCTACCCATTAAAACCTGGGTGGGTGGGGCAGTTGGAAGTTTTAGGGGGTGTACATGTACATTATTTTTCTTATTTCTGCTAAAAGAAGCCTCCATGGCTGGTGTAGTGGATAAGCTTCTAGCCTCATAAACCAGGAGTCGTGGGTTCGATCCAAGGGCTTCGCCAGACTCTCAGATGAGTCTTTAAACCGAGGTCCGGCCTCCGTATGCAGGGGTTTCATCAATAGACGGGTAGTGGGGATTTTCCCGTTTACTTAGACATTATTCCCCTGCTACGCTTGATAAATTTGTAAGGGATTTATTCAGATAACATTGAAAGTCACACTCCTATCTTTCCTTGAAATCTGGATGCCGAAATGTTTTTGAAACCACTGCTTATGACATTTGCTGTTGACGGGATGTAAACCTCAAACACACTCACAAACTTATTTCTGCTCCAAACATAGATGAGGCAGTTCTATTGAGTATTAACGATCTCAGAAGCTATGTTATTTAGCAGAAAAAATAAAATATAACCCCTAAACCCCAAGTTTTTCAAGTATATAGATAAAAGTGGGTTAGTGGGGGTCAAAATTATATAGGCATGTTTTCGTGATGTGTTTGCTTTTGATTTCCCTTGTTTTCCCCTTTCAAACCCCCCCCCCCCCCCCCCCGCCCACCAAAAAAAAAAAAATCTTTTGCATAGAAACTATCATTTTTTTAAATAATTTCATGAAGTTAAGTACCGATATGGATTTACATTTAAGATATATGTCTGTGATATTAATTTTTTCTTGTTTTTAGCGACTTTCCTTTATTGTCTACGCCCACGGGTGTAGACAATCTTAATGATAACTTTTGCTCCGGAAGCATTTAATGAAAGGTCATGACTGGTATTCTGTTTACTGGTTCTACTTTTCATTTTCCATCCGGTTACCCCAGGACACCCCAACTCTGGTCATACTGGAACGCCCACTTGCATATGGAAACCCAGCAATTACCTGAAAGCTGCCTAAAGTTTATCACATGGATATGCACGACTGCTCTCACACTTGCAACATTATCATATGTTTGCCCTTATATAGTTCTTCCCACATCCAATTCTTAATGTTTTCATTTCTAGACGGCAATCTTGGCAGATTGTTTTTTCATGACGTTAACCTAGAATGTAAAATGAAAGTTTAAACTAGAATGCGAAATGAAGAAACCGTAAATGTAGGCATGTAGTACAATTAGTTGTAATTGATAGTTGAAAAAAATACGAAATTTTGTTTTATGTGACATTGGTGATAAGATTTGGAAATCCTCATTTGATATCTGTCACTTTTTTACACTTTGTGGTAACTGGCACATTTTAGATCTACACAAATTAATGTGTGCTTAGCATAGACTCAAGCTTTTTATAAAAGCTAATACTTGTTATTCGAAATTTCACACAAAAAATATACAAAAAAAAATTAAAAGAAAACTTTTATCTTCAGAATTTGCAGTATTTTTCCCCAGATAGATATATTCATTTTGGTTGATTTAATGAAGTCAAGTATTAATTGTTTAACATACGCCTGGTTTTTGTGATTTTTCTTCATTTTTCGTATTTTTTTCACCCCCCAAAAATACCCTTTCCCCGCGGATTTTTTTTGAGGACTTTTTTTCTATAAATCAGGACACCTTCCTGATACTAAAACTGCTGATAACTTTTCTCAAGGAATTAGTTGTGGGTCAAGGGTCATTTCCGGCTAAATGTACTGGCCTAATAGGGTTAATAATAAGCATGGATGGTCCGACTAGCGCCCCTTTGCCTTGGCAAGCTTAGATCCCCTAAGCGGTTTACCAGTACTCGTGTGCCGTCAGAAGCAAGTCTACCGCCATCACCTCAAGTCCACCACCATTACCTTCTCAACCCCAAGATGAGTCACCACAGAAGACAGTACTCAGTCAAACTTTACATTCCACAGTCTACTCTAGCCACTGTTTATACAAGCGGGCACCCCCGCCCATCAGGACTGGAAGAAATAGATGGACTGCATGATGCTTCCACGGAGCTGAAACCGACCGCAAACGAGTACTGGTAAACCGCTTAGAGGATCTAAGCCTGCCCAGGCAAAGCGGTGCGAGACAGGCCGTCCATGCTTATAAACTCTATTGGTTTCATTGGGTGACAGGGCTTGAGACGTCATTTCATCTCGATGGCAGGAAAAAAGTCCCACAAAATTGGAAGCAACTTCTCCAAAATGACCTATACAGTGTTTCCGGGCACGTTAAACTTCAAAGCAATCAATCCATTATACAAGCGGAGCATATAAGGCGTTGTTGGAGATCTCTGTGCACCCCTGCCGAGCTCCTGTAGCATTGTAGGAGACCTTACTGTGCTGCTAAGGCAACCTTACGGTGACCTCACTGCGCTCTTATCAGAGCGCCGAGCGACGGCGTTTGTTTTGAGCATGCTCAAAATGAGCGCCGTTGCTTGGCGTTCTATGCGATCCAAACACGCCTACTGGCGATGCCACTGCACGCACCTCAGCGTTCTGCATTTTTCTTGGACGCCATGAAAACGCGGCCCTGGTGTGACAGGGGTTTAATACATCCAATAGAAAAATCAATATTATTTCTCCTTACTTACTTTTCACACACACAATAAAAAGTTATGCTGCCAAAGTGTTTGAGAAAGAAATCGATGCCATTGTTATTTCAGGATTTTTAGACCACACAAATTTAACAAATCCTGTTGAACACAACAACCCTCATCTTTGCAAACAGTGTAGATCCAGATCAGATGGCTTCTGAAGAAGCCATCTGATCAGGCTCTTCACTGTTTGTCTTTCAGTTGGCAAATTTGAAGGAATACAATATATTGAGTAATTTGATTGGCTGATGATCTGAAATTAATTAATCAGTAGGATAAGGGTTAAGAACCAGACAAATTTCTCTGCTCAGTCAATTGCTAAAACAACATGCTGTACATACCAAAATACTTATGTTTTATTCAATTCATCTCATCAATGTAGTTATGCCAAGCAAATTCAGATAATTTCAGTGGCAATTAACCCTTATCCTGCTGAATATTCATTTAAGTCACACCCATTTCTGTCTATCAACCAATCAAATTACTTGATGTAATTTATTGCTACAAATTCATAAACTGAATGCCAAACAGTGTAGATCCTGATCAGATGGCTTCTTCAGAAGCCATCTGATCTGGATCTACACTGTTTGCAAAGATTGGGGTTGTCGTGAACAGCGAGACAAGGGTTAATAAGTACATATTATGGTAGCACATCCATGTGACATAGGACATTCTTTCATATCTCCAAAATGGTTAATTTCTTTTGAAAAATTGTGATATTTTTCCTATAAAGAAAAAAATGTATACCCCTGTAAAACCCATTTTTCTCCATATGAAGTGGGGCTCAGAGGTATGTACATGTACTTGTCCACATGATGAGTAATACATACCTTGATGCTGCGATGTAGAACAACTTCGGCATGCAAACCAAGCTGAAATCAAACAAAATGACTTTAATTCGATTTTTTGCCACATTTTTCGGTGATAATTCTTTATTTTTTTATTTTTTATCGAAACATCCAGCGAAAAAGTTGTATAGGAGAAGCTCTGCCAAATTCTCGAAAAGGTTTCATGCCCCTAATTAATATGAGGAGAGCGGTAAACAGATGGAGATTTCTGAAATTTCAAGTTTTCGTGAAATTTTCTGTTTCCACTGGTCCCACCTTGACGGCGTGATTTGACGATTTGTTGTCTGTTCAATGCTTGACTGACGGATAATTATGTAGGTCATTCCAAAATCCTGCATGTAAACAATGTGCACATTCGAGAGTGAATTGACTGGAGTAGTACTTAAAATAGATCAAAGGCGTATGATCTGTTTCATTTTTACAAATGGTTTGCCGACTAAAACCACGTTTTTCATGTTTTTGACCGTCTACACTCTAATGATTTGTACAACGTCCCTTGAGTTGGACACTTCTTGCAAAGGGCAATAACTCTTGAAAGGGGCATAATCCGGACGAGAAAAAAATACGTGTCAGCTAATTTTCCATGAGGAATCCATATATGAAATTTCAAAACCCTAGCATAAACGGTTCTAAAGATATGCTTTGCATCACTTTTAGCATACATTACAATGGTCACAAATTACCAAAATGACGAAGGGCCATAACTCACAAAGTATTCTTCGGAGTTTTGTCAAAAGTTAATCAGTTCATCTACTTATCACCACCAATATATTCATCAACTTTCAAGGCTCTAGCTCCAATAGTTTTTGAGATATCTTGCTCACAAGATTTTATTAAAAAAATTTCAAAGGGCAATAACTCTTGAAGGGGGCATAATCAGGACGAGAAAAAAAATACGCGTCAGCTTATTTTCAATCAGGAATGCATATATGAAATTTCAAAACTATAGCATACACGTTTCTAAAGTTATGCTATGCATCACTTTTAGCATACATTACAATGGGCACAAATTACCAAAATGACAAAGGGCCATAACTCAAAAAGTATTTTTCGGAATTTTGTCATAATGTAATCAGTTCATCTACTCATCACCACCAATCTATTCACCAACTTTCAAGGCTCTAGCTCCAATAGTTTTTGAGATATCTTGCTGACAAGATTTTATTAAAAAAATTTCAAAGGGCAATAACTCTTGAAATGGGCATAATCCGGACGAGAAAAAAAAATACGCGTCAGCATTTTCCATGAGGAATCCATATATGAAATTTCAAAACACTAGCATACACGGTTCTAAAGTTATGCTATGCATCACTTTTAGCATACATTACAATGGTCACAAATTACCAAAATGACAAAGGGCCATAACTCACAAAGTATTTTTCAGAATTTTGTCAAAAGTTAATCAGTTCATCTACTCATCACCACCAATATATTCACCAACTTTCAAGGCTCAAGCTCCAATGGTTTTTGTGATATCCTGCTGACAAGATTTTATTAAAAAAATTTCAAAGGGCAATAACTCTTGAAAGAGGCATAATCAGGACAAGAAAAAAATATGTGTCAGCTAATTTTCCATGAGGAATCCATATACGAAATTTCAAAACCCTAGCATACACGGTTCTTTAGTTATGCTATGCATCAAAAGCGTAACGGACGGACGAACGGAAGAACGGAAGAACGGACGAACAGACGAACGGACGAACAAACCAGAACCAATATGCCCCTCCAACTTTTTCAAAGTTGGGGGCATAACAAGTCATGTCAAAAGATCAAAAGTAAATTTGCGATCATCTCCATGGCAATCACTCTTATGGAATGCATTGTTTACACGACCACATTTTCCATCACTTGTTGTTGTTGCGAAATAAGTGCCAAACAGCTCACCAATTTCAGCCACTGTCTTATCGTTAGAAAATCAATATTTCATTTAAATAACATCAAGCAAATAGAAATAAAACAATATTCGGAATTATCACTTCACTATATATCTTATTTGGTTGGCAAAACTGCAAGAAAAACATAAGTAATTACAACAACTTTAACTTGTTTAACTAGGAAGTAATGTTGGCGACCATTTTAGATGATCACGTGACTCCCCCCACACCCCGAGCTTGAAATCTCGCTAGGAAACGAGAGCGTGATTTTGCTTGATGTAATAATGCAAATATCGTGAGTTCTGTTGTTTTCAACACACATGATGAAATATTTTTGGCATTCCCCTCAAAAAAGTAAATATCACAGTAACAGATATGATAAGTTACCTTATTATTTAGTTCTAGAGCAGGTAGTTTTGTTGCCCCCAATAAACCACTGGATTCTGTCTGGGACAGGGACTGAAAGAAGAAAAAATAGTTCTGATTAACCCTTTTTGTACCAAATGAAATCTTCCTCCTTATATATAGCAGGAGTCCATTTCATAATTTAGGGGTCACAGGTTGTGTTTTCTTCAAAATTAATATGGAAAATGGCTGAACTTTTTGCAAACAGTGTAGGCCCTGATCAGACGCCACGTTCTGCGGCGTCTGATCTGGGCCTGCATTGTTTGCTAGGGTACCCATTTTGGGGTTTCCGGTACTGAATGGGTTAACTCAACATATACAGGATACTCATAATTTAGGGGTCACAGGTTGTGTTTTCTTCAAAATTAATATGGAAAATGGCTGAACTTTTTGCAAACAGTGTAGGCCCTGATCAGACGCCACGTTCTGCGGCGTCTGATCTGGGCCTGCATTGTTTGCTAGGGTACCCGTTTTGGGGTTTCCGGTACTGAATGGGTTAACTCAACATATACAGGATACTCCAAAATCGGATATTGACAAACCATTACGAAAACATGCCTTTACAAATACTTTGTAAACTTTACCTACGAAAAAAATGTTTTAGATGAAATATTGTGATATTTTTCTTATTTCTGCTCACAATATAGATTGTGGGTATTATACCTATATTTTAGAGCAGAAATCAGAAAAATAGTGTTTACCCCTTTAAACCCCAGTTTTTCTATATAAAAGTGGGCTTCAAAGGGGTCAAAGTTATAAAGGTGTGTTTTCATGATGAGTGCAGGTCTAGAACAGATGCCACAGACTGTTCAGGGCCTACAGTTTGCAAAAACAATACAGCCATTTTCTGAATAAATTTTAAAGAACCACCTGACACCCCTAAATTTTAAAATGGACTCCTGCTGTATATTAGGTGGAAGATTCCATTCAGTATAGAATGGCTTAATCCAGGTTTTTCTGCTATATTAGAAAGTCTGAGCAGGATCCTAGTTAGCTTGTTAGTGGTTGGCATGTTAACTCTTATCTTGCTGTTCACCACAACCCCTATCTTTGGAAACAGTATAGATCCAGATCAGATGGCTTCTGAAGAAGCCATCTGATCAGGATCTACACTGTTTGACATTCAATTTATGAATTTGTAGGAATAAATTACATCAAGTAATTTGATTGGTTGATAGACAGAAATGAGTGTGGCTTAAATGAATATTCAGCAAGATAGGGGTTAACTATCATAAATTTATCATCATGTTATCAAGTCTGTGTAATGAACATCACTCTAAACCACATGTTATATATTATATACATTATTTTTCTTAATTTTGCTCCATTTTTTACAGACATGAAAAACATCATTATCTCACTTAGGTGTGTGTATGTGTGTTTGAGTTTTACATCCTTCCAACAACTAAGGTCATATAGACACAGGATCATCTCCATTTAAAGACTCATCTGAAAATGTGTAGAAGCCCGGAATTGAACACATAGGTGTGTTATCTGGCTTTGTTGTTATCTAACACAGGTGTGTTATCTGGCATGGATATATTATCTCACATGGGTATGTTATCTGACACGAGTCAGAATCAGAATTGTTACTGGTGACACGTCAAATGACATTCATACACCAGGACCTGTGATGTGGGAAGTTAGTCCCTCGCTCTAACCAAAGAGGTAAATTTAGCTACACAATCATCAGCACTTTCAGCTGTCGAAATAATCGAATCAGGAAGGGCATTCCAATCTCTAAGTTCTTTCAGTAAGGGTCTGAAACGCCAACGAATGGTGATTTCTACAGTGTCTAGCTGGGGGAACAAGGTCATCTGTTGGAATGCTGGCAGCACCCTTTAGACCTTTGTATAAAAGGATGAGCCTACTGTCTTTTCTCCTTTTCTTGAGAGACTCCCATTTTAATTTTCCAAGTATTCCAGTCATGCTCCCAGTTTAAAAGCAGTAATGCCTGTTACAAATCTAGCAGCTCTATTCTGAATTTTCTCAATTTCTTTGTTAAGGACCACTCCACTGGGGTCCCAGATACTACTACCATATTCCAAGATTGGGCGAACAAGACCTATATATGCTGCCTCTTTCACATCCTGAGGGCACTGATGAAGATTTCGCCTCAGGAAACCAAGCGTTCTATTTGCCTTAGTACACATGTTGCTAATATGAGTATTCCATCTCAAGTTGCGTGTGATTGTCACTCCAAGGTATTTAATGGAGTCCACATTTTCGAGGACAGTTCCCTCTAAGGTGTAAGAAGCCTCAACTTTATTGGATCTCTTCCTAGTTATCTGCATAATATTGCATTTAACTGGCTGAAATCTCATGCCCCATTTTCGGGCCCAACATCCTAATCTATCTATGTCAGCCTGAAGTTTCAGTGAGTCATCTGTATCTCTAATTTCCCGGTAACAAACACAGTCGTCTGCGAACAGTCTTATTTCTGAGTCAATGTCATTGGAAATATCATTGATGTACAGGGAGAACAATAGAGGACCAAGAACAGTCCCTTGTGGGACTCCAGACAAAACTGAAGCCCACTCTGAAGATTCCCCATTAACAACAACATGCTGTTTTCTGTACCAAAGAAAGAAATCTATCCATTTGAGGGTCTTCCCTCCAATTCCGTAACCAAATAACTTAGATTCAAGTAGTTCATGTGGAGGGGTGTCAAAAGCCTTCTCGAAGGCCAGAATAAATGTGTCCACCTGTCCCCCTTTGTCCAAGATTTTTGCCCAGTCATTAATAACTGTGCTCAGCTGAGTTTCACAACTATGCCTTTTCCTAAATGCATGTTGTCTGTCTGACAAAAGTTCATGTTCATCCAAGTGGGCCATGATGTTTGAGCAGACTATATGTTCAAGCAATTTACACAGAACACAAGTCAGAGACACAGGGCGATAATTACGGGCAAGAGCCCTATCTCCTTTTTTGAAGGGTGGACAGATGTTTGCTAAGAGCCAGTCTTTGGGGGATTTCACCTGTATCAAGAGACTGTTGAAACAAGTGTGCAAAAACTGGACCCAACTCATTTGCTAGTTCCTTCAGGACTCTAGGATGAAGCTCATCAGGTCCTAAGGCCTTACTGGGGTTTAAGCCTTGGAGTAACTTGAACACTCCTGCAGCTGACACAACAATATTATTTATGAATGGGGTCGATCTTCCAGTCAATGGAACCTCCATGAACTCAGTTTTATTAAACGCATCATTGAATTGACCAACTAGTTCCTCTGCCCTTTCAGAGTCTGATTCAGCAACCCCGTTCCCTTCTCTTTTATTAAGGGGCGGGATACCTTGCCTGTCTTTCTTCTGGCTATTGATATATCTGAGAAGTCTCTGGGATTTACCTTTACATCACCTACCAAGTTATTCACATACAAATCATGCTGATTTTTTATCTCAGTTTTGATTTCGCGTCTCAAGTTTTCAAATTTTGTCCGGAGTTTACCACTTCCCGTCCTTTTACCACTTCCCGCCCCTTTTGCCTTTGCATGAATCTTATTCCTCCTCCTATTCTTTTATACTATAATGTTATTAAACAAGTAATTTCATATTGGCCCAGGGAATGCAGCTGACCAATGACCTGTAACTGGGTCAATGCGAAATTACTTGATTAATGACAATTTTATTAATTGACACAATTAAAAAAAACATGATTATTAATTTTTTGACCTCAGTTAATATTGGCTGACTGGGTGTTAATATGGATGACCTCCAATCAATACAGGATAGTCAATAAATAATAATAGATAATGCATTGGGGTGATGTCCCAGATAAGTCATAATAACTGCAAAATTATGAAAAATGAACTTCACAAGCTAAGACCTTACCAAGCCATGTGATAGTCTTTAAAAGCAAACAAACTGATCCCACAGTTATTAATACATTCAATTACACATTAACCTCTTTAAAACACTGTTCATTACAACCCAGTTTTGGATATAATACTCTTTAAAGATGTATCCCAAATATGTATAGATTATATAGAAAAATGACCATACAAGGTCATTTTTCTATATATTATATACATTTTTGTTTGGACAAAAAACAGTGTATAACTAATGCTTTTTCAGCTTTGGACCCCAACAACAGTGTTTGAAACAGAAGTTGGGAGTATATTTATATTTTTCCTTTTCTTTTTTCTTTTTTTTTTTTTGGGGGGGGGGGGGGGAGGGGGGGGGGGGGCTTAATGATGAGAAGGTACTGAATTATACATTTATGTATTTACTGCATGATGTATTCAGACAGACAGGCCTGAGCAAACAGTGTAGACCCAGATGTAATGTCTCATCAGGGTCTACACTGTTTGCCAACTAGCGCTATTCTTAGACACAACATCATGTGTTCAAATTTTAGAACAAGCCATGGCCTAGTGGATAAGAGCGCTGACTCTTAAACATTAGGTCTCTCAACGCTGTGGGTTCGAGCCTGGCTCGGGTCACATGTGAGACGCCAAGTTCTGCAACGGAAGGTCAGGTGGTTTTTCTCTGGGTACTCCGGTTTTCGCCCACCTATGATTAATGATCGGCTTGATATGAGTGAAATAATCTTGAAAGGGCCGTAAAACCAAAACCAAAGAACAAGTATGGAAAGGAGTTAAGATGTTCGAATATTTAGGATAAAGACGGTAACCCATAAGGCTCTAACATGACTGTAGCAAATGTCATTTTCAAATATTTTTTCTTATTTTTCAAGAATATAAGCGCACAGGCTTGTCAGGCATGTTATCGTATGTTAGCAGACAATTCACATGAAATGTCTAGCCTGATTTTCTCTTAAAATGAAATATGAGCAAGGCAAAATGAGCAACATAAGCCCATTCACTCACCAAATATGCCTATTTAAACAGGTTGAACTCTAATGACCTCCAATGGGAGGTGGGCGGGGCTGTGAGGATGAAGGCTTCCTAATGCCCCAAACAAAAGAAAGGTTGAAGGCTGGGATCAGAGGAGGCCAAGTGCTAGAGATACCAAACAAGGCAAAAGCTAGGGGTTTATCCTTAATGATTGGGTAGGGATGGAAGAGGGGGTGGAGCATGGCGGTTAATAGTTGTTCTGAAGGCTCCACTGAAGGAAAAGGCGTGTAAATTTGGATATATTTATGCCATCTAATGTGATGTCATTGACACCTTAAGTTTCATGGTAATATACCGTAATGATCCTATTTAAGTATTGGGACAGATAGGCCTAATCAAACAGTGCAGACCCAGATCAGACTGCTCCCAGTCTGATCAAGGTCTACACTGTTTGCCTTTCTACCTGCACTTCTTAGACATTTTGCTGGATTGTGAAACAAATTTATTTAAATTTTAGGAGAAGTACAGCAAAACCTCAAGGCGTCCAAATTTTTAGGACTTTTACAGTAGCTACAAGTAGAACACCGATAGCTCTATTTGTTGTGAACTTGATTTTCAGTCTGTAGGAAAATTTCCCATAACTGCAAATATTCATATGTTTTTGATTAATTTTCTTGTTTAACCTTGACAATGTATGTTGGTTTGTACTCATTACCCTTTGAGGCGATTCTAATGAGTACACACAACATACCTTTATTTGAAAGAAAATTGAAAATATATCCCAATTATGCCTCCTGACTGGTACTTTGAATAACAGCCAGTGGCTCAAACAACAACTGTCTGGAACAAATTTTCATGGTCCTGAAGGTGTTTGAGCCATTGAAGCTTGACTGTATACACAAACACTAACCCCTAATAACACCATGAGGGGTAGGGCTATGGGGCTTTAGTACCTGCAGATGTATCTTTTTCAGATATCTATTATTGCAAAGACTCAATATTCCAAGGTTTTGCCAATTAACTCATATCTTGCTGTTCACGACAACCCCTATCTTTGGAAACAGTGCAGATACAGATCAGATGGCTTCTGAAGAAGCCATCTGATCAGGATCTACACTGTTTGGCATTCAGTGTATGAATTTGTAGCAATAAATTACATCAAGTAATTTGATTGGCTGATAGACAGAAATGGGTGTGGCTTGAATGAATATTCAGCAAGATAAGGGTTAATTACAGGGTTGAAAACCACTTATTGATATAAATGCCCATAGAAGTTGTTCTCTTGCTTATCACTTGTTTCAGTACAGAGGACCCTCGTTATAATGCCATTAAATTCAGAATAGAATTAACCCTTATCTTGCTGAATATTCATTTAAGCCACTCCCATTTCTGTCTATCAACCAACCAAATTACTTGATGTAATCTATTGCTACAAATTCATAAACTGAATGCCAAACAGTGTAGATCCTGATCAGATGGCTTCTTCAGAAGCCATCTGATCTGGATCTACACTGTTTGCAAAGATAGGGGTTATTGTGAACAGCAAGATAAGGGTTAAAAGAATATGGCTGATTGTTGCCCATAAATTACAAGGTACATGTAGTTCCAGTAACATAAACTAGCTAAAGATAAGCAGGTTCAGATAAAAATTCTTTGCACTAGAGCAAATTGCAAATAACTCTGATATGTAAGATTTTTTCCCTTTACACAGGGCTATAAAAATAAGTGTCTGAAGGTTGCAAATAATGACAAAGTAGTTCCAGTAATATAAACAAGCCAAACATAAGCAGGTTTAGATAAGAAGAGCAAACTGCAAATAACCCTGACAGATATGTACAATCTGTTCCCTTTATATACAAGGGTATTAAAAAGAAAAAGTACCTGCCAATCCTGAAATGTAAATAACAGCATGCATCAATTTTATACAATATTACCACTCCAACTTCTACCCTCACTTATCTACCTTGGTAGATAACATCATAGCAACAGATAAGGTTGTATTTTGTGATAATTGAAGGATAGTTTTCCTTATTTCTCCATAAACCTATATTGTCGGTATTCATGAGAACGGCCTCGGTGAGGCGGTTCTAATGAATACCCACAATAAAGGTTTTTTATATTGTTGGTATTCATTAGAACCACCTCAACGAGGTGGTCCTAATGCATACCCACAATATAGGTTTTTATGGAGAACTGACAAAAACTATCCTTCAATGATCTCAAAATACAAACCTTATCTGTTGCTACACCTGTGGACACAAAAGCATTCAAACTCCGATGAAGTACCTTTCTATGAATCTCTTTGCATCAAGTTAGTTTGACAAGCAAATGTCATTCATCAAAGTAGTCTAAAACTGGATCAAGAAATATACATTGATTGGTCTTGTTGTGGCAAGCACTTTTTCCATTTTTAGATGTGATTGACATTCAAGATGTATTCTGATTGGACAGTGCAATGTCTGCAATGAAATATACAACACTTTGTGTTTTTAATTTATTCCTGTCTTGCAGTTGACTGACAGGATATAAGGAAATACTGAATGAAACATCAGATCAAAATGAAATGAAGCTCATCAAAGTTTGAACGGATTTGTGTCTACAGGTGTATGTTACATTTACTACTCAGCCGTCAACAATGAACAAACTTTTTCCATGGCCATCTTACACTGAAAAATCAAATAGGTATCCCCATCTTCTGTGAAATAAAGGTATGTTGTGTTTTCTCACTAGAATCACCTCATCATGGCAATTTCAAATGAGTACACACAACAAACATACACCAATGCTTTTTAAAGAATATATTTGACAACAATTAGGAATACAACATGCAGCCTATTAAATTAGCCATATGTCACGCTTGGATATCAAGCAATACTCGTTTTTGTCAAAAAGTGAACTGTCATGTTAATGTTTTTGGCAAAGAGTACCTGTTGGTGCTTTAAGTATGTTACAGAACTCTTTATGTTTATTATGTATGCACCTTATGCGAACTTTGGACATGTTTGGCAGATTAGACATGTTTGGTAGATTAGAAGGCATGTTTGGTAGATTAGACATGTTTGGTAGATTTGACGTGTTTGGTATATTGGAGATGTTTGGTAGAATCGAACATGTTCAAAGCCGGCATAAGCTGCATTTGGCTATAAATGTACATGTACTTAACTCTGTGCTTAAGTGAAAGACTTTCCGGGGTTTGTGTTAATAATTACATGTATAAAGAAATTCCTAAACATATGGTGTGGTTATTACAATGAAGAGGGTATGGTACATGTATTGTACAAATAATATCATGATCCTAGCCTTTCTGAAGATATAAGTGTTGGTTCATAAGATCCAAGAGATGAAAAGGGGCATAAATTTGTCAATATGTAAAATCAAATCAGTGAAACAATGAACTGTTAGAATTTAAAATCCAAACCAGCATTTGATGTGATAAATGAAAACAGTGTCTGAGAAAATGCTGTTTGAAAGTATGTGAGTAGTGAGGCAAAGAAAATTAGTGACAACTTAAAAAATCACCTCATCCCATAACACTGCCTACCTTACTAGATGTCGGGTATGCCTTCAGAGGACAAAGTAAATCAGAGTTCAAGGAAATTTCAATTAAATCATCAAACACAAGTAAAAAAAAGTAAAACCATCCGACACAAGTCGAAACCTCATCGGGGCTTGCAGAAATAAATTGGGCTGCATGGTGGTTACACGCAGAGCTGAAACAGACCACACAAGTAAATTTGTTAGTTTGATTTGGGGTTAACATCCCCATCAGCACTATTTAGGTCATTTTGGAGACATTGCTTCCAATTTTGTGAGACTTTTACCTGACAAGATGAAATGACATCTCAAGCCCTGCTGCCCATTGAAACCAAAAGGGTTAATATGCATGGACAATCTGACTTGCACCACTTTGCCTGGGCATGCTTAGACCTTCTAAGCGGTTTACCAGTACTCATGTGCACAGTCAGTTTCAGCTCTGCGTGGAAGTACCATGTATCCCAATCTATTTCTCCAAGCCCCCATGGGCAGGGGCACTCCATACAAGTAAAGCCTGCCCAGGCAAACAAAAGAATGTTGCCAATGGACATGCGACTAACCGTCAGCTGAGTGACAGAGGCTGGCAGATGCATGCCTGTATATACAAGCTTATTTTGTCCTTTCCTGGTTATTTTCAGGATGCTTCTCAAATATTCCCCCACTTCTGCTAGCTTAAAGAAGCAACTTGGACCAACAAAGCACATTTAATCTACAGTTGAACTTTATTGGAGAAAACACCTTTGGGAAATCAAAAATCTGTTCGAGACAGGGGTAGTTCGAGCCACTGAGGGTAGTGAGACAGGGGTAGTTTGAGCCACTGAGGGTTGGAGTCAGGAGGCATAACGAGATACTTTTGGACATCTTTTAGGTGTTCTATAATGAAAATGTATGCTGTTAGTATTCATTAGAATCACCTAGGTGATTCTAATGACTGCACACAGCATACATTTGCAAGATAAAAGACTATAATCTAAATTATCCCCCACTATTCTTATGTAGAGGATTTCCCTAGGGGCTCAAGAATGGGTTCGACTCAGCCTTGATAAAACAAGCCATCCGTGTTCGAGCCATCGAAGTTCTACTGTATATGAATACTGAAATAACTTTTCTGTCAATCAGCAGTCATGATTTGGAAATGATCAACTTAATTTTTATCATAACTCTTATCCAGCTGAATAATTAATTTAGCCACTCCTATTTCTGTCTATCAACCAATCAGATTACTTGATGTTGTTTATTCCTGCAAATTCACAAACTGAATCTCAAACAGTGTAGATTCTGATCAGATGGTTTCTTCAGAAGCCATCTGATCTGGATTTACACTGTTTGCAAAAGTAGGGTTGTCGTGAACAGCATGATAAGGGTTAACCTAGAAACAGGGATAAACCAGTAGCATATATTACCTCAAGAACATCTCTAAGTACACTGATGGCCTGTGGAGTAATGTTCACATTAAGTTTCTCCTGTGATGACAATATGAGGTATGTACATGATGGACTATCATCCTCATCTGACACCTCAGGTTCTGGGAGGTCAGCAACACGCCCGTCGGGCTCATCAAAACCTTCAGGTCCTGAAATAAAAGTTTCAGAGACAAATTCTAAGAGCAACTGTTCATTACGATAACACACCCGTGGGACATGGTGCATTTTTCACATTACGATAACACGCCCGTGCGACATTGTACACTTTTTTCACATCTCCAAAATGGTCATTTTTCTAATGAAAATCCGTGATATTTTTCTTATAAATGCTGCAAACATAGGTTGTGTGTGCTCGTTAGAACCGCCTCATTGAGGCGGTTCTAACGAGTACCCACAACCTATGTCTTAGAGCAAGAATAAGAAAAATAAAGTATACCCCTGCAAACCCCAGTTTTCTCTATATAGAGTGGGGTATAGGGGGGTCTTCATTTCACGGACTTGTTCACGTGATGCATCTCCAAAATGGCTACTTTTCTGATGAAAATCTGTGATATTTTTCTTCTATATACTGCAAACATAGGTTGTGGGTGCTTGTAAGAACCGTCTCATTGGGGCGGTTCTAACGAGTACCTACAACCTATGTCTTGGAGAAGAAATAAGAAAAAACTAGAAAAAGTGTCCACGGATGCCCCCGCCAAATGCCATTCATAAAAATATTACAAATGTACTTCAAATCTATCATAAAATATATGCGTCAAGGGCAGCTAATCCAAAAATCAAAAATGCAAGAGTTGTCTTCCTTGTTCATGACACATCGTCTCGGTGTGATGAATGCACCTGTGAAGTTTTCATTAATATATTCCATACGGTTTAGGAGTTATGGCCCGGACACGGTTTACTATATGGTACTAAGTCAAGGGCAGATAATCCAAAAACCAAAAATGCAAGAGTTGTCTTCCTTGTTCATGACACATCGTCTCAGTGTGATGAATGCACCTGTGAAGTTTCATGAATATATTCCATACGGTTTAGGTGTTATGGCCCGGACACGGTTTACTATATGGTACTAAGTCAAGGGCAGATAATCCACAAACCAAAAATGCAAGAGTTGTCTTCCTTGTTCATGACACATCGTCTCAGTGTGATGAATGCACCTGTGAAGTTTCATGAATATATTCCATACGGTTTAGGAGTTATGGCCCGGACACGGTTTACTATATGGTACTAAGTCAAGGGCAGATAATCCAAAAACCAAAAGTGCAAGAGTTGTCTTCCTTGTTCATGACACATCGTCTCAGTGTGATGAATGCACCTGTGAAGTTTCATGAATATATTCCATACGGTTTAGGAGTTATGGCCCGGACACGATGTCGGGACGGATGGATGGACAAACGAATGGACGGACAGGGGTAAAACTTAATGCCCTTCCCCTATTCTCTGAATAGGCGGGGGGCATAAAAATGTATACCCCCATAAACCCCAATTTTCTCCATATAAAGTGGGGTTTAGGGGGGTGTTAATTTCACAGACTTGTTCACATGATGTGATGAAATAAAAATAAAGCCTGCCTTAACCTTTACCCTGCTGTAGGCGACAAGCCCTATCTTTGCAAACAGTGTAGATCCAGATCAGATGGCTTCTGAAGAAGCCATCTGATCTGGATCTACACTGTTTGGCATTTAGTTTATGAATTTGTAGCAGTAAATTACATCAAGTAATTTGATTGGTTGATAGACAGAAATGGGTGTGGCTTAAATGAATATTCAGCAAGATAAAGGTTAAAACAGTTTAATTCAAGGGCTAGAAGGTCAAACGGTAAGCATCAGATCAGCAGAAAGCATTTTCATAATTTTTTTTCAGAAAAAATATAGTTTGACATCACCGTTTATTTGCTGGAGAGACAATTCACAGGAATTGTCAAGCCATATTTTCTCTGAAAAAAAACATAGGCTGTAATCTGCTCTAAAACTTTTCTTGGTGCAGCATGAATTAAAATCCAGGAATCCTGCTTGGATCAGATCTTTTCTTTTTATTGCCAGTACCAGACACCATGCTACTTTCTACAATTAAAATATATTAATATGTTTCTAAGGAAACATTGTAACAGATTATAAAAAAAATTATTTTTTTTCACAGAAACATCTTCTTAAAATTTCTTCTTTCACAAGATCTGACCATATATTCTTTTTCTTTCTTCTCTCTTTTTATTCTTTCTTTCTTCAATGCAATCTGCCATACCCCTTACTTTTTCGATGCAGTTTTCAACCATTCCTTACAGATGTATATTAAATTCACTTTCTTTCTTCCTTTCAACTGTGATCATCCATGAACCATTTTATTTTCCATGCAAATTAGATCATTCCATAACATATACACCAGGGGCCATTTATTCAAAATGAATGTCTTTAGTCAACATATTGTTAAAATTTTAACTGTATATTGCATTTCAGACGCCAGTTATTCAAAAGGCAAGTCTTTAATTAACATATTAAAATTTTTGATGATTTAATATGGAAAATATAAAATATTTTTGCTAAAATATGTAAAATATGTGCAAAAGCTCACATATCTTTCAGCAAAAATACCATTGTATTGGTGTATTAGCTAGAATACTAGTAGTTAACAGTTTGACCACTCATGAGGTCAATAAGCAAATGATGCTTTGGACGACTGGGCCCATATCTGAAAGATCACAGTTTAACCTATTTTGTACAAAATGAAATCTTCTACCTTATAGAACAGAACAGAACAGAACTTTATTTGTCTAAGCTCAGGCCACACATGTGGCGTAAGAGAACATATATACAAAACATACAAATATATGAATAAAGGTGACATCATCACGAAAACACACCTATATAGTTTTGACTCGCTTAAACCCCATGTCTACAAAGTAAAATTGGGGTTTACAGGTGTATACACTATTCATCCTATACCCGCCCAACAACACAGGCCGTGGGCACCCGCCAGAACCACCTCACAGAGGTGATTGTAATGGGTAGCCACAATCCATGCTCCAAGCATACATATGAGAAATATCACAATTTTTAACCAGAAAATTTACACTTTAGTGGTAAATATTCATTTGAACAGGTTTGTTTCCGTAATGTAAAAGTAGACACACACACACACACACACACTCACACAGTACTTAAGAATCAGTTGAAAACTTGTTGATTATTATGTCTACAAATTTAGATAACCGAATAAGGTCTTGTACATTTTCGGTAGTGAACAATTCTTTAAATTTAATGACATTGGGTCTCTTGTAGAAATATGGTTTCAAAAATTGTTTTCGTTCGGTTTGAAAATAATCACATATGAAAAGATAATGGAACTCATCTCCAATGTCTTGTTTTGTACACAGGTTACATTTTCTTTCATCAAGTGGGGTATTATCCCATCGGCCTGTTTCAACGGGGAGTCTATGGTTACTCAGTCTATATTTCAGTAGTGCATTGTAATGCTTTTTGTTTAAATTTACTAAATAGTTTTCAAAAGTGATGTTCTGTTTAAAAAGATAATAATTTTTTCCTTTGGATGATAAATTTACTTTATCATGCCAATTTTGAATATGTAGATCAACCAAAGTATCAGAAATTTGCCTTTTAACAGATATTGGATTTTCAACTGTTCTTGTGTTAAAAAGCTCAAACCGTCCAACTGATATGAGTACTTCTTTTATGCTATGGATCCATTTATGCTGATATATTCCACTGCAGTATTGGTGGAAAAGTATGTCATACAATAATTTAGACAATTTTGATTCTTTGCCATTAATTATATTCATCCAAAAGCCAATCAAGCGTGTTTTAATGGTTATATCAATGGGTCTGCGACCAAGCTCTGCATGTAGCATATATACTGGGGTGCTCTTTCTTGAGTTTGTGGTGTATCTCAGGAATTCGTTTTGGAGACTTTCAATTAGTTGAGCCTTTTCAAATGCCCATACCTCGCACCCATATAGGGCTATTGGTAAAATAGTGTGATCAAATAATTGCAGTTGTAAATCAATAGGAAGGTTAAGGTATCTGATTCTTTTGTATAACAGGTGCATAGCTTTCTTTGCCTGGTCATAGTTGTGCTTAATGGCCTTTGAAAAACTCCTACTTTTAGTGAAAACTATACCTAGGTATTTGAAATCCTTACATATTGAAATTTTGTTTTCACCAATTCTGAAGTTAAAACGATCATCATTTCGTGTTCCAAAAATTAAAATCTTGGTCTTATCGTAATTAATGTCAAGCTTCCATATACCGGGTAAGTCCATTTCAAAATTTAGGGGTGTCAGCTTGTGTTTTCTTCAAAACATATCTGGAAAATGGCTGAACTTTTTGCAAACAGTGAAGGCCCTGATCAGACGTCGCGTTCAGCGGCGTCTGATCTGGGCCTGGACTGTTTGCCAATACCCCTTTAGGGGTTTCCAGTACAAACTGGATTAAAGCAATGATCATGTAAATATGCCAGGGATTTTTAACCTTCACACAGGTGCCTCTACCTTCACAAGGAGCCTCCATTTAAATTCGCAATCTGAAGCCTAGCATGCTTTTGGATGATGGCTCACTTTTTTCTGTTCTTTTACATGAACTTTGGCTAATTATCCCCTCGCACAACATAGTTGTGAGGGGGGATATAGCATTTGTCCCATACGTACGTACGTAAGTACGTACGTACGTACGTAAGTAAGTACGTACTTACTTTGTCAGCGCTCTAGCGCCTACATTTCTTGACCGATTTTAATATAACTTCACACAAATGTTCCTTATGACAATATCTCGAGCGAGTTCGACTTTCAAGGTCATGACCTCAAGGTCAAGGTCACTGTGGCTATTTTTAGAAAAACTTTGTCATCGCTCTAGCGCTTACATTTCTTCACCAATTTCAATATAACTTCAAACAAATGTTCCTTATAAAAATATCTCGAGCGAGTTTGACTTTTAAGGTCATGACCTCAAAGTCAAGGTCACTGTGGCTATTTATAGAAAAACTTTGTCATCGCTCTAGCGCCTACGTTTCTTCACCAATTTCAATATAACTTCACACAAATGTTCCTTATGACAATATCTCGAGCGAGTTCGACTTTCAAGGTCATGACCTCAAGGTCAAGGTCACTGTGGCTATTTTTAGAAAAACTTTGTCAACACTCTAGCGCCTACATTTCTACACCAATTTCAATATAACTTCACACAAATGTTCCTTATGACAATATCTCGAGCGAGTTTGACTTTCAGGGTCATGACCTCAAGGTCAAGGTCACTGTGGCTATTTTTAGAAAAACTTTGTCATCGCTCTAGCGCCTACATTTCTTCACCAATTTCAATATAACTTCACACAAATGTTCCTTATAAAAATATCTCGAGCGAGTTCGACTTTCAAGGTCATGGCCTCAAGGTCAAGGTCACTGTGGCTATTTTTTGAAAAACTTTGTCATCGCACTAGCGCCTACATTTCTTCACCAATTTCAATATAACTTCACACAAATGTTCCTTATAAAAATATCTCGAGCGAGTTCGACTTTCAAGGTCATGGCCTCAAGGTCAAGGTCACTGTGGCTATTTTTTGAAAAACTTTGTCATCGCACTAGCGCCTACATTTCTTCACCAATTTCAATATAACTTCACACGAATGTTCCTTACGACACTATCTCAAGCGAGTTTGACCTTCAAGGTCATGACCCCAAGGTCAAGGTCACTGTAGCTATTTTCAGAAAAACTTTATCATGGCTCTAGCGCCTACATTTTTTCACCAATTTCAATATAACTTCACACAAATGTTCCTAATAAAAGTATCTCGGGCATGTTCAACTTTCAAGGTCATGGCCTCAAGGTCAAGGTCACTGTGGCTAGTTTTAGAAAAACATTGTCATTGCTCTAGCACTTACATTTCTTCACCTATTTCAATATAACTTCACACAAATGTTCCTTATGACAATATCTCTAACGAGTTCCAATTTCAAGGTCAAGGTCACTATGGCTTTTTTTAGAAAAACTTTGTCATCGCTCCAGCGCCTACATTTCTTCACTTATTTCAATATAACTTCACACAAATGTTTCTTATGACAATACCTCGAACATGTTCGACTTTCAAGGTCAAGGTCACTTTGGCTATTTTTTAAAAAAACATTGTCATTGCTCTAGCGCTTACATTTTTTCACCAATTTCAATATTACTTCACACAAATGTTCCTTATGACAATATCTCTAGTGAGTTCCACTTTCAAGGTCAAGGTCACAGTGGCTATTTTTAGAAACACTTTGTTATGGCTCTATCGCTTACATTTCTTCACTGATTTCAATATAACTTCACACAAATGTTCCTTATGACAATATCTCGAGCGATTTCGACTTTCAAGGTCAAGGTCACTGTGGCTATTTTTAGAAAAACTTTGTCATCGCTCTAGCGACTATATTTCTTCCTTGATTTCAATGTAGCTTCACACAAATGTTCCTTATGACAATACCTCGAGCGAGTTTGACTTTCAAGGTCAAGGTCACTGTGGCTATTTTTAGAAAAACTTTGTCATTGCTCTCGCGCCTACATATTTTCACCAATTTCAATATAACTTCACACAAATGTTCCTTATGACAATATCTCGAGCTATCTCGACTTTCAAGGTCAAGGTCACTGTGGCTATTTTTAGAAAAACTTTGTCATCGCTCTAGCACCTACATTTATTGATGGATTTTTATAGAACTTCACACAAATGTTTCTAATGATAATATCTCGAATTGCTTTGACTTTCAAGGTCATGACCTCAAGGTCAAGGTGACTGTTCCTATTTATAGAAAAACTTTGTCATCACTCTACCGCCTACATTTATTAACAGATTTTAATATAACTTCAAACAAAAAATGCTTATCATTATATCTTGAGCAAGATCTTCTTTCGCGGTCATGGCCTCAAGTCAAGGTCACTATGGCTATTTTTAGAGAAACATTGTCATCACTCTAGAACCTACATTTATTAATGGATTTTTAAACAAATTTTACACAAATGTTGCATATGATAATATCTCAAGCAAGTTGGACTTTTGCCATTTCAATGTTTCCACACACGAAGTTGTCTCGTGCGAGGGGATTTGTATCGCATGCGATGCCTTGTTCAAATACTTTTTCTTTTATGTCCTGGCCTGTTGGCAATCGCTCCCTCCGTCATCCATCTGTCGTCCGACAGAATTCAGAATCTATTACTCTTAACCCTTATCGTGCTTATCCCCAACCTTTGCAAACAGTATAGATCCAGATCAGATACCTTCTTAAGAAGCCATCTGAGATCAGATGCCTTCTGAAGAAGCCATTTGATCAGGTTCTACACATTTGTCATTCTGTTTGTGAATTAAACAAATACATCACATTATGTAATTTGATTGGCTGTTATATTATAGTCAGAAAGGAGTGTGGCTAAATGATTTATTCAGCAGGATAAGGGATAATTTAATAAATTCCTCCGGTATAGTCAGAAAGAACAACAGATTCTTAATAAGTCAATAACAATAAATGAAGTATTCAAGACGAAGCTTTAACCCTTAAGGTACCAAGCACAACTGAAACAAAAGACATTTTGATATATTTTTTCTATTTACCATAATGATCCTAAGCACTGGACAGACATGCCTAAGCAAACAGTGCAGACCCAGACCAGACTGCTCCAAAAGGAGCAGTCTGATCAGGGTCTAAACTATTTGCAATTCTGTCTGCACCTTTTGGACTCCTTGCTGGATTGTGTGAAACAAACTTGTTAAAATTAGGAGAATTACAGCAAGTTTTCAAGGTGTCTGAATTTTTGGATTTTTACCATATTTTTAGAAGGCTTCATATTTCATATACATTGTCTGCTATGCAGATGTCTCATACGAAATGTCTTATTTTCTTTTGAAAAATGATAAGAAAAATTTGTAACGCCATCTGCTAGATGAACAATAATTTTCTTAAAGAGAACAAGAGGACCAAGCTGTATTGCTCACCTGAGCTAACAGATTCAAAGTTTCAGGAAGTGCCAACCTTTACTAAAGGATTAATGGAAGGACATGGTGATGAATGGGTAAGCAATTTCTGCAAATCAAGTGGAATGTAACTCTTTGATAAAAAGGCTGACTTCACCAGTTTTCAAACTCATTCAAGCTTTTATTCCTGACTTGCTAAGAAGATCTGATATAAGCTGATGGGGCTATGGTGATGACAAGTTCAAAAATAACCAATTAACTGCTGCAATCAAAGGGATGTTACTCTGTGACAAATAGGCAAACCTCACGAGTTTTCAAACTCCTCCGAGCTTTTCTGCCTGACTTATTTGTTTGTAAGTTTCACGAAGATCCGATCAAATCTGAAGGGGCAGCAGTGCTAACAAAGTCGAAAATAGGCATTGTTAAGCAATCAAAGGCACGTAACTCTATGACAAATGTGCCGACTTGGCAAGTATTCAAACTCATCCAAGGTTTTATACCCACCCACCTTACATAAAGTTTCAGAAAGATCCAATCAAAACTGAAGGGGCTACGGTGATGACAAGGTCAAAATTTGGCATTTTTAGCAATCAAAGGGATGTTACTCTAAAATAAATGAGCCGACTTGGCCAGTTTTCGAACTCATCCGAGGTTTCATCCCCAGCCACTTTACATATAAGTTTCAGAAAAATTTGATCAAAACTGAAAGGGCTACGGTGATGACAAGGTCAAAAATCAACATTTTCAGCCATCAAAGGGACATAACTCTATGATAAATGGGCCAACTTGGCCTGTTTTCGAACCCAGCCACCTTACATATAAGTTTCAGAAAGATCCGATCAAAACTGAAGGGGCTATGGTGATGACAAGGTCAAAAATCGGCATTTTCAGCAATCAAAGGGACGTAAATCTATGATAAATGGGCCAACTTGGCCGGTATTCGAACTCATCCTAGGTTTTATCCCAAGTCACCTTACATTATAAGTTTTAGAAAGATTCGATCAAAACTGAAGGGGCTATGGTGATGACAAGGTAAAAAATCAACATTTTGAGCCATCAAAGGGACATAACTATATAGTAAATTGGGCAACTTGGCCGGTTTTCAAACTCATCGGAGGTTTTATCCCCAGCCACCTTACATATAAGTTTCAGAAAGATCCGATCAAAACTGAAGGGGCTACGGTGATGACATGGTCAAAAATAGGAATTTTCAGTAATCAAAGGGACGTAACTCTTTGATAAATGGGCAGACTTGGCTGGTTTTCGAACTCATTCGAGTTTTTATCCCCAGCCACCTTACATATAAGTTTCAGAAAGATCCGATCAAAACTGAAGGCGCTACGGTGATGACAAGCATTTTCCCATTGTAAGTCTATGGGACCTTGTGATAGCCATAGCAACCAAAGTTTTTGAGCGATTTCGAAAAAAAGTTTATGTCATCAAT
Source organism: Lucinisca nassula (assembly GCA_963580285.1). Taxonomy (NCBI): domain Eukaryota; kingdom Metazoa; phylum Mollusca; class Bivalvia; order Lucinida; family Lucinidae; genus Lucinisca; species Lucinisca nassula. Next base: position 21,957,189 of record OY757013.1, on the reverse strand, counting down.
GCCCCACCAGACGCATGCTACAGATGAGATATGATTGGGATCAGCCTGCAGGTTGCAGAGATATAGCTGCTCAAAAGTGTGGACGGAAGATGGACGGATGACGGACGACCCACTATACTATAAGCTCCCCTGGAGCCTTCGGCCCAGGTGAGCTAATAAAGATGTTTATTTTTACTGAGCATGTGTTCAAATTGTCTATGACTAATAATTTCTCATTACGATAACACACCCATGCAAAGAAGGGCATTCTCTCATTTCCTCAAAATGGGTACTTTTCCCATGAAAATTTATTACATTTTTCTTATTTCTACTCCTAACATAGGTTGTGGGTGCTCGTTAGAACTGCCTCTCATTGAGGCAATTCTAATGAGTACCCACAACCTATGTCTAGGAGCAGAAATAAAATAAAAATATATATCCCATAAACCCCAGTGTTCTCTATATAAAGTGGGGTTTAGGTGGTACTCATTTCACCGACTTGTTAAGTAATGTGGCTTCAGACAGAACAACTTCAACTGTGTCTAGGTGGTCACAATAGTATATACCATAATTATATACTCAAAAGAATGAAACCAGAAACCTAAAAAAGCAGAGGTGCATTTGATAATATTTTAAAAATGGAAATAATAAGCACCAAACTGATAATGAAAACCTAACACTGTTGTTTGTAACATGATTTTTGAAAAAAACTTTTATAGAAGGAACCTAAAAGTGGTCAATTTTCTATTTCATCTATCTTTTTTGTTTGGATATTACAAACTTGAGGCCCGAACAACAGTGTTATAAAAAGGTTGTGTTGTAGTAAATAACAAGGTGACAGTAATCTGTAAATATAAATGAACAAACTTAGACAGGAAAATAAGGAAATGTTTACTAGCATTCTATAGCTTGGTAATGCTTAAAATGCGCATAGGAAAGGAAAGTGATGTCAAAGGGAGGGAAGCATGCAACAAAACTAAACATACAAGGAACAAAACTAATTCAGATGTAATCCATTACAATAATAAACAATGCTATAATGGCATCTTTCATGCAGAACTAACATTTTTTCAGATGAAAACATATATTTCTCTTCCAAACATAGATTGTTGGTGCTCCTTAGAACTACCTCATTGAGATGATTGGAACGAGTACACACAATCTATGTTTTTCAGCAAAAATAACAAAAACTAATATATACCCATGAAAACCTCACTTTTACCTATATATAAAGTTGATTTTATTTTTGTTTTCATCATACAGACTTACTTATTCATGCGATGGATAATTGCATACATTACAATAACACACCCGCGTGACAAAGTGCATTTTTTTCACATCTCCAAAATGGCTACTTTTCTGATGAAAATGCCCGATATTTTTCTTATTTATATTGCAAACATTGGTTGTGGGTGTTTGTTAGAACCACAACCTATGTCTCGGCACAGAAATAAAACAAATAATGTATACCCTTGTAAACCCAGTTTCCTCTATATAAAATTGGTGTTCATTTCATGGACTTGTTCACGTGATGGTTAAAACTTTGAATCAAGACTGACAGTCAAGGTGGTGAAAAGTTAGATGCATTATCTTCAACAGCAAGTCTTGTCAGTAATATTACATATTTACCATAATGTATTTAGACAGTTAGGCCTGAGCAAATAGTGTTAACCCAGATGAGATGTCTCTTCAGGGTCTACACGATTTGCTACTCATTCAGCTATTTTTAGACAACATCGAGTAGTAAATTCTACTCATTCAAATTTCGGAACAAGTATGGTAAGTTAACATGTCCAAATATTAAGGGTAAATATGGTATAAAAATGGACAACTCCAGAGCCATGTAGAGGGGGATTATCATTACATTTAATACCTCTTGAGTATGTAAATCCTGAATAAGAAAATAAAGAGTATTAAAATGAAAACAATCAATAAACAGCACTTATTAGATATCCCTACCCCCAGCACCTCGACAAGGTAACTCCCTATATAACGTAATATGGCAATGTGGCCCAAATAGCCCCCTATCTTCAGCTCTGAAAGTATATGATTGGACCTATTTCTGCACACAAGCTTTTTATTTTGGGCAGAATTTGAGTTTGAAAGAGCCCATGTGACCTTGAAAAAAAGATCAAGGTGACCAAAATCTAACCACTTCTTTCCCCCATTCCACTGATAAAGCTGTGTGAGTTTAGTCAGATTACATTTATTGATTCATGAAATAGGTGGCACCCAGGGTTCATTTTCAGTGTCTGTTTAATGTAGTGACCTTGATAATGCGGTCAAAGTCAGTGAAATTTAATGACTTCTTTCCCCCCTTCAACTGATGTTTTTGTGCTAGTTTGGTCAAATTCCAACCAATGGTTCTAATGGTGGTATGCATATAAGCTTTTTGCTATCACATTTTAGTTTCTAAGTGCCAGTGTGCCCTTGGAATTGGGGTAGAGGTCACAAAAATCTAATCATTTCTTTCTCCCACTGTGCTAGTTTGGACAAATTCCATCTATTGATTCATGGAATAGAGTGCACACAAGGCTCACTTTTCGAGTATTTTTAACGTAATGATCTTGAAAATTAGATCAAGGTCACCAAAACCTAATCACTTCTCTTCCCTATCCTAATGATGTATCTGTGCTAGTTTGATCAAGTTTGAGAGATTGGTTAAAGAGATAATATGCACACAGGCTTTTTATAGAATGGGGAAATAACTGCAAGAGAAAGCCCCTAGCCAACCAAAATCTAATCACTTCTTTCCCCAATCCCCATGACGTATCTGTGTTAATTTGAACAAATTTCTTTACTGATTCCTAAGATATGAATGCACACAAGGCTACTTTTTTGTCTTCATAATGTAATTATAATCTAATCACTTCTTTCCCATGTCCTAATGAGGCATCTGTGCTAGTTTGTTAAAATTACAGTAATTGGTTTAAGATGTAGTGTGCACACAAGCTTTTTTCTACCAAAATTGGAGATTCGATGTACAAGTGTGACCTTGAAAATGAGGTCAAGGTCACCAAATTCTAATCATTTCTTCCCCCAATCCCAATAATTTGGTCAAATTCCACCTACTGATTCATGAGATGAGTGCACACAAGACTCGCTTGTCACCTGACATGACTTAAATAGAGCTGGCTGGGGCATTTAACTCCAAAAAAAGCAATTCTGATGGGTCCCACAGCTCTAGTATAGAAGGAGTATCACAGATAATTAAATGCCAAAAAATTTCCATATCTCTTGTTTGAAACTTTTGGTGTGCACTTGTTGGAACAGCCTCAGTGATGCATCCATAACAAGTACCCTGTGAATTTTCTTATCTGTACAACAAACATAGATTCTATGTTCTTGCTGGCATCATCCCTTCGACAACCACTCCTTTTGAGTTGCTAAAATTTATGGTGTTTACCCCTGTAAATGTACTTTTTAGCTAAACCACCAATTTAGAGTCATGTCTTTATTTACTTGTTTTGGCATTAAATAGTCAATTCAACACTATAGAGGTCAGACTGAGCTGGTTGGTTTAACTGAATGGTTAACCAGTACAGTGTACATTCCTTTGCCAGGAACTTACAAGTGCCCTTCTTGAATCAGCAGAGGGAAAAGAATGACCACAGAAAATATTCCATGAAAGAAAATTGCCACACCAAGAAGGGATGAAACCTGCAACTGCCTAATCACCAGTCACACTGAGCCACTTGGGCCTGTGTATAAAAGTCTTCTTTTGGAAATCCCATAGCCGCAGATAAGAGGCGGTATCCACATATTATTTTTCTTATTTCTGTATGAAAAGTACATTGTGGGTATCAGCCCCCGCCCATCGGGGCTTGAAGAAATAGATGGGCTGCAAGATGCTTCCACACAGAGCTGAAACCAACCCGTACACGAGTACTGGTTAACCGCTTAGCGGATCTAAGCCTGCCAAGGCAAAGCAGTGCAAGTGTCGGACCGTCCATGCTTATAAACCCTATTGGTTTCATTGGGCGGCAAGGCTTGAGATGTCATTTCATCTCATTGTCAGGTAAAAGTCCCACAAAATTGGAAGCAACGTCTCCAAAGTGAACTTTACAGCGTTGATGGGGATGTCAAATCAAACAAACAAACAAACATTGTGGGTACTCATTGGAAGCGCCTTGCTGAGGTGCTACTAATGAGTACCCATAATCTACGTTTTCAAGCAGAAATAAGAACTTTTCTGGTGAAAAAAGCACCCTATCTGGAGCTAAGAAGTCCCTATAAAAAGTACAAACAAAATGAAACAAAGTTAGCAACAACACCACAACTAAATAGAATAAAAAAATGACCCAATATTCAAATACAACATTCTCAACTAACCAGATCGGAATTTAACTGGCCCGCTTGGGGTCAGAAATATTGGTTTATCAAGAGTGGGATCAAAATTATCATCATTATCATCAGTCTCGCTAATGTCCGCATCACTGCTGTCACTGGTGAATATACTCCCTAGTTTGCTGGTGAGTGTGTGAATAAGACCCTCACTCTCCGAGTCTGACTCACCCTGTAAACTACTGTGGCGGCTGAGAGACTCTAAAAATAAGATGAAGAAAAGTGTTCTGAAATCAAAGCTGTTTTTAACCCATTTTATACAGGAAACCCACAAACAGAACACTGGCAAACAGTGAAGGCCCCAATCAGATGCTGCATTCTGCAGCATCTGATTGGGGCCTTCACTGTTATTCTGCAGCATCTGATTGGGGCCTTCACTGTTATTCTGCAGCATCTGATTGGGGCCTTCACTGTTATTCTGCAGCATCTGATTGGGGCCTTCACTGTTATTCTGCAGCATCTGATTGGGGCCTTCACTGTTATTCTGCAGCATCTGATTGGGGCCTTCACTGTGGATTTCACTGTTTGAAAACAAAGTTCAGCTATCTTCTTACATAAATTTCTAAAAATAACTCATACTAACACCCCCGAAGTTTAAAATGGACTGTTGCTAACTACAAGGCAGATGATTCAATTCAGTATAAAATGGGTTAACTCAATCTGTGAAATGTAATATCTCTGTCCATCAAAATCTATATCCATAACATTTATCTAGATTTCTGAAATGAATTAATTTATTCTTTGATTACTTACACATTATTATATAATATCATTGTAATTTAGTGCATAACAGCATGTCATAAACTGCCAGAGCGGCCCCCGCCCATAGGGGCTTGAAGAAATATATGGGCTGCATGATGCTTCCACGCAGAGCTGAATCCGGCCCGCACACTAGTACTGGTAAACCCCTTAAAGGATATAAGCCTGTCCAGGAACCACGGTGTGAGGCGGACCACCCATGCTAATAAACCCTATTGGTTTCATTTGGCGACAGGGCTTGAGATGTAATTTCATCTCAATATCGGGTAAAAGTCACACAAAATTGGAAGCAACGTCTCCAAAATTACCTTTACAGTGTTGACGGGGACCTTAAACCTCAAATCAAACAAACAAACATAAACTGCTGATTTACCTCCCCAAACAGCAACTTTGAATACAGTTGTTCCCTATTTTTTAAGCAAACCTATATTCTAACCAGTAAGCCACAGTGCCTCTCAAATTAACATTATATACAAGCAACAAGAGCACATCAAGTGAGTGCCATGCTCGTCTGGATTTTTTCATGTCACAAAGGGAGATAAATCAGTACAAGAGGGACATAGTGGTCCAGGATCGCTCACCTGACCCTTATTGTAGAAATAAAACAGTAGGTAATGTAAGGTGGATTGGATAGTTTGAGCAATTTCAGTTTTGACAGTGACCCAAGAAACATTTCTGTGAAATTATTTTGTATATTTAGGAGTAGAATTCATTTTAAGGATTGTATATATATTTTAGTTCTGGTGACTGGATGGTTGGGGGCTAGACTTGTCACAAGAAACCTTTACATCAAATATAAAGGCTCTATCTCGAATGGTTCAAACGTTATGACAAAGTAAGTCAAAGGTCAAGGTCACAGGTCAAAATTTTTATATAGGTGCGAGGCCCTTGTCAGAAGGAACATACATGCCAAATATGAAGGCTCTGTCTCAAATGGTTCAAAAGTTATGAAAAAGTAGGTCAAAGGTCAAGGTCACAGGTCAAACTTTTTGTATGGGTAGGAAGCCCCCATCACAAAGGCCATACATGCAAAATATGAAGGTTCTATCTAAAATGGTTCAAAAGTTATGATAAAGTAGGTCCCAGGTCAAGGTCACAGGTCAAAATATTTTTGTATGAGTGGGAAGCCCTTGTCAAAAGGAACCTACATCCAAAATATGAAGGCTCTATCTCAAATAGTAAAAATGTTATGGCAAAGTAGGTCAAAGGTCAAGGCCACAGGTCAATTTTTTGTATGGGTGGGAGGCCATTGTCATAAGGAATGTACATTCCAAATAAGAAGGCTCTATCCCAAATAGTTCAAAAGTTAAGATACAAGAAAGTGTGTCACAGGTCAAAATGTCAGGCACCAATATCACAATTAAGTAAAAATTATAAAATTAGTAAATAGACTATAAATACAAGAATACTGGATATATTTGTAACTATCTTTTGAAAAACATTCCCAAGACACCCTTTATAAGGAAGTCATTGAAAACTACAAAATACAAAAAAAAAAACAAGAAAAAGAAATGTATATTTACCATAGCTTTTGTCACTGTTTATTCTTATTTTTCTCCTAGAAACCTTTGGCCTCAGAATTGTCATTTCACTTGGGGAGTCGACAGCCTCATCAGCCTCATTTTCAGAACTACTTGACTGAAATGGATGCCTGCTGATAAGACTTTCCACATCATTCTGTAGTCCATCTGGTACGTCCAGACCATTGTCATCATAGTTACAAACTATTGGAAAACTCTGGGCTTGAAACATCTAAAAAAAAAACAACAACAGTTGCTGAAAGTATTGTTAGCCTAAATAACTTGTCAATAACCAAATAGATATTCTTAGAGTTACAGTATCTTTTACACACTTATTTTTGCTGAAAAAGCTACTAATTTTTTTTTTCAGCAAAAGTATTCATTACGATAACACATTTGTCTGACATAGTGCATTCTATCCTATCTCCAAAATGGATGTTTTTCTGATGAAAATTTGTGAGTCTATTCTTATTTATAATCCAAACATAGGTACTGGGTGCTCATTAGAAATGCCTAAATGAGGCTGTTCTAATGGGTACCAACAATCTATGTATTTTAGCAAAAATAAGGAAGTTAATGTGAACCCCTGTAAAGCCCAATTTTCTCTTTATAAATTAGGGTTTAGAGGGTTGTTCCTTACACAGACTTATCAATCTGGGCCCAGTTGTTCAAAGCATTGTTAGCTTGACAAGCTTGTTGGCAGTCAAACTGTTAACTGTTCTAGCAAGTCCAATTCATAATTTAGTAGTATTTTTGCTGAATGAATAAGAGCAGCTTCTGCAACTGCAAAAGCTGCTCTTATTTTTTCAACAATATTAGCATAATTGCGAAATTAAATGATTTGTTTTGTTTGATTTGAGGTTTAAGGTCCCGGTCAACACTCTATAGGTCGTTTTGGAGATGTCGCTACCAATTCTGTGGGACTTTTACCCAACATTGAGATGAAATGACATCTCAAGCCCTGTCCCCAAAAGAAACCAATAGGGTTTATAAGCACGGACAGACAGATTTGCATTGCTTTGCTTGGGCAGGCTTAGATCCTCTAAGCGGTTTACCAGTACTCGTGTGCGGTCGTTTTAGCTCTGCGTGGAAGCATCATGCAGCCCATCTAATTCTTCAAGCCCCGATGGGCGGCAGCCGCCAAATTAAATGATCAAAGTTTTAATGATACATTTACTAATGATATATATAATGTGAATGTTTTAACGCTACACTAACTTAACTATAATTAGCTTTCAATAAAACAAGAAAAATGCCTAATGTCATTATGGACGGGTTTTTCAGTACAGTTTTGACTTCAGCAAAGCTGCATCCTGCATATGTAGCAAGAGTTGGCAGAAGGCAACATAGCTCGCCTAATAGGGGCCTAAGTTGAACAAGTTAACCAAGATAAAATTTCAATTATGCAGGGATTTTTCCCAACAATTGACATTTTGATTTGTAAAAGAGCTCAACAGACTGCAGCACTACATACCCAACATTTGTGTGAAGCACTATAGTGCTGACAAAGGCTTTCTAACATGCATATATGCATGCATGTGTGAGTGCATGCATGCATGTGTGAATGCATGCATGCATGAGTATGTGCATGCATGCCTGCATGAGTGTGTGCATGCATGCCTGCATGACTGTGTGCATGCATGCATGCATGCATGAGTTATGTGTGCATGCTTGTGTGCATGCATGTATGTGTGTGCATGCATGGATGAGTGCATGAAAGCAAGCATGTGTGTGGATGCAAGCATGCATGAGTGCATGTTTGTGTGCATGCAAGTGTGTATGTGCATGCATGCATGAGTATGAGCATTTATTCATGGGTGCATGCATACATGTATGCATGCAATCATGCATGAGTGCACATATGTGTGTGCATGCATGAGTGTGTGCATGCATGCACTCATGCATGAGTGCACATATGTGTGTGCATGCATGTGTGCAAGTGTGTATGTGCATGCATGAGTATGACTATGTATGTATGCATGAGTGCATGTTTGTATGCATACATGCATGCATGTATACATGCATAAGTCACTTGTGCATGCATGCATGTGTGCATGTATGCATACATTCATGTTTGAGTGCATGCATGCACACATACACACTTGCATGCACACATGCATGCATGCATGCATGCATGAGTGCATGCATCCATGAGTGCATATATGTGTATGCATGCAAATGTGCATCTTCATGTATGCATGAGTATGAGCATGTGTGAGTGCATGCATGCATGAGTGTATATGTGCATGCATTCATGAGTGTGTGCATTTATGCATGTGTGTGTGCCTGCATGCATCAGTGCATGCACGTGTGTGCCTGCATGTATGTGTGTGTGAATGAATACCATCCAAAAACCTGCGCAAAAGCCATTTTCTTATGTAAAAGAGTTAAACAGACTGCAGTAATTGAAAGAGAACCAAAAAGTACCCACAAGAAAATTTCAAGCCTTTGCATTGTACAAAATGAAATTTATACATCAGACAAAAAAAAAAAATTTACAAACTTGCAAGTTATAATAACGTTTATGTGTTTTTAAGAAAGAAAAAGAGGAAAAAAAAAACATTCCTCCACCTGGAATTGAACCCAGGACCCTCTGTTTCAGAGGCCAGCACTCTATCAACTACACTATCAAGCTTGCAAGTGATGTAAGGGAGTTTATGCAGAGCAAACTTCTTAAATAAAATTTAAGTTCGAAAAGTGGTTTTTTCAACAAAACTTTGGTCCCTGGTGCCATTAATGGATTGAATATTAAAGAGGTACTATAAATGAAGCAACAGTTCTAATATGAAAGCAATCCACTGAAGAATAAAGGTGATATATTACTTTGAAAAAAAGGTTAACCAAAAGGTAAACCTCGGACGATGCCCGCCCGACGCCTGCCCGGACATCGCTTTTTCAAAGGATAGATTGTTTTTAAAAACCTGTAGAAAAAAAGGTAAAACATTGCAATGTACACCATCTTCCTCAAAACTCTAATAAGTTTTTCTGTTTGCTTTTTAACATATCCTGCAGAGGAAAATTTAAAAACAGAGATGAATTTGTTTCTGTATATTTGAAACATCTTGTAGCACACTTATAAACAATCTCACTGGTCTGTAGCACACTTATAAACAATCTCACTGGTCATCATTTTTCCATTCTCAACACAAGAGCACTAACTTTTTTGTGCAAAATGTCCTCCATGACTGACCAGTCCATTTGATAACAAGATAGCCCTGATTAGCTCACCTGATTTCAAAGATGTCAAAAAGCTTCTGAAACTTGTGGCTGCCATCTTGTTCATCAGAGCAGAACAATTGTATCTTATTCGGTAGCAGATGACCTAAGCAACATTCCTATGAAGTTTAAATCAAATTGGATAAGGAGTTTAGGGGGAGTTGGCATTTAAATCAAATTGTTGAACTTTTTTCTATTTTTAGCTCTGGTGGCCATTTTGTTCATCCAAGCCAAAGGATTTTAGCTATTTTAGTCGAGGGTCACCTAAGCAACATTTCTATGAAGTTTGATTGAATTTGGCCTAAGGGTTAAGGAGAAGTTGGCATCAAAAGCAAATTGTTAATGATTTTTCTATATTTAGCTCTGGTGACCATTTCATTCATCCAAGCCAATCAATTTTAGGTAATTTGGTAGAGGGTCACCTAAGCAACATTCCAATGAAGTTTGAATGAAATTGACCCAAGGGTTTAGGAGAAGTGGCTATTTAAAGATCTTTCTATCTTTAGCTCTGGTGGCCATCTTGATCATCAAAGCGGAACAATTTTAGCTATTTTGGTAGTGGGGTCACCTAAACAACATTCCTATGAAGTTTGAATGAAACTGACCCAAGGATATAGAAGTTGCTTTTAAAGATTTTTCTATTTTTAGCTCTGGTGGCCATCTTGATCATCAGAGCGGAATAATTTTAGCTATTTTGGTAGTGGGGTCACCTAAGCAACATTCATATGAAGATTGATTTAAATTGGTCCAAGGATTAAGGTGGGGTTGGCATTTAAAAAAGGAAAATGTTGACATATTCTATATTTAGCCCTGGCTGCCATTTATGTCATCAGATCTGAACTGTTTCAGCTATTTTGGTAGAGGGTCACCTAAGCAACATTCCAATGAAGTTTGAATAAAATCAACCCAAAGGTTTAGGAGATGTCATTTAAAGATTTTTCTATTTTATGCTCTGGCGACCATTTTTCTCATCAGAGTGGAACTGTTTGAGCTATTTTGGTAGAGGGTTATCTAAGCAATAATCCTATGAAAATTGACTGAAATGGGCCCATGGGTATAGGAGGAGTTGTCGTTTTTAAGATTTTTCTATTTTTAGCTCTGGTGGCCATCTTGTTAATCAGAGCAGAACAATTTTAGCTATTTTGGTAGTGGGGTAACCCAAGCAACATTCCTATGAAGATTGACTGAAATTGGCCCAAGGGTTAAGGAGGAGTTGGCATCAAAAGCAAATTTTTGAGGATTTTTCTATTTTTAGCTCTGGCGGCCAGTTTATTCATCCAAGCCAAACAATTTTAGCTAATTTGGTAGAGGGTCACCTAAGCAACATTCCTATGAAATTTGAATGAAAGTGACCCAAAGGTATAGGAGAAGTGGCAATTTTAAGATTTTTCTATTTTTAGATCTGGTGGCCATCTTGTTCATCAGAGTAGAACAATTTTAGCTTCTTTGGTAGTGGGGTCACCTAAGCAACATTCTTATGCAAACTAATTTAAATTTGCCCAAGGGTTGAAGAGGAGTTGGCATTTAAAAAAGGAAAATGTTGACATACTCTATACTTAGCCCTGTCGGCCATTTATGTCATCAGATCTGAACTGTTTCAGCTATTTTGGTAGAGGGTCAGCTAAGCAACATTCCTATGAAGTTTGAATGAAATTAACCCAAAGGTTTAGGAGATGACATTTAAAAAACAAGAGGGTCATGATGGCCCTGGCTCGCTCACCTGATCCATATTGTACAAACAGAATTGTGGGTAATATATGGTGCTGTGGAGGGTTTGAGCAATTTTGGTTGGACCATTTCTGTGAAATTAATTCGAAATCAGTCTGAAGCAGAAGTCATTTTGAGAAGTAGAAGTCATTTTTGATGAAATGACATCTCAAGCCTCCCCCCCCCCCCCCAGTCTGAAGCAGAAGTCATTTTGAGAAGTAGAAGTCATTTTTGATGAACTGACATCTCAAGCTTCCCCCCCCCCAATTAAACCAATGGGGTTTAAATGCAACGATGGTTCCACTCGCTTCACTTTGCCTGGACAGGCTAAGACCTTCAAAGTGGTTTACCAATACTCCTGTAGAAGCACCTTGCAGCCAAGGTGGGTGGGGGCCAAAACTTTCAAAAGCCACCTGTCTCTAAAGGGAAGCAATTTTATAGGAATGTTCCATGAGTGACCCTCTAACAAAATTGCTCAAAATATTTTGCTTAACTGAGCATGATGGCAACCACAGCTAAAAACCTCAAACCTCATTCCTATCAAATAATTTCATAATCCATCCACTGGTTAAGGAGAAGAAGTCATTTAAAGGTTTTTCTATTTTTAGCTCTGGCAGACATCTTCTTCACCAGAGCGGAACGGTTTGAGCAATTTTGGTAGAGGGTCACCCAAGGAACATTCCTGTGAAGTAATTTCAAAATCCATCAACTGGTTAAGGAGAAGAAGTCGCTTAAAGGTTTTTCTATTTTTAGCTCTGGCAGCCATCTTGTTCACCAGAGCGGAATGGTTTGAGCAATTTTGGTAGAGGGTCACCCAAGGAACATTCCTGTGAAGTAATTTCAAAATCCATCCACTGGTTAAGGAGATGAAGTCGATTAAAGGTTTTTCTGTTTTTAACTCTGGCGGCCATTTTGTTCACACAAGCAGAACAGTTTGAGCAATTTTGGTAGAGGGTCACCAGTGGAACATTCCTGTGAAATAATTTCAAAATCCATCCACTGGTTAAGGAGAAGAAGTCATTTAAAGGTTTTTCTATTTTTAGCTCTGGCAGCAATTTTGTTCACCCGAGCGGAACGGTTTGAGCAATTTTAGTAGAGGGGCACCCAAGGAACATTCTGGTGAAATAATTTCAAAATTCATCCGCTGGTTAAGGAGAAAAAGTCGATTAAAGGTTATTCTATTTTTAGCTCTGGCAGCCATTTTGTTCACCCAAGCTGAACGGTTTGAGCAATTTTGGTAGAGGGCCACCAAAGGAACATTCCTGTGAAGTAATTTCAAAATCCATCAACTGGTTAAGGAGAAGAAGTTGTTTAACGATTTTTCTATTTTATGCTCTGGCGGCTGTTTTGTTCACCCGAGCAGAACGGTATGAGCAATTTTGGTAGACGGTCTCCAAACGAATATTCCTGCGAAATAATTTCAAAATCTATCTACTGGTTAAGGAGAAGAAATCGTTTAAAGGTTTTTCTATTTTTAGCTTTTGCGGCCATTTTATTCACACAAGCAGAATGGTATGAGCAATTTTGGTAGAGGGTCACCAAAGGAACATTTCTATGAAATAATTTCAAAATCCATCCACTGGTTAAGGAGAAGTCGCTTAAAGGTTTTTTTTATTTTTAGCTCTGGTGGCCATTTTGTTCACCCGAGCGAGCCGGCCTCAGTGGCTCAGTCGGGGTCGGCAATATTCTTTCGTGGAGATTGATCATGAAATCTTTTCTATGGTCATTCTCTCCCTTACGCTGATTCAAGAAGGGCAGTTGTCAGTTTCTGGCGAAAGAATGTGCACTGTACTGGTTAACCGCTTACGTATAAGCCTGCCCAGGAAAGTGTTGATAGGTAAACTGACCAGCTCAAAAATGACCTAAATAGTGTTGACTGGGCCAATACAAACAAACAAACAATCACCCGAGCGATATGGTATGAGCAATTTTGGTAGAGGGTCATTTAAGGAACATTCCTGTTAAATAATTTCAAAATCCATCCACTGGTTAGGGAGAAGAAGTCATTTAAAGGTTTTTCTATTTTTAGCTCTAGCTGCCATTTTTTCACCCGAGCGGAACGATTTGAGCAATTTTGGTAAAGGGTCACACAAGGAACATTCCAGTGAAATAATTTCAAAATCCATCCACTGGTTAAGTAGAAAAAGTCATTTAAAGGTTATTCTATTTTTAGCTCTGGTGGCCATCTTGTTCACCTGAGCGGAACAGTTTGAGCAATTTTGGTAGAGGGTCACCCAAGGAACATTCCTGTGAAGTAATTTCAAAATCCATCCTCTAGTTAAGGAGAAAAAGTCGTTTAAAGGTTTTTCTATTTTTAGCTCTGGAGGCCATCTTGTTCACCCGAGCGGAACATTTTGAGCAATTTTGGTAGAGGGTCACCCAAGGAACTTTCCTGTGAAGTAATTCATCCACTGGTTAAGGAGAAGAAGTCATTTAAAGGTTTTTCTATTTTTAGCTCTGGCAGCAATTTTGTTCACCCGAGTGGAACGGTTTGAGCAATATTAGTAGAGGGGCACCCAAGGAACATTCCTGTGCAATAATTTCAATATCCATCCACTGGTTAAGGAGAAAAAGTGGTTTAAAGGTTTTTCTATTTTTAGCTCTGGTGGCCATCTTGTTCACCTGAGCGGAACGATTTGAGCAATTTTGGTAGAGGGTCACCCAAGGAACCTTCCTGTGAAATTATATCAAAATCCTTGCACTGGTAAAGGAGAAAAAGTCGTTTATAGGATTTTCTTTTTTAAGCTCTGGTGACCATCTTGTTTATACGAGCGGAATGATTTGAGCAATTTTGGTACAGGGTCACCCAAGGAATATTCTTGTGAAATTATTTCAAAATCTGTCCAGCAGTTTTGGAGAAGTTGTTTATAGCAAAAGTTGACGACGGATGGACGGATGCACGCACGCACGACGGACAAAGACCGATCACAAAAGCTCACCTTGAGCACTAATTTTTAGCTCTGGTGGCCATTTTCTCATTGGAGTGGAACCGTTTGAGCTATTTTGGTAGAGGGTTATCTAAGCAAGATTCCTATGAAGATTGACTGAAATAGGCCCATGGGTATATGAGGAGTTGTTGTTTTAAGATTTTTCTATTTTTATCTCTGGTGGCCATCTTGTTCACCAGAGTGGAACGTTTTAATTATTTTGGAGGAAGGTCACCTGAGCAACATTAAAAATTTCAAAATCCATCCACTGGTTAAGGAGAAAAAGTCATTTAAAGGTTATTCTATTTTTAGCTCTGGCGGCCATCTTGATCACCTGAGCGGAACAGTTGAGCAATTTTGGTAGAGGGTCACCCAAGGAACATTCCTGTGAAGTAATTTCAAAATCCATCCACTATTTAAGGAGAAAAAGTCGTTTTAAGGGTTTTCTATTTTTAGCTCTGAGGCCATTTTGTTCACCCGAGCGGAACATTTTGAGCAATTTTGGTAGAGGGTCACCCAAGGAACTTTCCTGTGAAGTAATTTCAAAATCCATCCACTGGTTAAGGAGAAGAAGTCATTTAAAGGTTTTTCTATTTTTAGCTCTGGCGGCCATTTTGTTCACCCGAGCGGAACAGTTTGAGCAATCTTATTAAAGGGGCACCCAAGGAACATTCCTGTGCAATAATTTCAATATCCATCCACTGGTTAAGGAGAAAAAGTGGTTTAAAGGTTTTTCTACTTTTAGCTCTGGTGGCCATCTTGTTCACCTGAGCGGAACGATTTGAGCAATTTCGGTAGAGGGTCACCCAAGGAACCTTCCTGTGAAATTATATCAAAATCCTTTCACTGGTAAAGGAGAAGAAGGCGTTTATGGGATTTTCTTTTTTAAACTCTGGTGGCCATCTTGTTCACACGAGCGGAATGATTTGAGCAATTTTGGTAGAGGGTCACCCAAGGAATAGTCCTGTGAAATTATTTCAAAATCTGTCCAGCAGTTTTGGAGAAGTTGTTTAAAGGAAAAGTTGACGACGGATGCACGCACGCATGACGGACAAAGACCGATCACAAAAGCTCACCTTGAGCACTAATTTTTAGCTCTGGTGGCCATTTTCTCATTGGAGTGGAACCGTTTTAGCTATTTTGGTAGAGGGTTATCTAAGCAACATTCCTATGAAGATTGACTGAAATTGGCCGTTGGGTATAGGAGGAGTTGTTGTTTTAAGATTTGCTATTTTTAGCTCTGGTGGCCATCTTGTTCACCAGAGTGGAACGATTTTAATTATTTTGGAGGAAGGTCACCTGAGCAACATTCCTATGAAGTTTGAATGAAATTGGCACAAGGGTTTAGGAGCTATTGTTTTAGCATTTTTTTATTTTAAGCTATGGTTGCCATTTTGTTTGTCGGAGCGGAACCATTTTAGGTATTTTGCCAGAGGGTAACCTGAGCAACATTCTTATGGAGTTTGACTGAAATTGGCCCAATGGTATAGGAGCAGTTGTCATTTAAAGGTTTTCTATTTTAAGTTCTCGTGGCCATCTTGTTCATCAGAGTGGAACAATTTTAGCTATTTTGGTAGAGGGTCACCTAAGCAACCATCTTGTTCATTGGAGAGAACGATTTTAGCTATTTTGGACGAGGGTCACCTAAGCAACATTCCTATGAAGTTTGATTGAAACTGGCCCAAGGGTTTAGGAGGAGTTAGCATTTGAAGCAAATTGTTGATGCAGCACGACGCATGACGGATATTGACCGATCACCATAGTTCATCATGAGCACTTGGTGCTCTGGTGAGCTAAAAACGCTTCCACTTCAAAACTGTCATTTATTCCAATCTCACGGCTGGTAAACTCGTAAGGGGTAACCGCCGGTTATGCACTCAAAATCCTTACGGGAACTCCCGGTTATGACTTCTGAGGCCACAAATATGTCAACAAACAGTACAGTGTTCCCGACACATGATTTTTAGTCATTTTTGTAAACATATTTTGAGAAATCGGGCAATGTTATTCTCAACAACTTTCATTTCTGCATCAGAAAAGATGGGTGTGATCATGAAAAGGCAAGCGGTCGATTTTTAATTTAATTTCTCCCTGAGGAAGGTAGTCAGATATTTCTGTTTTGACCTGTTTTCTAGTGCCGAATGAAGGCATTTTCAAATACCCGGACGATGCGAAACTAAAACAGCAGGCCAAATAACACATAATGCAAACCACTTTCATGTTGAAATACATAATTTGCAAAATTTCCGCAGAATTTGTTCCAGGAGCTTTAATATTTGTGCCGATTATGACTTACGGGGACCGATAACCCTTACGGGAGCATTACCCCTTACGGGGACAGAAAAAGCCAACTAATGGGTGACTGATTGAAATGCGTTTCTTCATTCAATAATTCACACAGACGGTTCATCAAAGCCTTGAAGACACTGTAGTTGCTCTGTACGACTGTTAATACTGTTAACTTTATTTAGAACGATAACTTAAAATCAAAACTCGTGCCCTCGTATGAATTGCTCGTACGAATGTATCCAAATTCGTGTACTCGAACAAATTGCTGAAAACCTGATATTGTTACATTTTCAAGGCATTTATCTGATATGCTCGTACAGTGGAATGAATTTCATTTTAGATACGCATTTTACTATACGCCACAGCCCAACGGGGCTTGGAGAAATAGTGCTTCTGCGCGGAGCTGAAACCGACCAAACTTGAGTACTGAGTATTGGTAAACCGTTTAGGTCTACGCCTGCCCAGGGAAACTGCTGCAAGTGGGAACGCTCCTTAAACGTTAGCGATTTCTATGGGCCGACTCGCACCGCTTTGCCTGGGCAGGCTTAAATCCTCTTAGCGGTTTACCAGTACTCGTGTGCGGTCGGTTTCAGCTCTGCGTGGAAGCATCATGCAGCCTATCTATTTCTTCAAGCCCCTATGGGCGGGTGCGGGGAGGTGGAGTCAGGGTAGGTTAAATTATTGAATGAAGTGACGCATTTCAATCAGACACCTATTAGTTGACTTTTTCTGTCCCCGTAAGGGGTAATGCTCCCGTCAGGGGTAATATGTCCTCTTAAGTCATAATTGGCACAAATATTAACCCTTGTTCTGCGGGTCCCGGAATAATCCGGTCTCACATGCCCAGGCCGTATGGCGGCTCCCGGAATAATCCGGATTCACCGGTACCGGCTTATACCCGCATATATCCTTCAACCAATGAAACGCCGCCTACTATTGACGCTTCGGTTGGTTGCTATGAACATCAGAAATAACGTTTCCGCATATCGGACAATATTATTGGTTTTTACAGGTAAGTCACGTCCAATTAGAATTCGGAAGCGTACCTGAATTAAAGATGGCGACATACTCGACACAAATGTGTCATTTTTCCCCGATTTAAATGTGAATTCCGACAGCGGGTTGGAAATGAAGGCTTTTAATCGGCCAAAATAAATAGTGACAGAGAAGACCGTTATTCCGGGGATGAAGACTCCGTCGATATGGGCCGAAGGAGATGCCCAACCATTACGGTTGCATTCACAGGTGTGCATGGCATTTCCGAGGCTACGGGGCTGCCAGATGACCCCAGTATTGCCGACTAAGTCCATAAATGTGAAAAAACAAGTTGGCTTCTTTAAAAAGAATCCAAAGGATGGGTCTGCTGGCTCGCACAGTGAAAAACTACCATTCTGAAAAATTCAATTAGCACACCTGTGTGTATTTCCTTTGATGTTCCTTTGATGTTTGACCGAACATTCATACCTGAGTAACTTTATGAGTGTGAAAATTTTAAGAAAAGACAGTATTTATATTTTCACAATGATACCAGGCCTTTGAAGGAAAAAAAACTAACTTTGACAGGTATTTTGTTGTTTTTTCAAATTTTATCATACCTTTACCTTAATTAATTAATTCTACAGGTAAAAGGTCTCCGCATACATGCTGATTTCAAAATAGGACTGTTTACAATTTTGCATCACATGTACATGAGGTTTTACCTTATTAGTGGTTCATTGCAGGATAAAATTGCTCTTTTCAATATGCAGATGTCTTATATTTTGGGAAAAAAAAACTTAACTTACCTGTACTTTTAACCTTTGATGCTAGACTTTCTCGTCACACCTGAGAACCCGAATTTTTTTCTACAGGCCACAAAATCAAAGGGGCACAAAAATATCACAAAACAGCATGGTATTGAAAGAAATAACACAGGTTTTACAGCATTTTATTGCATTTTATTACTTTTTATTACCTTTACCTTAATTAACTAATTAATATTTTACAGGTAAGTGGACATTAATGAAAAAAATATAAAAATTCTCAAAGTACAATATAATACCTTTACAATGATATATAACATGTCAACATCCAAACATCAAATATTGTCAACAATCTTATCTAAAACATAATACCCACATTTTACAAGATTACCAAAAAATACTCAGCCAGGAGCACTAGAACTATATAGTAAATTCAGCAGAACAAGGGTTAATGCTCCTGGAACAAATTATGCGAAAGTTTTGCATCTTATGTATTTCAACATGAAAGTGGGTTGCATTACGTGTTATTTGGCATGTTGGATTAGTTTCGCATCGTCCGGGTAGCTGAAAATGCCTTCATTTGGCACTTGAAAACAAGTCAAAACAGAAATATCTGACTACCTTCCTCAGGGAGAAATTAAATTAAAAACTGACCGCTTGCCTTTACATGTCCACACCAATCTTTTCTGATGTAGAAATGAAAGTTCTTGAGAATAGCATTGCCCGATTTCTCAAAATATGTTTACAAAAATGACTAAAAAGCATGTATCGGGAACACTTACCTGTTTGTTGACATATTTGTGGTCTCGGAAGGCATAACCGGGAGCTCCCGTAAGGATTTTGAGTGCATAACCGGCGGTTACCCCTAACGAGTTTATCAGCCGTGAATCTGAAACTTTTTTTCTAAACTTTGAAAACTGTACCTGAGCTCTAAGCTGCCATGGCTTATATTCTCCCTCTTGAACCATGCTGGGCTCTACCAGAGGTTCCCACACACTTAACTTCTCATTGTAGAAACATATGTCCAACTCTAGTTCTGCATTTAGTCTCAGCTGAAAAACAAAATGGTATCAGTATCAACTTTATTAACCCTTATCCCCCTGCATAATTAAGTTAACCACACCCATTTCTGACTTTGAACCAATCATATTACTTGATGTAATTTATTCCTACAAGTTCAACTCAATGTCAAACAGTGTAGATCCTGATCAGATGGCTTCTTCAGAAGCCATCTGATCTGGATCTACACTGTTTGCAAATGTAGGGGTTGTCGTGAACAGCAGAATAAGGGTAAACAAGATGTGTTTAAGAAACACTGATGCCCCCGGTCAGTGCATGTTAAATATGAAAGCAGTATCACTAAGCAATCAAAAGGTATGGCCAAGAAATGTAGGCGCTAGAGCAATGACAAAGTTTTTCTAAAAATAGCCACAGTGACCTTGACCTTGAGGTCATGACCTTGAAAGTCGAACTCGCTCGAGATATTGTCATAAGGAACATTTGTGTGAAGTTATATTGAAATCAGTAAAGAAATGTTGGCGCTAGAGCGATGACAAAGTTTTTCTAAAAATAGCCACAGTGACCTTGACCTTGAGGGGGGGGGGGGGGTGTCTGGATGGACAAAATTATGGTACCACTACAAAGGTCTTGTGACAAGGAGTGCACATGTGAATTATGAAAGCCCTACTACTTACCAATCGAAAGTTATGGCCAATGTTAAAGTTTATAAAAGTAGGTCAAATGTCAAGGTTAAGGTCACGAGGTCAAAAATTATGGTACTACTAGAAAGGTCTTGTGACAAGGAGTGCACATGTGAAATATGAAAGCCCTAACACTTACCAATCGAAAGTTATGGCCAATGTTAAAGTTTTTAAAAAGTAGGTCAAACATCACTGTCAAGGTCACAAGGTCAAAAATTGTGGTACCACTAGAAAGGTCTTGTGACAATGAATGCACATATGAAATATGAAAGCCCTATCACTTACCAATCAAAAGTAATGGCCAATGTTAATGTTTTTAAAAATTTTGAAAAAAATAGGTCAAAGGTCAAGTTCAAGGTCACGAGATCAAAAATTATGGTACCACTGGAAAGGTCTTGTGATAAGGTATACACATGTGAAATATGAAAGCTCTATCTATTACCATTCAAAAGTTATGCCCAATGTTAAGGTTTTTGTAGACAGACAAACGGAAAAATTTTGAAAAAAATAGGTCAAAGGTCAAGTTCAAGGTCACGAGATCAAAAATTATGGTACCACTGGAAAGGTCTTGTGATAAGGTATACACATGTGAAATATGAAAGCTCTATCTATTACCATTCAAACGTTATGCCCAATGTTAAGGTTTTTGTAGACAGACAAACAGACAGACAGACCAAAAAACTATATGCCCCCTAATCTCTTAGATTCCGGGGGCATAAAAAATTCACCCCTATAGTCTACAACTAAAATCTGACAAAAACTATTAGAGCACACAACAGGACAGTTTTGTTGGGTCAACACTACGATAACGAACCCGTGTAACATAGTACATTCTTTCATATATACAAAATGGTTAATTTTCTGATAAAATCTGAGATACTATTCTTATTAGTACTCAAAACATAAGCTGTAGGTGCTCGTAAGAACCACCTCATTGAGAGGGTTCTAACGAGTATCCACAACATAGGTCTTGGAGCAGAAATATGGAAAAATTATGTATACCACTCCACATCACGAAAAACACACCTATATAATTTTGATACCCTTGGACCCACTTTTATATAGTAAAACTACGGTTCACAGGGGTAAACCTTATTGTTCTTATTTCTGCACTAAAAAAACAGATTGTATCACATATTTTGAGCAGAAATAATGCATGTTCAGTTTTCTCTCATTTCACGGACTTGTTAACGTGATGAAAACCAACTCCTGAATTATGTTTTAATAGACAAATCTAATGGAAAATGCATGCTTAATCCAAGCTGTCTCAACTCTTAAGCAGACCTAGTTTCAGTTGTTCAGAACTAACAATGCTATTATACGGCAAAAGTATGCTATCATTTTTCAGCAAAAATACCAGAGTTTTAGATATTTTACTACGTAGCTAGGACACTTACCATAATGATTCTAAGTATTGAGTCATACAGGCCTATGTAAACAGTGCAGATCCAGATCAGAATGTTCCTGAAGGAGCAGTCTGATCAAGTCTGATCAGGATCGACATTGTTTGCCATTCCGTCTACACTTTTTGCCCTGCTTGCTGAATCATGAAACAAATTAATTAAAATTTTATGAGAATTACAGCAAGTTCTCAAGGCGTCTAATGACCACTAATGAGCTTGTTAAGCTAACACTGCTTTAAACAATTGGGCCCTGACTGCCATAAATATGGATTTAGTCCTTATATCGCTGAATAATTAATTTAGCCACACCCATTTCTGACTGTGAACCAATCAAATTACACCTCAACCTCTTTATTACACTATTGTTGGGGTCCAAAGCAGAAACCGTGTTAGTTAAACAACCGTGTTATATCCAAACAAAAATGTATAGATTATATAGAAAAATGACCATTTATGGTCATTTTTCAATATAATCTATACATTTTTGGGATCCATCTTGAAACCGTGTTATATCCAAAACCGTGTTATAATGAACCATGTTATAACAAGGTTGTGGTGTACTTGATGTAATTTTTTTACTTCAAATTCACATACTAAATGTCAAACAGTGTAGAGCCTGATCAGATGGCTTCTTCAGAAGCCATCTGATCTGGATCTGCACTGTTTGCAAAGGTAAGGGTCATCATGAGGTTAAATGAAAGTGCTAAGAAATGAGAAAACCTCTATTTTTGATTTCTGTACAATTGTGATATTGTAGAGCCTTCAAAAACTTACATGTTTTGACCAGTTAACAGTCTTCATATCCAGGGAACTTCTTACACACAGGAGAGGCACAGTCTGATCCAGGTTCTCCACATCAAAGAAAGCACAGATCTCCTCTACTTCAAGAGTTAAACTCTCTATTGGGGGCTCCAGGGGACCAAACACAGGGCCTGTAGACTCTACTTCATTATCTGTCGTGCAATGCAATACAATGTAATTAACCCATTTTGTACCGAAACCCCAAAACAGGTAACTGGCAAACAGTGCAGGCCCAGATCAGATGCTGCAGAATGTGGCATCTGATCAGGGCCTACATTGTTTGAAAAAAGTTCAGCCATTTTCGAAATAAATTTTGAAGAAAACACAACCTGACACTCCAAAATTTTGAAATGGACTCCGGCTATATATAAGGAGGTAGATTCCATTTGGTACAAAAATGGTTTAAACCTCAACCTCTTTATAACACTACTGTTAGGGGTCTAAACTGGAATCGTGTAAGTTAACACTCTGCATCCTGGGATTTTTTTTTGCAGCAGGCGACATTATGAAATATGTTTCTAATTTTCCCAGAAAAACGGATTTGACATATGCAAATTGTCTCCTATGGAGATAATTTGCAAGAGATGTCGTCCTGTTTTCTGGGAAAAATAAGAAAAAAAAATAAATAAAGAAATTGTCATCTAGAGTGTGATAAAGTTTAATCAATCATTTCACATACAAACTAAATGTAAAGCTCAAACAGAAAAATGACCATTTTCCTGTGAAATCTACAGTAAAATTCCGCTATTAAGACCACCTAAAATTAAGACTATTTCTGCTTTAAAAAGGTTATTTAGAAGGACGCAGTTATTATTTCTTTGTGATTTCTGCACACCGTGTCCCCTGGACAGGGACCAAAGGTGGTATTAATATAGGAATTTTACTGTATATATTTTTGGGGCCATCTGTCAAATATGTTATAGCCAAACCCATGTTATTGTGCCAGTCTCAGTGGCTCAGTGAGGTTGCGGGTTCAAAACCTGCTGGGTTACACATTTGTTTGTGGAGATTGATCATGAAATCTTTTCTACTGTCATTCCCGCCCCCGCCCATAGGGGCTTTAAGAAATATATGGACTGCACGATGCTTCCACGCAGAGCTGAATCTGGCCCACACACTAGTACTGGTGAACAGCTTAGAGGATCTAAGCCTGTCCAGGAACCACGGTGCGAGGCGGACCGTCCATGCTAATAAACCCTATTGGTTTCATTGGGTGACAGGGCTAGAGATGTCATTTCATCTCAATGTCGGGTCAAAGTCCAACAAAATTGGAAGCAACGTCTCCAAAATGACCTTTACAGTGTTGACGGGGACGTTAAACCTCAAATCAAACAAACAAACTGTCATTCTCTTTCTTCTGTTGATTAAAGAAGGGCAGTTGTCAGATTCTGGTGAAAGAATGTGCACTGTATTGAGTAACAGCTTTTATGTAAGCCTGTCCAGAAAGTGTAAGTAGGTAAACTAATTGGGTAGATATGACCTAAATAGAATTGACTAGGCCGTTAAACTCCAAAACCAAACAAACAGTGTTATATTAGACTGGTTGTGGTGTACTCCGAATACTGAGAAAAAATTACTACGGTATTATTAACCAGCATGCTCCTAATAAATAACCATATTTGCCATATGTACTTGGACAAATAAGCCTATGCAAATAGTGCAGACCCAGATGAGATACTGCAGAATGCGGTCTATCCTCAGGTTCGACACTACTTGCCACTCATCCAGCTGATTGATATGTTGTGAGCCTTATATTGAAGGAGGTAAGCAGGGATGTTCTTTTTAAGTCCTACTATTCTCTGACTATATAGGGCCGTGTACCCAAGGACTTGTCTTATTTTGTCAGTTTGTATCGACGAGGTAGCACTCTACAGTAAACAAAACAAGCAGCTTTTGCAAAATGGACAAAATGGATGTAAGAGCAGTGATTCAGTATTTGCATAAAAAAAGGTTTAACACCTAAAGATATCCATTATGATATGGTAGCAGCACTAGAAAAAAATGTCCCTTCATTAGTTCAGTGAAAAAGTGGGTGGCGGAATTTAAGCGCCGCAGACAGAGCCTTGAAGATGACCCCCATCCTGGAAGGCCTGCCAATCTTGTAACCCCAGAAATGGTCAATAAAGTCCATGATATTGTTATGACTGAGAGATAAGTCACAGAAAGATATCTAGCCAGCAGAGTTGGCATTTCACAGGTTAGAGTACATTCCATTCTGACAGAGGATCTTGCAATGAGAACGCTTTCGGCTTGATGGGTACCATGACTTCTGACAGTTGATCAGATGCACACCAGGGGCACATTATTGTGTGCTAATCTTAAAGTTGTGAGAAAGCTCCTGCCAACTTTCTTCAGAGATTTGTCACTATGGATGAAACATTGGTCCATCATTTTACCCCAGATGCCAAACAACAATCGAAACATTGGAAGCACCCTGGCTCACCCCCACCAAAGTAGGCAAAGACTGTTCCATCAGCGGGGAAGATTATGGCCTCGCTTTTCTGGGATGCAGATGGTATTCTGCTAATAGATTATCTCCAAAAGGGACAAAAAATCAATGGCACATACTATTCTTCACTTCTGACCAAGTTACGGGAAAATATAAAACTTAAGTGTGTCAGAAAGCTCACTAAAGGTGTGTTGTTCCATCAGGACAATGCTCCTGTTCACAAGTCTGCCACTGCTATGGCTGCCATTCATGATTGTGGCTTAAAATTGATTGAGCATCTGCCTCATTCATCTGATCTCGATCCATCAGACTTTCATTATTTCCAAAACTGAAAACGGCTATTTCAGGTACCCACTTTCAGCCCCATGATTATGTCATATATGCAGTGAATGACTTTCTGAACAGCCAAGGTACCCATTTAGGGGCTTACCGCATGCAATGGATTAAACAACCATATTATAGCCAAACAAAAATGTAAAGATTATATGGGCCCCGTCAAGCGATTTTGGTACTTATCGCCTATGCGAGCAGCGAAGGTTCAGGTGAGCCTGCGCATCCGCGCAGTCTCGTCAGAACCTTCGCTGCTCGCTCATACAAGCAGTGAATCAAGAGGAACCTTCAGACAGAAAGCCATATCCCTGGACCCTCTGAATAGCTGGGCATGCGCAGCTAAAATTTGTCATGACGGAATGCTCGAAGACACAAATTCGCTTGGCGGGGCTCATATAAGAAAATGACCATTTATGGTCAGTTTTCTATACAATCTTTTTCTTTTTTTTTTGCAAATCCATCTTTAAACCATGATATATCCAAAAGCATGTTATAAAGAACAGTTCTATAAAGACGCGGCAAACTAGAGTTTGGAATACTACCAATTTCAATATCCATTCGGTTTTCAGTCAAATGTTACAGATCAAAGGGGTGCATTCTGATGTAATTTTAGAGGTCTTTGCACCAGAAAAGATACATCAAACTTTCACCAATCTCTTTGTTCTCTAGACTTGTCACAGGTGACTGATGGGTAATAGATTTTCTCTTATTGGATGTGTGCTAATTACTGAAAGTGGAAATTGTATCTGATTGGATACCTGCACATGTGTTGTGTCATAATTTGTCTAATACTTTTCTATCCTTGTCAGTTTGTGACATCATAATCTGAAGTTATTGAGTAATCATCATGTCCACTCCAAAGACTAAAGAAAATTTAAATCGATAGTAATTCTGGTAGCTTACATTTGTCAATCCAGTGCTGTGACTTGGCAGTTTTTATACTCCACAGGTCGTCTTTGGGTTGTGTTATATCTCCTCCTAGTGTAGAATCTGAGGGCTAAAGAAATAAACAAACTGGCATTAACCCTTTTTGTACCAAATGGAATCTTCCTCCTTATATATACCAGGACTACATTTCAAAAATTAGGGGTGTCAGGTGGTGTTTTCTTCAAAATTCATTCGGAAAATGGTTGAACCTTTTGCAAACAGTGTAGGCCCTGATCTGGGCCTGCACTGTTTGCCAGGGTACCTGTTTTAGGGTTTCTGGTACTAAATGGGTTAAATATGTTTCTGGTACTAAATGGGTTAACCCTTTAAACGCCCAGAAAATCTACATCTGAAAATGTTGTCTGCTTATGTCATCTGCTGAATCTTCTTGTGAACTTTTTAAAAATATTTTTTTCATATAGGCAAACAGTTTGGACCCAGATCAGACTGCTGCTAGAGGAGCAGTCTGATTTTGGTCCACACTGTTTGCAAAAATGAGTTTTAAAGTAAACTTGCAGACAACAACGCAGATGGCAATTGTCCTGATTGGCATTTTATGGGTTAACTTTTGGCTTATTGTTTTGAATGGAGATATAGCTTTTCCAATTATTTTATTATTCTCAAATTCTAATAACTAGAGTGGTAAACAGTTTAGAAACTGATGAGAATGTATCTTCAGTCAAGGTCAAAGGTTAAATACTTGTCCATAAGCTGAGCACAAAATATGCCCTATTCACAAATATTAACCCATTGTATACTAGTGGACTCTTCCATTGCTATATGTTGGACAAGTCCATTCATCATATAAGGGGTGTCAGGCCTATTTTTTTGCTTTTATTCTATTTTAATTCTATAAGCAAATAGTGCAGGCCCTGATCAGATGCCACATTCTGCTGCATCTGATCTGGGCCTGCACTGTTTGCCAAGGTACTCCTTTAGAGGTTTACCGCATGCAGTGGGTTAAAATACCAAAAAATGTCAACATTTTAACATTTATGAGAAGGACAAATACCACTCTCTTGTGGTCTGTGCATGATTACAGCATTAACCCTGAAATGGACAATGATTTAAATGGCGTCACCCCATGCCTCCTATCAAGCTTCAGCACAACTGGACTTCTGCTTTGGGGGAAGATGTTGTTTGAAGAATCTCAAGATGGCCACCATGGTTGTTGTTGGCCTTCATAACTGACTGATTTGACTTTTGCTTGGGGAGGAGATGTTGTTTGAAGAATCTCAAGATGGCCAGCAAAGCCCACCATTTGTTCTTGTTGGCCTTCAGAAGTGAACAATTTGCTGGCCATCAGAACAGAACAATTTCAGCAATTTTGAATCTCCATTACGGTAACACATCAGTGTGACATTGTGCAACCTTTCATATCTTCAAAATGGTTACTTTTCTGATGAAAATCTGTGACAGTTTTCTTATTTATACTGCAAACATAGGTTGTGGGTGCTCGTAAGAACCCCTTCATTGAGGCGGCTCTAATGAGTACCCACAACCTATGTCTTGGAGCAGAAATAATTTGTTTTTGTTTGTATTGGAGTTTAACAGCCCAGTTAACACTATTTAGGTTATTTTTAACCGATAAGTTTACCTATCCACACTTTTCCTGGGCAAGCTTATACGTAAGGATTAACCAGTACAGTGCACGTTCTTTCGCCAGAAACGATGGTCAGCCATCTTTGACACTGGGAAAGAACAAAATTAGAAATTCTGAATCTCTATGTCGCACCCATGCCTCCCATGAAGTTTCATTTAATCCTACTTTCAACTCAGGAGATCTTGGATACTTGGACATTTGAACAGAATCTCCGTGTTGTCCCAATGCCTCCCACCAAGTACCAGATTTATTCAACCTACACTTCTGTAAGCGAATTAATTAGCATCGCAGAGAAACATATCTTAACCCTTGTCCTGCTGAGCCCGGATATGCCTTATTTTCCAAACAATGAAGATCCAGATCAGATGGCTTCTGATCAGGATCGACATTGTTTGCCATTCAGATTGTGAATTTGTTGCAATAATTTGCGTCAAGTAATCTGATTGGTTGATAATCAGTAGTGGGTGTGGCATATATAAGTATTCAGCAGGTCAAGGGTTAAACACATCTTTTACCTGTACATTTGTATTCTTCATTATTTCTACAACATCAAGAATCAGTTTCAGATTGACAGGAGTCAGGTAGATGTTGATCCGCGGACATTTCAGCAGCATCTCCAGCTCATTTTTCTCTATATTAAAACATCTGTTAAACTCCAGATCACACGGGGAAAGCATCTGAAACAAGAAGAGAGACATAACCTCCTTACAACATAACCTCCTTATAACACTGTTTGTTATAACACAGTTTCAATATAACACTGTTAAAGATCAATCCTAAAAAGTTTGAAGATTATATTGAACAAGAGGGCAAGATGGCCCATAATCCATTTTGTACCGGAAACCCCAAAACGGGTAATTGGCAAAATGTGCAGGCCAAGATCAAACACCGCAGAATGCGGCGTCTGATCAGGACCTCCATTGTTTGCTAAAAGTTCAGTCATTTTCCAATTAAATTTTGAAGAAAACACACCCTGACACCCCTAAATTTTAAATGGACTCCCACTTTATACAAGGAGGAAGATTTCATTTGATACAGAAAGGATTAATTACCCTAGGGAGCACAAATAAATTTGAAGAAATTATACCTAGAGACCTAGGTTTTTAACCAATACGATCCATATTCCAACTTAACCCATCTTCCAACTTAACTTTCTTCTGATTATTCACAAAGATTGAGTAAAACTGTGGCCTCGAATGAAGTAAATAGGCTATAAAGAAATTTGACCTGACGTCCTTGTTTTTTTATACCACCATCAACACTATTTAAGTCATTTTGGAGACATTGCTTCCAATTTTGTGGGGCTTTAACCTGACACTGACATGAAATGACATCGCAAGCCCTGCTGTCCAAACAAACCAAAAGTGTTTATATGTTGGGACAGTCCAACTTGCATAACTTTGCCTCAGCAGGTTTAAACCTTCTAAGCAGTTTACTAGTCTCATGTGCGGTCAGTTTCAGCTCTGCCTGGAAGCATCATGCAGCCCAATCTATTTCTCCCAGCAGGCATCCTCTGTAGCTCAGTCGGTAGGAGCCCTGACTCTTAATTAATCATTAGGTCTCTCACCTCTGTGGTTAGAGCTTTCAAAGCCTTTGCTCGGGTCACATGTGAGACGATCGGCTTGAAATAAGCAAAACTATCTTGATAGGGCTTTAAAACCAAAATCAAACTTGACCTACAAGTCATCAAGACTAACATTCTGGTAAAATTTCATTAAGATTAACGCAAAACTGCAGCCTCTAATGAGTGAAAAAGGTTTTAAAGAAGTCTGACCTAGTGACCTGGTTTTGACCTGACATGACCCCTCCTCGAATTTGACAAAGACGACATCAATGTACATAATCTGGTAAAGATTTGCAAATCTGACCTAATGCCCTGGTTTTTTATCAAATATGACCCATATTTAATCTCGATTTGGCATTTTCAAGACAAATGTTCTGGTAAAGATTTATGTAGATTTAAGAAAAACTGTGGCCTCTACAGGGTGATCAAAATTGACCTAGTGACCTAGTTTTCCCATATTCAGAAGCAATTGAGATACCATCAAGAGGGACATTCTGGTAAAGCTTCATGAAGATTGAAACAAAACTGTGGCCTCAAGCAGGTGAAAATGCTTTAAAAGCAATGTGACCTTGTGACCTAGTTTTTTTACCAGACATGACCCATATTCAAACTTGATTGTGATATTATCAAGTTAACATTCTGGGAAAGTTTTATGAAGATTGAAGCAAAACTGTGGCCTTTAGAGAGTGAACAAGTTTTAAAGAAATTTGACCTAGTGACCTAGATTTTAATATGACATGACCCATGTTCAAACTTGACCAAAATCATCAAGTCAAGCATTCTGGTATAGTTAATTTAGATTGAAGCAAGTTTGTGGCCTCTAGAGGACAAACAAGGTTTCAAAAAAATTTGACCTAGTGACCTCTTTTTTATCTAACATGACCCATATTCACATCTGACTGAGATAATATCGAGCCAAGCATTCTGATAAAGTTTCATGAAGATGGAAGCAAAACTGTGGACATTACAGGGATAACAATGTAAATGTTGGCAACAGATGATGCACAACCAATGCCAGAAATACAACAGACACAATGGCTATCACAATAGCTCACACTGAGCATGTTGCATGTAGGTGAGCTAAAAATGACCTTAATCTAAAACTTACCCTGCTGTTTTGGCTACTTGGAGCACCATAAATACTGGAGAACATCTTAAGGCCAGTGACCTTAGACCAGAGCTTCTGCTGAACAGAACTTGCTATGTACTCAAAAGCTATGTCAGACTGAAAAAAAAAACGAAAAAAAAAAAAAAATTGTAAAAATTCCATTTTTGATATAACTCTGTTTATTGTGGTCAGAGGCCTGTTAAAAGCACTGTTCATAATAACACAATTTTGGATATAACACAGATAAAAGATGTACATAAGTCTTTATAACACTGTTCATAATAACATAGTTTTGGATATAACACAGGTTAAAGATGAAGATAGGCCTGTTTTTAACACGGTTCATAATAACACAGTTTTGGATATAACACAGTTTTAAAAGATGAAGATAGGCCTTCCTATAACACTGTTCATAATAACACAGTTTTTCATATAACACAGTTTAAAAGATGAAGATAGGCCTGTTATAACATTGTTCATAATAACACAGTTTTGGATATGACACAGTTTAAAGATGGAAATACATAGATTATATAGAAAAATTACCATAAATTGTCATGTTTTTATGATATCTATATATTTTTGTTTGGATATAACACAATTCTTTAACTAACATTCAACTTTGATAGTGTTATAAAGAGATTGTTGTGTATGTCACAAAACACTGATATGCTATGTGCAACCACATGTCTAATAGATGTATGCATGTAAAAGGAAATTCTATGCCATTATGATAACACACCCGTGTGCTAAAATGGCATCCATCTTATCTCTAGAACTAACATAAAAACGTTTGATCTTTTTCTAATTACTGGTCCAAGTATAGATTGTGGGTACTTGTTAGAACCGCCTCAGTGAGGCGGTCCTAACGAGTACCCACAATCTATGTTTCTGAGCAAAAATAAGGAAAATAAATGAATACCTCCATAAAACCCCACTTTCCTCTACATAAATTGGGGTTTAGTGGGGGGAGGGGGCTTCATTTCACGGACTTGTTAACATGATGCTTCAAGAACAACAGTGCTATATACCAATCAAAGCACTCAAGCACTAACAGGTCAATTGTTTTAGAGTGTAAGCGCTGGAAAAGTAGTCCTGAACAGAGACTTGACCCTTATCCAACTGAATAAATTAATTTAGCCACACCCATTGCTACCTGTCAACCAATCAAATTACTGGATTTAATATATTTGTTCTATTCACAAACTGCATGACAAACAGTGTAGATCCTGATAAGATGATCAGGATCTACACTATTTGCAAAGGCAGTAGTTGTTGTGAACAGCAGGATAAGGGTTAAACTGGTTTGTTTCACCCTTAACTCCTGTACTTAAAGCAAGCAGCATAGACCCTGATTTGACACTGCTTTCTGTAGTGTCTGATCTGAATCTACACTGTATGTCAAATACGAGGACTGTTCAAATATGAATGCAAGTAGAACGTTTTCTCATGCATTAATGCGAAAATCACCTGGAAATAAATATCACAGCTTAGAAAAACATTTTACCTATACATTGATACCAAACCTGTTAAAATCTGTGCACTTTAGCCATGTATATCGTTCGATAAACACTGTCTACTCTTGTATACTAATACAAAACATGGTTGGAAGAAGGTCAGAGTACGCCGATGAAATACGGTCCTATATTAAGAATCATTGTATTCTTGGCATAAGGTGCAAAGACATTTTTGATGAAATATGTTCGGTTTATTGGCATAATGAAATGTCTTTTCCGACAGTTTTTCCCTGGTGTAAGAAATTCAGCTGTGGGCTAGGCTCAACAGAAGATGCACCACATGATCGTCGGCCGAAAAGAGCAACATCTGCCAAGATGGTTGCTAGAGTGAAAGAAATAGTTGCTACCGATGCACGATACACCACTAGGCAAGTATGGTTGGCATCTCATTAGAAGCAGCTCATACAATTCTGAAACGGAATTTGAAAATGAGAAAGATCTGTGCTAGATGGATTCCCCATCTGTTGACAGATGAGCAGAAAAAGACACACGTTCAGTGCGCCAAGAAGTTGCTTAAAAGTTTCCAAATTAAAATGCAAGGTCTTTCGCTAATGTCGTCACAGGTGAAGAGACATGGGTTCACTTTTTTGAGCCAAAACGAAAGATTCAGAACAAAATATGGGCAACAAAGTATTGCAAAAGACCATGCATTGCAAAGCGGACCATGAGCGTCAAGAAGGTAATGTATGCCATATTCTTTTCAAATCAGGGCCCTGCTATTCAGGTTGCTGTGCCTAAAGGCAAATCTGTAAATGCGAAG
Organism: Lucinisca nassula; assembly: GCA_963580285.1. Classification (NCBI taxonomy): domain Eukaryota; kingdom Metazoa; phylum Mollusca; class Bivalvia; order Lucinida; family Lucinidae; genus Lucinisca; species Lucinisca nassula. Next base: position 21,924,544 of record OY757013.1, on the reverse strand, counting down.
TTTTACAAGAATAAAGTTCTTGGAAAATTGAAGAAATATTTCAAAGAACGAAGACCCGCAACTGGTTTGGCCAATGTCAGATTGCTACATGACAATGCGTCATCGCACAAGGCGTTCATTGTGCAAGACTATCTGAAGCAGGAAAAGGTTGTTGAACTCCCTCACCCCCCGTATTCCCCTGACCTTGCCATGTGTGACTTTTTTTTCTTCCCACGCCTGAAAAAATACCTTTCTGGTCGAAAATTTGTACAGCGCAAACACCTCGGTTCTGCAATATTCCAGTGCCTTCATAGTATACCTCGAAAAGACTAGCAAAATGCATTCAATGATTGAATCAGAAGACTGAAAGTTTGTATATCTGTTTAAGGAGAATACTTTGAGGGGACAAAATAAATATTTCATCAAAATATATCACAGAATCATTTTTATGTGCTTAGTTGCATTCATATTTGAACAGTCCTCGTACAAAAAGTCCAGTCCAGATCCATTTCACAAGTAACCCTCTTTACACAATACTCTGCCCTTTTTGATTTGAGGTTTAACGTCCCCATCAACACTGTAAAGGTCATTTTGGAGACGTTGCTCCCAATTTTGTGGGACTTTTACCCAACCTTGTGATGAAATGATATCTTAAGACCTGCCATCCAATGAAACCAATAGGGTTTATTAGCATGGACGGGCTGACTCGCACCGCTTTGCCTGTGCAGGCTTAGATCCTCAAAGCAGTTTACCAGTACTTCTATGCCGGTTTCAGCTCTGCGTGGAAGCATCCTGCAGCCCATCTATTTCTTCAAGCCCCGATGGGCGGAAGCCGTAACTCTGCCCTCTAAATGGTACGAAAAGCATTGCTATAAATAACCATTACCTATTAACTCATTCAGAAAACACACTTATACAAATACATTGCAAGTTTTACCGCCGGAAAAATGAAAATTTTAAGATGAAAAATTGAGATATTTTTCTTATTTCTGCTTAAAATATAGATTGGGGTATACTTGGTTCTAACGAGTACCCACAATCCATATTTTTGAGCAGAAATAAGAAACCCCTGTAAACCCCAGTTTTGCTATATAAAAGTGGGGTTTGACTGGTTAAAATTATATAGGCGTGTTTTAGTGATGTTAGCTAAACACGCCATTAAAAGCAGAATGTTTTAATTTTAGCTGATTTTAATAGCAGAATTTCACTGCATTATCTTTTTATGTTTATTTCGCACTAGTTTTCTCTCCTTCAAACATTTTTCTCAGTACTCACATTCATAACAAGTATCCTGCTGTCTTCACTTTCTGGATCAGCAAATAAAACTATCTCTGGCTGTTTAACAGAACAGTACACTGTCATCACAGGAGTCTGGTGATCAGGGGAGGTGACTGGGACTGGCACTGGAACAGTTGGAGTGATTATCCCTGCTGGACTGGTTGCCTGCTTTTTGTCCTCAGGATTGGTAAAGGCCTCAGTGAAGAATGAGGACAGTTCCATAATGTATGGTATCTGAACATTGAGAATGATCTTCTCCATCATGATGTCAGCTGAAAAGAATCAAAGGACAGTTAATTTTCCTGATCATCTGGACAGAAAATTACCAATTATTATGCTTTGATCATGATGGATCTGACTCACCCGAGTCATGGTGCATTACCATGGGAGATCATTTTAATTGCATTATCTGCTGGTTCCTAGTCTGAAGGCTATCAGTGTTGGAAAAACAGGTAACCAGACCCCCTGACCTTGAAAGGTCAGGGGGGTCTGGTTACCTGTTTTTCCAATATTGACAATGTGCAAGTATCATGAAAGATTGTGCCCCAACCTTCTAGAGGCCATATATTGTTTTTAGATCTTGAAAGGTCAGTGGGGTCTGGATCCCTGTTTTTCCAATACTGACAATGTGCAAGCTGGGAGCCAGCAAATAATGCAAATACGGTGAATGAAAATGCAAGTATCATGAAAGATTGTGCCCCAACCTTCTAGAGGCCATATTTTGTTTTTAGATAATTACTGCCATGCCAGATGATTCACAAGAAAAGTCAACCCTTGGTTTCTCTGAAAAATAGGTGAAACAAGAGCTGTCACTATAGGCGACCAATGCCCTCTGTGGGAGCCAATTTCTGAGTTTTTGCAAAATTTCAAGGGAAGATAATTCAGCCAAAAATGACAACAGAGTTATGGCCCTTGGTCAGAATGTAGCCCATGTGATGGTGAATAATTGTGTGAAGTTTCATGGGGCTAGGTCAAATACTTTTGACGTTATGTTCAAGGTTAAAGTTTTTGACGGACAGACAGACAGACAAACAAAGACAGACAGACAGGGCAAAAACTATATGCCCCCAAATCAAAGATTCTCGGGGGGGGGCATAAAAATAGCACTTTAAAAATGTCAACTGCAAGTCAGATTAGTGCTGTAAGAGTAAATCTATATAGATTACTTCGAATTTTTGCTCTGAAAAAATGTAAATCATCATGTAAACAATACTGTGCAATGAACACCCCTTGTAAACCACGTTTTATTTTTAGAAAACTGAGGGTTATCATTATTTTCTTATCCATGGAGGCCCGTAGTTTAGTTTGTTTGAGTTGAGGTTTTACGTCCCCATCAACACTATTTAGGTCATTTTGGAGACGTTGCTTCCAATTCTGTGGGACTTTTACCATACACTGAGATGAAATGACATCTCAAGCCCTACCACCCATAGAAACTGCTCGGGGTTTAAGGAGCGGTCCAACTCGCATCACTTTGGAGGCCCGTGGTTCCAAGACATAGGTTGTTGGAAACACGATAGAATGACCTCACTGAGGGGGATCTAGCGAGCATGAAAAACTTAGGTTTGGAGGATAAATAAGAAAATTATCTCAAATTTACATCAGGAAAATGTTAAATTTTGACATACAAAGGAGTCACATTGTCAACTTAACCCTTATCTTGCTGAATATTCATTTAAGCCACACCCATTTCTGTCTGTCAACCAATCAAATTAATTGATGTAATTTACTGCTACACATTCATAAACTGAATGCCAAACAGTGTAGATCCTGATCAGATGGCTTCTTCAGAAGCCATCTGATCTGGATCTACACTGTTTCCAAAGATAGGGGTTGTTGTGAGCAGCAAGATAAGGGTTAATTACATGGATGTGTTATCCTAATGCAAAGGGACATGAAAGATAGCATAATATCATACTGGTAATTACCTTTCTGGTTCCCATCTCCACTCATTTTATAAATTACTGACACAAGAGGTCTCTTAGATTCTTCATTTTTATTCACACTTTCCTCATCATAATAGAGAACTCTGAAAAGAAGTCAAAACCTAAGATGACAGTCAACAAAAACAGGAAAATTGTCTTATCTCCAATTCTAATGCACTTGCACATGAAACACAATGTCTGATTGGATAACGTCAAAAATTTGCAGCAGTATATTCAAGATATACTGTCGGAAATCCAACATCATTATGTAATGTTGCTTTCCATTGGGTGTCATTAAATTTTGGTTGCACGCAGCTCACTGTTCTAGCCATTTTGGGCAAAATGAGCATTTTTTTAAACAAAACAAGTGAAAAAGTGCATTAGAATGGGGATAACTGTATTGAAAATTGTTATTTGGGGAGGTAAATTGTCGGTTTTATAGTCGCAAATTACGTTTTACGGTCGCAAATTACGTTTTATGGCTCCGCTGACGCATCGCGTAAAACAAAATTTCCTACCGTAAAACTGCCAATTTACCTCCCCAAATGACAATTTTCAATACAGTTATCCCCTAATTCTAACACAGCACACCTATACAGGCAATGGAAGGTAACTGTGATTGATTCTGCAACAGATCACTGGGCAGAAGTCTAATTCTATGATCAGATTTTCCATTGTTAGATGGTTGAAAATTAACTAGAAATTGTGTTTGTGAAACACTCTGCCCCCAACCGTATGCTTGTCCCTAAATGGGACAGTAAACAGTACCTCATGATCATTTGCATTAAAAATAAACCTGTCAAATATTAACAGATTTTAAACAATTCAGGTCATCTATGCTTTAGTAGCAAACAGACTGCCAAATATCATGAGCCTAGCTCAAGTGGTTCTCCAGTTATTTTGTTCACAAGGTTTCCCTATAGCCAAAATGTATAAGTCCAAAAAGGGGCATAACTCCATTAAATATTTTCAGAATTTCGTCAAAAGTTAATCAGGTCATCTAAACATTAGACTCAAACTGTATACCAAATATCATGAGCCTAGCTCAAGCAGTTCTCCAGATATTTTGCTCACAAGGTTTCCCTATAGCCACAATGCATAAGTCAAAAAAGGGGCATAACTCCATTAAATGTTTTCGGAATTTCGTCCAAAGTTAATCAGGTCATCTACACCTTAGACCCAAATAGTCTACTATATATATATTATGAGCCTAGTTCAAGCGGTTCTCCAGATATTTTGCTCATAAGGTTTCCCCATAGCCACAATGCGTAAGTCCGAAAAAGATCGTTAACTCCATTAAATATTTTCGGAATTTCATCAAAAGTTAATCAGGTCATCTATACCTTACACCCAAATAGTCTACTAAATATCATGAGCCTAGCTGAAGCAGTTCTCCAGATATTTTGCTCACAAGGTTTCCCCATTGCCAAAATGCATAAGTCCGAAAAGGGGCGTTACTCGATTAAATATTTTCGGAATTTCATCAAAAGTTAATCAGGCCATCTACACATTAGACCCAAACTCTTTACTAAATATCATGAGCCTAGCTCAAGTGGTTCTTCAGATATTTTGTTCACAATGTTTCCCCACAGCCGCAATGCATAAGGCTGAAAAGGGGTGTTACTCTGTTAAATATTTTCTGAATTTCGTCAAAAGTTAATCAGGTCATCTACACCTTAGATCCAAACTGTTTACTAAATATCATGAGCCTAGCTCAAGTGGTTCTCCAGAGATCTTGCTCACAAGGTTTTCCCATAGCCACAATGCTGAACTCCGAAAAGGGCATAACTCTGCAAAGACAGGTCCGGCGAAAAAAAAACCCAGAGGACCAGTGGTCCTGTAAACGCTCACCTGACACCTGGTCCTGGTGTACATTTTAATGTTTTTATATATGTATATAGCCTCAGAGCAGGGGTACACAACTTGTGGGGACAAAATTTTGATGTCTAACAATGTGATAAAACGTTCCACCTATTCCTACCTTTCTGACAGTTCGAAGGCCATGCTTTCATTATGGTTTATTCCATTTGTCATATTTTTTTAACTTTTCATATTATTTAGGGATTGTCTGATTGACAATGTGCTGGGAAAGAGCACTTGACTCGTTGATTGTCCACTTGTACAGTTTTACTTAATACCATCTACATTATAGGTGTTTCTTTGCAGTATGGTGGCTGGGACACAACGTGAATTTGTTTTATCAGTTCCTGGTCATAGCATTTTATCTACTTTGTGACCAGAAACAGCAGATGAGACCTATTTGATTGAATTTTTGCATTAACCCCAATTTTGTATTATATATTCCTTCGGGTCTGGAGAAGAAGATTTTGGAAGGCTTTTTACCATATATGGGTGTGGCAGCCATCTTGGTCATGTGACCCAGACCCTGCGAACAAACTTTCGTTCCTTCATCCTACTGAGGCTCCAAATGAAATTTGGCTTTGATTGACCTGTCAGTTTTGGAGAAGAAGATCTTTGAAAATGGTGGATGGACAGACGACGGTCCAAGGTCATTTAATGACCTTGACCTTTCTTATCCATAAATCTTCATGTATTGATTTTGTTTACCTGAGCTACCTATTTTTGTGTCGTAGTCTTCAATGGTTTCCTAAATATTCATTATTTTCACTTTTTCCCATGCAAAAGCCCAAGTCTGCAAATTTGACATAGCCATAAAATAGGTCAAGGCCATCCCAGGGTCACAATTTTTACAAACTATGATGGGCTCAAGTACCAGATGCTACAAGCCAACTTTCAAGGTCATTGGCTTCATAGTTCTGGAGAAGAAGATTTTTGAAGGCTTTTTACCATATATGGGCATGGCTGCCATCTTGGTCATGTGACCCAGACCCCGCGAACAAACTTTCGTTCCCCCATCCTACTGAAGCTCCACATGAAACTTGGCTTTGATTGGCCTCCCTGTTTTGGAGGAGAAGATCTTTGAAAATGGTGGACGGACGGACAACGGATGGACGGACGACAGACCATGGCTATACTATAAGCTCACCTATGAGCCTACAGGCTCAGGTGAGCTAAAAATCAATTATTTTCACTTTTTCCCAAGCAAAAGCCTAAGTCCGCAAATTTGACATTGCCGTAAAATAGGTAAAGGTCAACCCAGGGTCACCATTTGAACAAATTATGATAGGCCCGTGTACCAGATGCTTCCCGCCAAGTTTCAAGGTCATTTGCCTTACGGTTCTGGAGAAGAAGAATTTCGAAGTGTTTTTACCATATATGGGCATGGCCACCATCTTGGTCATGTGACCTGGACCATATGAGCAAATTTTCATTTGTTCATCATATAAAGGATCCATATCAAATTTCACTTGAATTGGGCCAGCGGTTTCTGAGAAAAAACTGTTTGAAATATGGAACCTGGTTAATCTTGGTCCCAGGTCACTGAATGATGACTTTTCTTACCCATGAATCTTCATGTATTCATTTACTTTACCTGATCTACCAATTTGGTGACATTGTCTTCAATGGTTTCCTAAAAATCCAATATTTTCACTTTTTCCCATGCAAAAGCCTAAGTTGACAAATTTGACACTGCCATAAAATAGGTCAAGGTCAACCCAGGGTCAGCATTTGTAAAAACTATGACGAGCCCGAGTACCATATGATATATGCCAAGTTTCAAAGCCATTGGCCTTACGGTTCTGGAGAAGAAAATTTTTGAAGGCTTTTTACCATATATGGGCGTGGCGGCCATCTTGGTCATGTGATCTAGACCGTATTGGCAACTTTTCATTTGTTCAACTCACAAAAGCTCCATACTGAATTTCACTTAAATTGGCTCAGTAGTTTCTGAGAAAAAATGTTTTTTTTTGAAATATGAAATCGGAGTGACCTTGGTCTAAGGTCAATGAATGACCTTGACCTTTCTTACCCATAGATCTTCATGTATTCAGTTACTTTACCTAATCTACAAATTTTGGTGACACTGTCTTCAATGGTTTCCTAAATATCCATTATTTTCACTTTTTCCTATGCAAAAGCCTAAGTCAGCAAATTTGACATTACTGTAAAATAGGTCAAGATCAACCCAGGGTCACCATTTGAACAAATTATGATAGGCCCGAGTACCATATGCTACATGCCAAGTTTCAAGGCCATTGGCCTTACGGTTCTTGAGAAGAAGAATTTCGAAGTTTCTTTACCATATATGGGCGTGGTGGCCATCTTGGTCATGTGATCTAGACCATGTTGGCAGCTTTTCATTTGTTCAACTCCCAAAGGCTCCATATTGAATTTCACTTCAATTGGCTCAGTAGTTTCTGAGAAAAAATGTTTGAAATATGGAACCTGCGTGACCTTGGTCTAAGGTCAATTAATGACCTTGACCTTTCTTACACATAGATCTTCATGTATTCAGCTACTTTACCTTATCTACTAATTTTGGTGACACTGTCTTCAATGGTTTCCTAAAAATCCATTATTTTCACTTTTTCCCATGCAAAAGCCTAAGTCGGCAAATTTGACATTGCTGTAAAATAGGTCAAGATCAACTCGGGGTCACCATTTGTACAAACTATGATGGGCCTGAGTACCATATGCTACATGCCAAGTTTCAAGGCCATTGGCCTTACGGTTCTGGAGAAGAAGAATTTTTAAGGCTTTTTACCATATATATAGGCGTGACGGCCATCTTGGTCATGTGATCTAGACCGTATTGGCATTTTTTCATTTGTTCAAATCACAAAGGCTCAATATTAAATTTCACTTAAATTGGCTCAGCAGTTTTGGAGAAAAAGATGTTTGAAATATGGATCCTGAATGACCTTGGTCTAAGGCCAATGAATGACCTTGACCTTTCTGACCCATAGATCTTCATGTATTCAGTTACTTTACCTGATCTACAAATTTTGGTGACACTGTCTTCAATGGTTTTCCTATAAATCCTTTATTTTCACTTTGCCCAATGCAAAAGCCTACTTCGGCAAATTTGACATTGCTGTAAAATAGGTCAAGGTCAACCCGGGGTCACCATTTGTACAAACCATGATGGGCCCGAGTACCATATGCTACATGCCAAGTTTCAAGGCCACTGGCCTTATGGTTCTGGAGAAGAAGATTTTTAAGGCTTTTTACCATATATGGGCATGGCGGCCATCTTGGTCATGTGATGCAGACCCAGCGAACAAACTTTCGTTCCCCCATCCCACTGAGGCTCCATATGAAATTTGGCTTTGATTGGCCCTGCAGTATAGGAGGAGAAGATCTTTGAAAATGGTGGACGGACGGACGGACGGACGGATGACGGACCATGGCTATACTATAAGCTCACCTATGAGCCTAAAGGCTCAAGTGAGCTAAAAATATGTGTCCGCTTATTTATCATGCACATTCCATATATGAAATTTTGAGATCCTAGCTCAAACCATTCTTGAGTTTCCTACAGGGTGAAAGCGTAACGGACAGACAGACAAGACAGAACCAGTATGCCCCATCAACTTCTGAGAAGTTGGGGGCATAATACACTATGTAATAATTGACACTTAACCCGTTTGCACTTCACGAAGACCTCAATGACACCATTTTCGATGTTGATGTTGCATATTTTGTCGCCTGACATTAGATCAGTCCACAACTTTTTGGGGAAACTAATCTGTTAAATATTTCTGTAACCATTCTTTAAAATGACATCCCAGGCTATTTCTCAGGTGCAAACTTTTAGTTTACACCCAATATTATACCCAATTAACACACTGGATACCACTAAATTGATGTGAAACAACCAGGAACAAAGTTAGTTTTCTCTGTGGGTGAGTGACACGATAGGTGAAGCTAATTATTGCCATTTTAAAACATGTATGAAACAGAAAATTTCATTTTTTCTGTGTAAGATCAAGTTTTATTTCACTCATGAAAACCCAAACTGGTATTTTCACATGTGGCTGCGCCACTCTTGAAAATATCAGTTTTGGTGTTCATTCAATGAAGTTAAATTCGATCTTACACTGAAAATAATCAAATATCATCTATTTGCATCATTCTAGAAACATTCACTGGCAAGGAGTTATTGAATAGGACAGGGATCAGAAATTGCACCTACTTAGTAGGTAAAAGACTCTAAATCATTAGGTCTCTCACCGCTGTGGTTCAAGCCTGGCTAGCATCACATGTGACATGCCAAGTTCTGCAACAGAAGATCAGGTGGTTTTTCGCTGGGTACTCCTGTTTTTGCCCACCTCTGATAAACGACTGGCTTGATATGAGTGAAATAATCTTGAAAGGGTCGTAAATCAACCCCCTTTCCCCCCCCCCCCCCCCCCCAAAAAAAAATACACCTACTTCTTAACAGCAAACTTGCTGTCTGGCCTAGTATCAGATACACTGATGGTTTCCAAGGCAACTGTGACCTTTACCTCCCCATCTCCCATGCTACTGGTGGTCCCACTAATTTTGCCAATATTAACTTGTGCAAATTCATGGCTGTCTTCATTATTCTGAAATTTACAAATGAAAGACTAATATTTTAGACATGAAGGTAATTTTGAGACGTAGTCTTATAATCTCATTTCTGACCTACTTCTGATTTTAATTTCTATGGATATCAATTGATATCATGACAAATAACGAATTACTTGATTTTTTGTTTTAAATTCGGTATAAGTTGAAAGAAGGGCAAATGCATCCAAAACATTTACAACTAAAATTTTTATACTTAAAAACAATGCAAAAAGTGACATTGTAGGACCTTAGATTCTGAACTAAAAAGATGTTTTGGTTTGTCAAGATAAATGTCAGTGTTGACATCAACAGTCTATCATACTGGAAAATAATTAATAAATGCATGCACATATGGTAGTCAAAGAAATAGTTCATTTTAAAGAGACAGACATGTTTAAAGTTTTTGTTTTTACAAAACACGGCTCAGTGGCTTTGCTTCCTAAATAGTGTAATTTATTGCGTCAAATTCATCACGTGAACACTTCCGTGAAATAAAGACCCCCCTAAACCCCACTTTATATAGAGAAAACTGGGGTTTACTGGGGTTAACATTATTTTCCTTATTTCTGCTCCAAGATATAGGTTGTGGGTACTCGTTAGAACCGCCTCAATGAGGCGGTTCTAACGAGCACCCTCAACCTATGTTTTGAACATGTATAACAAAAATATCAAGGATTTTCATCAGAAAAGTAGCCATTTTGGAGATGTGAAAAATGCTTTATGTCGCACGGGTGAGTTATCGTAATGTTCATATGGAGCTTTATATGTCAGCTCATCAGCCGTCAGATACAAATTTTGGGTGAGCCAAAATTGAAAATTATTTACTGAATCTAATGGCACTCTTTTGAATGACTGATACAACTCATTTAACTTGGTGTAGTTATTTATAGTGATGACTCGCGGTATTCGACTTATCACTGAAGCCTCTGTGGTGTAGCGGTTACGCTACTTGCCTTGTAAACCAGGGATCGCAGGATCGATCCCGGGCTTCTCCAGACTTTCGAATGAGTCTTTAAACCGAGGTCTCGTCTCCGTATGACCTTAGCTGTTGGTGGGACGTAAAACTCAAACACTCACTCACTCGACTTATCACTGCATCATATATCTTTTTTAAAGATACTTCTTGTTTAATGTTCATCAAATTAAACAACATCAGGACACGAGTAAAGTAAGTTACCCCACAAAGGCACTAACTTAAACTTCACTTGTGACCAGATGTTTTTCATTGTAGACGATTAATAAACAAATCAAGCATACTGGCGAAATGGTGTCTGAACCATGGTGTTATTATCTCAAAATAACTTCAGATAGGGAAAAGTAATGAGGATAATTAAGGGGTCTTGGTACTTTTTAAAATCACCTAACTGAGGATATTCTTACAAGTATCAATAACAAGTGTTACTAACAAGAAATATGGAAAATTACCCTTAAACTTTTACAGCTCACTAGGCTAATTCAGCAGACAACAAACTGATATTTTTCCATTTGCATGTAAAGATTTCAGCAGACGTCATTTAAAAATATATCTCATATTTTTCCAGAAAACAGATTTTAACATTCCATGCAAATTGTCTCCGTTGGAGACAATTTGCATGGAATGTTAAAATCTGTGTAACAGACAATTTGCATGGAATGTTAAAATCTGTTTTCTGGAAAAATATGAGATATTTTTTAAATGACGTCTGCTGAAATTTTTACCCAGAGTGCTAAGTGTTAATTATCCTCATTACTCTTCTGCATCTAAAGCTACAGTGTACCTCAACCTCTTGGTACAGAGTGAGCTCCATTCCCTCTAATGTAAACAAAACAGCAGCAGACGTCTTCTTGGAGGTCACAGAGGTCGCCATAGGTGTCTCCATGACAACTGTTCCAGACTCCAGACTTGGTCGGTGATGAAATGATGTCACAGGTTCTGTAAATGACAAATACAGACATTTTGAAAATTACAGAAGTTCAGATCTACAAACTTCAAATGAAAGAACTTTTTGATATTATTTCGATGGTACATACTTTTGCTGCAATCTTGTGTAAGTTACTATTATATTTCCTTTATATACAAGAAAATGCAAAAATAATCCCTTTGCAAAAAAAAAAAAAAAATGTTTATTGTCTACAAAATAAATGGATACACTCACTAACTGATGACTGAAGACTACCATTTCATGGGAAATTACTATATCTGAATTCTTAGAAACTTGACCTATCTCGCAATAATACCTGGAACTGGCTGTGGTGCCCCTTCACTAAGGTTCTCTCTCAGAATACCCAAGATGACTTGCAGGTCTTTCTGGGACACAGATCCCTTCACCCTGTCAAGCTTTGCTGTGATGTCTGTCTGTACCTCTGCAACCTCTGGCTCAAGTATCAGTCTCAGGTCCATCTGAAAGGTCAGAGGGTCAAGGACACTGCTCAGGATGTTGAATGTCTCTTCTTCAACAGAAAGTTTGGCTCTGGAAATGATAAAGGAATCATCATGTTAACACATCCTTATAATGAAAACCCCAGTAAGCCCCATTTTATATAGGGCAAATTGGAGTTTACATGAAAATACATTATTTTTCATTATGTGTTATCATAATGGAGTAAATAAAGCAAAAAGGGTTAAATAATTGTTCTGAATGAGGCTCCTAACACATACCTATCTAACCGAACATCAGTTAGGCTGATATAGATATGGTTCCATTCCTGCTTCAGACCTTGACCTATATCTGTAGAATCAAACACATTCTGTACATGTAAGTCACCAGATTTCAGTAAGATCAGATCAGTGGAAGAGGAGTTCTGGGGTATCAGGATTGTAGGGGACATCATATCAATGCTCAGACCAAACCTCTTGTTCTCATTCCTAAATTCCCCAACCTGAAATATGAATAAAATAAAATAACTATACGCGTAGTTGCATACTTGTCAACTTTTCAATTTTTCATGGGGGAGAGCATTTTTTATGGACTAAAGCATGACAAATATTTTTCCCAAAATTAACTCTATCACTTATGTTTTTATCATTTCTCATCCATTATTTCATAAAAAGGCTGGTTTCAGGGCTTTAAGGGGAATGGGAACACCTGGCAGATTTTCCACCATATTGCAAAGGGAGACAACTTTTGGGACTTCCTGATAACTTTTCTATAAGCCCTGCCCCACTGAAAAAGGAGTCTACTTTTCAAGGAAAGAATTTGCTCCTCAGAAGCAAATTCTTTCCCCTATTTACATGGGAGACAAAAATACTTTAGCATGAGTTGCCTCCCCTGAACGTGTATCCATTCCCCTTAATTGAAGCAAGAAAACTATTGCACGCAGTTTTCCTGTTAATAGCGGAACAATCCGACACCGCCCATCGGGGCTTGAAGAAATAGATGGGCTGCATGATGCTTCCACGCAGAGCTGAATCCGACAACACACGAGTACTGGCAAACTGTTTAGAGGATCTAAGCCTGCCCAGGCAAAGCGGTGTGAGTCGGACCTTCCATGCTTATAAACCCTATTGGTTTAATTTGGCGACAGGGCTTGAGATATCAATTCATCTCAATGTCGGGTAAAAGTCCCATAAAACTGGAAGCAACGTCTCGAAAATGACCTACACAGTGTTGACGGAGACGTTAAACCTCAAATCAAACAAACAAAAATAGCGGAACAGTGTTGTTGACATGCTAACGTTGCCATTACACAATCCTACGGGAGAGATCCATGGTTTATATAGATGTATTCATATTTTTTTTTTGGCAAGTTATGCCTTAACCCCAGGAGGGGACACAGACAGTGTACATTATATACACTCCAGATTATCAATCAAGTCAGAGTTCCCCACCTGAACTACACATTCATCACATGAACAAGTCCATGAAATGAACACCCTAAACCCCACTGTATATATAGAAAACTGGGCTTTATGGAGGTATATATTATTTTTCTTATTTCTGCTCCAAGACATAGGTTGTGGGTACTCATTAGAACTGCCCATAACAAGCCCCTATAACCTATGTTTGCTGTATAAACAAGAATTTCGCAGAAGGTGGCGTCGCACCTGGTGGGGGCAAAAGTCATAGGAGCCACAATCAGAATGTTGTTATTAATTAAGTAAATTTCATTCTTAGCAGTTGATAGTTGATGTAAAATGTGTCAAAGTCACTGGACCAAAAAATATAGGCCATGGTCACCAGGTCAAAGTACATGCCAAATCAGTACATTAAGGAGAAGCACTGTGCAAGGTTTGGTGGCTGTAGGCCTTTCATTTTAGGACATATAGAACATTGACGTAAAATGTGTTAAAGTCACTGGAGTGCATAATATAGGTTACGGTCACCAGGTCAAGGTACCCGCAGAGTTGAGAAGATATGGAATGTCGAACATCAATGGAGTGCAAAAAATAGGTCAAGGTCACCAAGTCAAGGTACCTGCATAGTCGATACATCTAGGAGAACCACTATACAAGATTTGGTGGTTGCAGGCCTTTTATTTGAGAAGATTTGGAACATTGACGCAAATTGTGTCAAAGTCACTGGAGCGTAAAATACAGGTCAAAGTCACCAGGTCAAGGTAACTGCAGAGTCAGTACATCCAGGAGCAGCATTATGCAAGATTTGATGGTCATAGGCCTTTCATTGTTGTAGGCCTTTTATTTGAGAAGATCTGGAACATCCACGTAATTTGTGTCAAACTCACTGGAGCATAAAATATAGGTCAAGGTCACTGGGTCAAGGTGCTTGCCTAGTCAGGAGCTCAGGGTGATGTTTCATGAAAGGTTTGATGTTCGCCCGGATGGATGCATGGACGAACGGATGCACGGAAGGAAAAACGGATGCCTATGTCGCACCCTGCTACAAGCAGGTACGACAAAAAGAAAACTATCATAGAATTTCGTCAGAAAAAGGGCAATTTTGGAGATGTGAAAAATATGCACTAAGTCGCACTAGTGTGTTATTCTAATGTTGAAGTATAAACAACAGAATAAATACCTACAGGTTTGTTTTTCTGCAAATGCACTGAGAATGTAAATGTATGTTTAGGGAAAAATGAATGCTGTGTGTAAGAGAGACCTAATGAGGTGATTCCAGTGAAAACATACCATTGCGCAAACAAGCCTATAGAAACACATTGCCACCTTTATCGTCGAAAAAATAAAGATTTTAAGATGAAAAATTACAATGATTTTCTTATTTCTGCTCAAAATATAGATTGTGGGTACTCGTTAGAACCGCCTTAGAACCGCCTCATCGAGGCAGTTCTAACGAAGTTCTAACGAGTACCCACAATCTATATTTTAGAGCAGAAATAAGAAAAATAAGTTTTACCCCTGAAAACCCCAGTTTTACTATATAAAAGTGGGGTTGGAGGGGGTCAAAATTATATAGGCGTGTTCACATGATGGACCTAATGAGGTGATTCCAGTGAAAACATACAATACAGTTTTATTCTATAAAATACCGAAAATATTTCCTAAATTTATCTCTTGGATTTTGTTCATAATCAGCAAAACATGGACAATAGCAGGCTGGGAACTCTGACTTGATTGATAAATAAGTGACGCAATTATACAGTAAATGTATAACAAGTGCCAGAGTACTCGATGTGTGGTTGGAAAAGAATAAAGTTGAATCTACCTGTTTTGTCACAGTTTCCATGGCAACACTGGCTGTATCCAATAACTCTTGGCTAAGGAATGGCTCTATGAATTTCTGAAAAATAATCAGAAATCTGAGGAGTAATAGAAATTTGCACAACTGTTTTGCACCATTTTCACAAGAAAAGCAATTTCTGTGACTTTCTATCTGTTTTCCTGTTCAACAAACCTCTTGAAAAGAAAAGTCTAAAGGAAATTATTACACCTAAGGAAAAATCATCAAGACAATACATGTAGTTAGCAACAACTGAGTTTAGAGGATTGACCGAGAGAGACAGAAAAAGAGAGAGAGTGAGAGTAAGAGAGACACAGAGAGACAAAAAGAGAGAGGATTATCTTACTGTAAGTTCCCAGTAGAACTTGCCCAGGGCTACAAACTGAAGATGACCCACTCGTAGATCCAGCCTGTAATCAAAGAACTGTTCTTCCTGTTTATTGTCTGTTATGTCCTCTCTAAGCTCCAAATTTTGTAAAAACTGCAATTATCAAAATTTCACCAATATTAATCTTTAATTTTAATATGCATGTAGATAGTATTGTTGGTGGGAAAATAATCATAACTGCCAAGGAAATTATGTTCACAAGTCTTGTGTAATGAACACCCCTTTAAACCTCACTTAACGCATTGTATACTGGTGGACTCTTCTTTTGTTATATGTTGGACAAGTCCAACATTCATACCAGAGGACCATTGGTCCTGAAGACGCTCACCTGACAGCCTTAGGTCTAAAGGGCTAAGGAACATGCACCCAAGGTCCCTCTAGACCTCTTATGGATCTAAGATCCATGTCACCAAACGTGTTTTGTCCTCTGATAATGATATTTCGGAGATTCGTTGTAGTAAACAAAGACAAGGATTGATGATTTCTTTAGCAAAAGTTGCTAATAAATTTCCCAAGGTCCATGTCATTAAACATGCTTAATCACAAGGAACAAGAATATATATATGGTTTAGGGGTGGTATTCTCAACCATTTGCAAGATATCAGCCATTTAGACTTTTTCCCATACAAATGCCAATGTGACCAAATTTGACCTTGGCATAAAATAGGTCAAGGTCATCCCAGGGCAATTCTTTGAACAAACTATGATGGGCCCGAGTACCCGAGCCTACATACCAAGTTTGGTGGAAATCGGCCCAGCAGTTCCGGAGAAGAAGATTTTTTGTTTTTTTTTAAGGGACCTAGTTGGACCCCATGTCAATAAATGCGCCCTATCTTAAGGAACAAGAATATATATGATTTAGTGGTGGAATATTGAACAGTTTGTTAGATATAATGCATTTTCACTTTTTCCCATACAAATGCATATGTGACTAAATTTTACCTTGGCATAAAATAGGATAAGGTCATCCGAGGGTCACCATTTTAAGAATTTATGATGGGCCCGCGTCCCAAATGCTACATACCAAGTTTCATAGAAATCCGTCCAGGAGTTTCAGAGAAGAAGATTTTTGAAGGGTTTTTAACAATATATGGGCATGGCGGCCATCTTGGTTATGTGACCCAACATCATCAACTTAATTTACATGTCCTTCTCCCATTAAGCTTGCATATGAAATTTGGTCAAAATTGACCAAGTAGTTCCCTGAAAAATAAGTTTCAAGTTTGACATATTAAACACAAGGCCCATGGGCCACTATGCTCACCAGAGCTCAGGTGGGCACTGCCAAATTGCAGCCATGTATTTTAACATGATATCATTTTAATCTGCCAAATGAACCCCCATATCCAAATGAGCATCCATGTGGACTCAGTATATGAAACATTAGGCCTTTTATGAAGTAGAGGGGGTGGGGCATGGACCCAATGGAGCCCTGGTTGGTATCACTAAATGTGTCTTATCACAAAGAACAAGAATATATATGCTTTAGCAGTGGGGATCTGCATGGCTGGAGATATAAGTGGAGGGGTTGGAGCATGCCCTGTCGTTCCCAGGAAAGCCCAAGATTGTTGTCCCTAAATGTGTCTCATCATAAGGACCAAGTATATATATGGTTTAGGGGTGGGAATCTGAACGGTTTCCAAGATATCCTTTCATGAAGTGGAAAGGAGAGGACTGGCCCCTGCGGACACCCCTACAGTAGGTGTGCTAATAATAAGGAACAAGAACATATATGAATATGGGGTGGGGATTTGAATGGTTTCTGAAATATATGGCTTTTATGAAGTGGAAGGGCAGGGCACATTGCCTCAGCACAAAGAGACTCCCAAGTTGGTGTGACTGAATGAGTCTTATCATAAGGAACAAGAATATATATGGTTTAGGGGTGGGGATCTGAACTATTTCTGGGATATGTGGCTTTTAATGAAGTCAAGCGGTGGAGCAAGGCCCGGGCATGCCCCGGGGACTCACAAGCTGGTGTCAATGAATGTGCCTTATCATAAGGAAGATGAATATATATGGTTTAGGGATGGGGCTCTGACCAGTTTCTGAGATATAAGGCCTTTTGTGAAGTGCAGGGGTGGGGCAAGGCCCAGGGAGACCCCCAGGTTGGTGTCAATGAAAGTGTCTTATCATAAGGTACAAGAATATATATGGTTTAGGGGTGGGGATCTGTAAGGTTTCCGAGATATTGTGATATTATGAAATGGAGGGGGTGGGGCATGGCCCCAGCACATCCCTGGGGACCCCCAGGTTGGTGTCACTGAATGTGTCTCATCATAATGAACAAGAACATATATGGTTTAGGGGTGGGGATCTGAACAGTTTCTGAGATATATGGCCTTTTGTGAAGTGAAGGGAATGGGGCATGGCTCCGGCGCACCCCCGGAAGACCCCCAATTTGGGGTCAATGAATGCGTCTTATCATAAGGAGCAAGAATATATATGGTTTAGGGGTGGGGATCTGTAAGGTTTCCGAGATATTGGGCCTTTTATTAAATGGAGGGGCGGGACATGGCCCAGGCGCATCCCGGGGAACCCCCAGTTTGATGTCACTGAATGCGTCTTATCATAAGGAACAAGAGTATATAGGGTTCAGGGGTGGGGATCTGAATGGTTTCCGAGATATTGGGCCTTTTATGAAGTGGAGGGGATGGGGAATGGCCTCGGCACATCCCGGAGGACCTCCAGGTTGGTGTCACTGAATGCGTCTAATCAATAGGAACAAGAATATATATGGTTTAGGGGTGGGGATCTGTAAGGTTTCTGAGATATCAGTCATTTTATGAAGTACTGGGGGCGGGGCATGGCCCCGGCACAACCTACTGGACCCCCAGGTTGACATAAAAGCATATGGCTGAGAGAAGTTTACTAAAGGAACATTTCTATGAAAGTTTTGTCAAAATATCTGCAAAGGCTTTGTAGTTAATGCCATTTTTCAATTTTCCCCATTATAAGTCTATGGAAAATCTAAGTTGCCATAGCAACCAAACTAAAGCGCCGAATTTCATAAAAAAACACAAAACCTGTGAAGGCAAATATGGTGAATATTTCCATAAACTTTCAGCCTCATAGAGCATACGGTTTCTGAGGAGATGATTTTTTAAGTATTTTTTTTTCTATTTTTTCATTTTGGTTTCCATGGCAACCAATACAAATGAGCAGTAGGCCTAAAATCATATGGCAGATAGTAGATTGCCTAAGGAATATTTCTATGAAAGTTTTGTCAAAATATCTGCAGTGGCTTGGCAGTAAATGCCATTTTTCAATTTTCCCCATTATAAGTCTATGGAAACTCTAAGTTGCCATAGCAATCAAACCAATGAGCCGAATTTCATAAAAAACACAAACTTTCAATCCCCCAACCCAAGGATGCTACAGATGAAATTTGCGCTGAATCGGCCCAGTGGCTTCAGAGGAGATGTTGTTTGAAAATGTTAACGCCAGACGACGACGACGACGACGACGGACAACTGCCTATCCTATAAGCTCCCCCGGAGCCTTTGGCTCTGGTGAGCTAAAAACTTGACCCAAGGTCACGGAATGACCTTGACCTTTAAATCTCATATATACTTATTAACTCATTTAGCTGATGTCATCTACCAACTTTCAGGCCAAAGGCTGCAACAGTTTCCGAAAAATCCACCATTTTCACTTTTTGCCATTCAAAAGCCTATATTACCAAATTTGACCTTGGCATAAAATAGGTCAAGGTCATCCAAGGGCCATTATTTGAACAAACTATGATGGGCCCGAGTACCCGAGGCCACATACCAAGTTTGGTGAAAATCTGACCAGCGGTTCCGGAGAAGAAGATTTTTGAAGGGTTTTTACCATATATGCGCATGGTGGCCATCTTGGTCATGTGCCCTGGACCCCGCGAAGAAACTTTCGTTCCCCCATCCCACTGAGGCCCCACATGAAATTTGGCTTCAATCGGCACAGCGGTTCCAGAGGAGAAGATGTTTGAAAATGTTGACATACATACATACATACATACATACATACATACATACATACAGACAGCATGACCACCCTATAAGCTCACCAATGAGCCTACGGCTCAGGTGAGCTAATAAGGGGTGTTAGGCCTATTTTTTTTTCATTTTTATTCTATTTTTGATGGAAAATTCTGTTAGCAAACAGTACAGGCCCTGATTGCCAAGGTACCCCTTTAGGGGTTTTCCGCCTGTAATTGGTTACTAGAGAATACAGTGGTTAACACAGGGTTAAATATTATTTTTCTTCTTTCTGCTTGAAAAGATAGGTTGTGAGTACTCGTTAGAACCGCCTCAATGAACTCACATTCCCACCGACCCAACCTCTCACTAAAAGGGACCTTGCCACATAGGCCACAGGTGACAAAGGCTCAGGCTAGCTTCTGCTTAAGTGCAGTCTCACCAGGGCCCAGTTGTTCAAAGCATTGTTAGCTTAACGAGCTCGTTAGTGGTCATATTGTTAACTGTTCTAGCAAGTTCAATATATAAATTTTTGGTATTTTTGCTGAAAAAATGTGAGCAGCTTTTGCGTCCGCAAAAGCTGCTCACATTTTTTCAGCAAAAATTTCAGCATATTTGCCATATTTAATGATCAAAGTTTTAACGATACGTTAACTAACGACGTCGTTAGTTTTGAACAACTGGCACCACATACTTTTGAAGAGACCTTGAGGTGGCTTCAAGCGAGAAGTCATGTGACGTATCCTCCCAGCAGGCACATGACGTAATTGTGACGTCACATCAACGTCGATACAACGTTATGACGTTAATGCAACGTCAAATCAACGTCTGTGCAACGTCGTGACGTTGCACAGACGTTGATTTGACGTTGCCCTAGCGACGTGTGCCTGCTGGGCTATTAGTTGGTTTGATGAAGATAAACTGGAGAATGTCAATGGCCTTTTTTCTCATATACTGCTTGCCCCCGCCCATCTTGGCTTGGAGAAATTGATTAGGCTGCATGATGCTTCCGCGCAGAGCTGATGCCCACCGCACATGAGTACTGGTAAACAGCTTAGAAGGTCTAAGACTGCCCAGGCAAAGTGGTGTGAGTCGGACCTTCATGCATATAAATCCTACTGGTTTCACTGGGCTGCCAGGACTGACATGTCATTTCATCTCAACGTCGGGTAAAAGTCCCACAAAATTGGAAATTACGTCTCCAAAATGACCTAAATAGTGTTGAGGGGGAATCAAACAAAATTTCTCATATACTGCACAAAATCTATACACACCTAGAGGTTGACCACATCTAGGGGTGCATAGATTTTGTGCAGTATCTATTTTTAATCATGGTTGAATCAAGTGAAAAATATCTTATTGAGAATGCCAAGGGCTTTTTTTCCTCATGTGCTGACCTAAATGTAAAATATGTTATTTCAAAACTTACAGAAAATTTAAATAAGCTTTCCTCCTCTTCATCTAACATTAGAATCTGTAATGACAAAACAATTCAATAGATTTTTATTTATTTAATCCCTTTTGTCCCTAACATGAGCTTCCCCACTATACATACCAGGGGTCAGTTGTTCAGAGCCTGGTTAGCTTAGCAAGCTCATTAGTGGTCATATGCCATGGGCCAGTTGTTCAAAGCATCGTTAGCTTAACAAGCTCGTTAGTGGTCATTTTGTTAACTGTTCTAGCAAGTTTAATACTGAAGATTTTGGTATTTTTGCTGAAAAAATGTGAACAGCTTTTGCGAATGCAAAAGCTGCTCACATTTTTTCAGCAAAAATATTAGCATATTTGCCAGAATAAATGATCAAACTTTTAACGATATGTTAACTAACGACCTCGTTAGTTTTGAACAACTGGCTAACTGTTATAACAAGTACAATATCTAAATCTCTGGTATTTTTGCTGAAAAATATGATGCAGCTCAGCAGAATTAAGGAAAAATAATATATACCCCATAAACCCCAGTTGTCTGTTTATAAAGTTGGGTTTGACGGGTGCTCATTTTGCGGACATGTCAACATGATGACCTTTATGATGCTAATCACAATAATTGTTGTCTGCTTTGTTGTCAGCAGGTTACTGTAAATGTCACTTTGGCAAGTGGTGTGGACCCAGATCAGACTGTTATTTTAAAGAAGATTTCATGATCAATCTCTTAAAAATACCTGGTAGGGACTGAACCTGTGACATCCTGATCAGCAGTCAGATATGCATTCGACATACCCTCGGAGGCCAGCTTGTTTCTGTATCGATACTCTTCCTTATTCAACTGAACAGCAGGCTGATACACCCGCAACTCTTTGCTGGAAACAGATGTCTTGAGACACATTTTTGGGTAACATGGAACAAATTATGACTGTAACTGCAACATTGATGTATGGTAAAATTCCATTATTAAGACCACCTTTGTGACTGTTCAAAAGTGGTCTTAAAGACCACTTTTGAACAGTCCCAAAGTTGGTCTCTGACCAGAGGGCAATATATGCAGAAAATACAAAGAATTAATAACTGTAACCTACTAAATGAACTTTTTAAAACAAAATTGGTCTTAATTTCAGGTGGTCTTAATACCGGAATTTCACTGTACTTACATTAGGGTAGACAGCACCATGAGAGACATCCTTGATATCAATATCTTTTAGCCGACCCACTACTGCAAACTTCTTTATTCTCTTGATAGCATGGCATTTTAAATCTACAAGAGAAACTGGTGTTTCAGTATACCACTGAATGCACTGCCATTACAATAACACATCCATATCCTAAAATGGCACATTACAAAAACATGCCTATACAAATACATTGTAAACTTTGCCACCAAAAAAAACAAAAATTTTAAGAAGTAAAATGTGAGATTTTTCTTATTTCTGCTCAAAATATAGATTGTGGTTACTCGTTAGAACCGCCTCATCCAGGCGGTTCTAAAGAGTACCCACAATCAATGTTTTAGAGCAGAAATAAAAGAAATAAAGTTTACCCCTGTAAACCCGAGTTTTACTATATAGAAGTGGGGTTCAAGGGGGTCAAAATTATAAAGGTGTGTTTTTGTGATGATATTTTTATCTCTAGAACCAGCAGTTTGAAGATAAAAATTTTGATATTTTTCTTATTTCTGGTCCAAACATAGATTGTGGGAGCTCGTTAGAACTGTCTCATGCAGGTGGTTCTAATGGGTACCCACAATCCATGTTTTTGAGCAGAAATAAGGACAATAATGTAAAACCCACTTTTCTCTGTGTACAGTGGGTTTTGCAGGGTTCATCATCTCACTGACCTGTTGATATGATGAAGACATATTATAACATATCTCATTATATCATGGTTTAAACTACAACACATTCATGTCATGCCTACAAAAAGTTCCTTTTTCTACACATTGATGATCATACACTCATGGACATTTTATAGTAAATTTATGAAGGCATTTTTTCAGTAGTACAGAATACCCCTGTTAGGCCAAGCATGTTCAGGCAATATCTAGTAAGCTGCAAATTCAGAAGCTGAATTCCTTAAAGAAGATAGCTTATATAACCATCCGGTCTAGTCAACCTACCTCTGATATGCATCTCAGCAATTTTGCTGTTGTTGTCCGCCAGGGTCACTGAGAGATCGTGAAGATGAGCAATAATATTGAACTGTACTACTGAGCTAGGAGGTTCTTCAGCTTCATCTGAAATGTTGAGATCAACAGAGGTCAAGGTCATTGAGAGGTCATGAAGTTCAGAAATAATATTTAACTGTACTACTGAGCTAGGTGGTTCTTCAGCTTCATCTGAAATGTTGAGATCAACAGAGGTCCAGGTCACTAAGAGGTCATGAAGTTTAGGAATAATATTGAACTGTACTACTGAGCTAGGTTCTTCAGCTTCATCTGAAATATTGGGATCAACAGAGGTCAAGGACATTGAGAGGTCATGAAGTTTAGAAATAATATTGAACTGTACTACTGAGCTAGGTGGTTCTTCAGCTTCATCTGAAATATTGGGATCAACAGAGGTCAAGGCCATTGAGAGGTCATGAAGTTTAGAAATAATATTGAACTGTACTACTGAGCTAGGTGGTTCTTCAGCTTCATCTGAAATATTGGGATCAACAGAGGTCAAGGTCATTGAGAGGTCATGAAGTTTAGAAATAATATTGAACTGTACTACTGAGCTAGGTTCTTCAGCTTCATCTGAAATATTGGGATCAACAGAGGTCAAGGTCACATAGAGATCACAAAGATGAGCAATAAAATTGAACTGTACTACCGAGCTAGGTGGTTCTTCAGCTACATCTGAACTACTGAGATCAACAGGGGTCAAGGTCACTGAGAGGTCATAAAGCCAGGATGGATATATTATAATGTTATTAATCAAGTAAATGACGATTTTATTAATTGACACCATTAAAATAGGACTATTGATATTTGACCTCAGTGTTTATATGGATGACTTCCGAACAATACAGGATAGTCAATTAATAAAGAGCTGTACTACTGAGCTACTGATCTGGAATGTTAATGTCAATAATGGTAAAGGTCAATGTTAAGCTATTAAGATTAGTATAAAGTCTTAACTGCAATACTGCACTTGAGCGTTGTCTTTATCTGCAACATAGAGATCAGCAGTCATGAAGTCCAGTGACAGGCCAAGACTACAAAGCCCCAAGGGCTATTCCACATCGATAAAACTATCAAGGTCAAAGAAAATGAAAAAGGCTACAGATTTGTGATTAATCTTTAGAGCTGCAGTATACAGCTTGAAGACCTTTCACTTAAAGTAAATGGTCAAGGTCACTGAGAATCAATATTTATTCATCTGTAGTACTAAGCCTGATATTTGTAGTGTTTAACACAACAAGACCTGTTGCCAGACATGACAATCTGTCCGCTTGAAGCCTGTCTTCAAAACATAAAATTTCAAAGTCCATAACCTTGAAACTGTGGTCACAGGAGTGGTGAAGAATAAAACTTAATACATTTATCCATCATCATGCTAAGCATAAACTTAACCCACATCGGGTTTGAAAAAATATCAGCTCTTAAAAAACTTAAACCTTATCCTGCTGAATAAATTAATTTTGCCACACCCATTTCTGACTATCAACCGATCAAATTACTTGATATAATGTATTCATTCAAAAACTGAATGACAGTGTAGATCCTGATCAGATGACGTTGATGTTCTCATGGCTGCTAGCCAGTTCAGTGTGGAACAATAGTTCTTTTTATCCTTTCATATAGGTGAGCTAAAACTATATTTAGTATTTACCCTATGTATTTGGGCAGACAGGCCTGAGCAAATAGAATGTGGCATCCCATCAAGGTCTACACTGTTTGATACTCATCCAGCTATTTTTAACCCTTAGCTTGCTGTTCATGACAACCCCTATCTTTGCAAACAGTGTAGATCCAGATCAGATGGCTTCTGAAGAAGCCATCTGATCAGGATCTACACTGTTTGGCATTCAGTTTATGAATTTGTAGCAATAAATTACATCAAATAATTTGATTGGTTGATAGACAGAAATGGGTGTGGCTTAAATGAATATTCAGCAAGAGAAGGGTTAATCCAACATTGAGTAGTAACTTGCACTTGTTCTAATTTTAGACCAAGTATGGTATGGAGTTGAGGTGTCTGAATAGAATGTAGGAAAGAAAGTATCAGGAAAAAAAGTATCCGGAAAAAAGTATCGGAAAAAAAAAATCTGGAAAAAAGTATCAGGAACAAAAATTTCAGGAAGAAAGTCTCAGTTTCATGTACAAAGGATATATAAAAAGCTATGAAATGTCATCCTAATTAATCTTTAATTGCATTTTGATCATTCAGTACCAAAATTCAGTGCTTCCATAATCATGTTTATCCGGATTGATGGTAAAGTTTTTAATTGCATTTTGATAATTCAGTACCAAACTTCAGTACCTTTCATAATCAAGTTAATCCTGATTGATGGTAAAGGTTAATGGTAATTAAATTATTTTGAGATGAAATGACATCTCAAGCCCTGCCGCCCAATGAAACCAAATAGGGCTCATGAGCATGGAGATCCGACTTACTTTACTTTGTTTAATTCGAGGTTTAACATCCCCATCTACACTATAGGTCATTTTGGAGACGTTGCTTCCAACTTGTGGGTCTTTTACCCGACATTGATATGAAATGACATCTCAAGCCCTGTCACCCAATGAAACCCAAATAGGGTTCATGAGCATGGAGATCCGACTTGCACACTTTAGCTTGTTTAATTGGAGGTTTAGCACCCCTGTCTACACTATATAGGTCATTTTGGAGAGTTGCTTCCAATTTGTGGGACTTTTACCCGACATTGATATGAAATCAAATAGGGTCCATGAGCAATGAGGTCTGACTTGTAGTTTCTTTAATTGGAGGTTTAACATCCCCATCTACACTTTATAGGTCATCCTGGGGGTATGGAGGAATTTTACCCGACATTGAGATGAAACGACATCTCAATCACTGAAGTGACCTCTCGTCACTTTTATAAGGTAAGGATTACAGGGGATAGGTTGCAAAATTGATTATTAAACTGAAAAACAAAGCAAAACATACAAAAGTATCCTAATCATCATCTCATAGTAACATCAGAAGCGAATCTGGTTAAAACTGATACTTTTTATCCGGATACTTTTTTTCCTACCCAAAACTGATACTTTTTTTCCCCGATACTTTTTTTCCTGATACTTTCTTTCCGGTTAGGGTAAATATGGTTTATAATCAATAATTACCTGACTCTTCAGTTGAGCTACTCTTTTGTTTCACCAATGGTTTGGTTGCTGTGGAAACCACAGAGGATACCATGGTACTGGCACTTGTAACCATCTCTAAACTATGGATACTGAAAAGATGACAAACATCCCAGGGGGGCATGGATATACTGCCAAGGTTAGGACTCTGATACATAACTACTCAACCTCTTTATAATACAGTTCATTATAACATGGTTTTGGGATATAACACGGTTTAAAGGTGGATCTAAAAATTGTATAGATTATATAGTAAAATGACCATACATGGTCATTATATCCACTTTTTCAAAGAAAAATCAAGTATATTGTTTTCGTGCCGGAGTCAATGGTCATCAGTCCGTGTGTGGGTCTGTGTGTCACATTTCTTGTAAATGGACTTTCTCTGCAACCAGTAAAGTTACACTTTTGAGACTTTGCATGTGGATAGTACATGGAATGTAGCTGGCACTAGGCTACTTTTCGTGTGACCTTGACTGCCAATTTACTTCAAGGTCAAAGGTCAAAATGTTCGACTTTGCCATACCTTCTGAACTATTGAAGTTAGACTTCTGAAACTTTTGCTAATCAAATGGCCCTTGGAATATAGAATAAATTAGGCCACTATCAGACATGTTAAGTCTCCCGAAAACCGCGGGAGACTCCAGAAAAAATAGCTTTTCTCACGCATAACGAAATTCAGGATAAAACTCCCGGAAAAATGAAAATACCGTTTTGGGGCAGATTTTTGAAAAGCTGCGCTTGTATTTTCGTGTGTGAAATCCAGCGGAAAATCCCGAGTTAATCCCTGAGTAAAACTGATAATAATTAATTAATAATTAATGCACTGTCCAGTATTCACGGTTCCACACCTGCCGATGGGCATTTACAAATGAAAACAGTCGTTTCTTTAAGTGTTTGCGAAAATGAAAGTAAATCATACCGGTTAATTTCCTTCAACAATCGGACAGTACAAGTTCACCGAATCTGTTAAAAACCCCGGCCGTATTTGTCACGGATCAGTCTATTTTACTATTACACTGTAAACAAAAGCCTCAGGTGCTCTCAATAAGCCTTCAATCTTCAACGTGACAAGGTGTGAAAATATGATTAATTATGTCTCTAATTTGCATTTATCCCTCTATCATAACATTTTAACCACAATCAATGGGAAAATGATGCAATCGCTCCTAAGACGTTTAGCTACGTCTAACGGTAGATGTATGCACAATAAAAACGGACTATTCTGCTGTCTCATGCATGGTTAAGTTTTGGCCCCAAAATAGCAGACGCTGGGCGGGAAAAGTCGAACACATCTGTATGGTGTTGTTGGTGGTTGACACTTAGCATCCGGGGATGAGTGGGGAATTGTGCAAGGTGTTGTTTTCTATCCAGCTCTATCCTCAGTCGTTTAGCTATCGAGAAAATATTTTTTACAGGTTGCAAACATTTTTTATGAAAAGAAAATTCCCCATTAAAATAAAACAATGACATTAAACTGGTGAGGGGTTTCTGGGGTCGTATGACGTCATCTACCGATCGCATGCAGAAAAACGGAAGCGGTGGTTTGTGGACGGTGGATTTCATGGCGATTTTGGTGGCGGAGATCTTTGATGTTCGCCTCGAACTTGTCTGTTGAGCGGGTGTGAAAGTTGTGGATGGAGGGGTACTCGTCTTGCAGCTGGATCATTAAATTATAAACTAATCTGCATTCTTTATTCTCTTATCTCACTAAGCTGACAATTTTGATCTTTTGAGTAGTTCGTGTTAATAATGCGTGTCAAGTTTATATAACTAGCAATATCTTTAATTGCTAATTGGACAAGCTGTTGTGACATATCTGCAATTAACTTCCACTTGAAAATGTACCGTTATTGACCGTGACAACTACCATATTATCTACCGTATTTCCACACTTAAAAGTCGGGCGGGGGGGGGGGGGGGGGGGAATAAAGTTGTTGTGCTTGAAACTTGATAGAAACCTTGGATTATATTTATAAATGTTGGCTGGAGGAAATTTGGGGTCCAAAGCAAAACCGTGCTGTATCCGAATTCGTGCTGTAACAAATTGTGCTATAACAAGGTCAGGGTGTATCTATCTATCTATCTATCAATCTGGGCATAAATGGTAAAATATGCACTTTTGCTGTAGCATTTTACACCTGGGGACGTGGTTGGGGTGGGGGGCACTGGTATGGCTAGGTGTTAGTTTGAAGGCATCTTCCCAAGGAAATGATTGTAAAAAATATTAATTAGATATGTATCCATGAACAGGAGTGTAAAGAGTAAACAAAATAATGTTCAAAAAGCTTTCAGAATGTACCATTTTCTAACCTATCCTGGGAGCTTGCCCCAAAGGTTTCACGCCTTTGGCGCTCGCCAATCCTCCTCGAACGCGGTGTCTCCCTCATTTTTATTTTCAAAACTTAACATGTCTGGACTATGTGTGACCTCGACCTCAACATGACCCCAAGGTCAAAAGTCAAAAAGTATGACTTTGCTGTATCTTCTAAACTATTGGAGTTACACTTCAGAAACTTATGCTTATTGGATGGCCCTTGGAATATAGAATAAACTGGGTCACTTTGTGTGACCTCAACCTCAACATGACCCCAAGATCAAAGGTCACAAAGTATGACTTTGCCATATCTTCTAAACTATATGAGTTACACTTCTGAAACTTTGGCTATTGGATGGCCCTTGGAATACAGAATAAATTGGGCTACTTTTGGTGTGACCTTGACCTCAACATGACCCCCTGGTCAAAAAGTATGACTTTGCCATATCTTCTAAACTACTGGAGTTACACATCTGAAACTTGATTATCTGGATGCCCTTGGAATATAGAATACATTGGTGGAACTCAAAATAAGCCCAAGGTCAAAGGTCAAAAGTATGACTTTGCCATATCTTCTAAACTATTGGAGGTATACTTCTGAAACTTTGCTTATCAGTTAGAATGTTCTTCGCAACTTTTTTAACTTACATGTAGTTTTGGCTAGCTTATACATAGTCATTAGTTTTATTCATAGAAAAAAGGGGTATTTGCGATGGTATACCATCAACTGCACAATCTAGTTTTTCTATAAAATCTTTACATTTTTATCTGGATATGTGTGTGTTTGAATTTTCCATCCTATCAACAACTAAGGTCATGCTGAGATGGGTCCTTGATTTAAAGGCTCATCCTGAAGTCTGGAGACAACTGGAATCGAACCAACGACCCCTGGTTTATGAGGGAAGTAGCTAATTTTGTTTGGATATAAGAAAATTGTTTGACTAACTTGGTTACTACACCATCAATAGTTTTATAAAGTGGTTGGGGTGTATTACCTTCCCTCACCTAGTGATAATCTATAGCACACCTATATTCAAACATGGTGTCTATATCTAAATATATCTTTTTCTAGTAAAAATGTAATACTTTTCTTATCTATTTGCTTTAACCCTTCTACTTCTAATCTCGACTAGCAGACTGCATTTTCATGGCAGCCATCATGGATTTCTGAACAGAATGATTTTAACAAGTCTGAATCTCCATGAAGCCCAAATGCAGACCACCAGGTTTTGGCTTAATTCTACTTATCATTTGAGAGTTTGAATTAGAAAGCAATTTATTTATTTAATTAGCAAATCTCTAGGAAAATATTTCTTGTATTTTAAACACAAGGCAAATTAACCTCTATTACATATACCTGGTCATAACTCCTTCAATATAAGCCCTGAGGTACATGATGGCCCCTTGGTCCAATAACAAGTGTAGGGTCTGGAACTCTACTTTGATCCCTTGTTCAACTTTATTGTAGTTCTCCTCAAAATCTGGACATTTACAATCAACCTGTCAAAAAAAATGTTATAAAAATATTGTACAATGGAAACTACAGTGACACTTCGATAACTCGACTGATTTGAGGTTTAACATTCCCGTCAACACTATTTAGGTCATTTTGCAGATGTTGCTTCCAATTTTGAGGAGCTTTCAGCCTACATTGAGATGAAATGACATCTCAATCCCTGCCGCCAAATGTCAATAACTTGAACATGGATTGCTTGTTTACCATGGCTAATTCAAACTCGTTCTGCAGTCTCTAGTTAATTCCTCTCATAGCTCCAGATATCCATATATTTAGGAGAGTTTGTGGAGGTTAATTCACTATTGACTTGCAAAGTGTGTTGTATGTACACATTAGAATCACCTCCATGAGGTGATTCTAATGTGCACACACAATAGACCTTTTTTAAAAGGTATTTTATGTATACTCATTAGAATCACCTCAATGAGGTGATTCTAACGAGTATACACAACATACCTTTTTTTTAAGAGAAGAGCCAAAAGTCCCAATTATGCCGCATGACCTGGCACTTCAACCTCAATTTTCGAACAAATTTCCATGGTCTGAAAGATATTCGAGCTCTTGAAGTTCTAAATGTACTAAAATTGACCATGCATTGCTGTTTTCTTTTAAGATCTTTATTTTATTTTTTTCACATGGTCCTCAGTTCAGAATTCACCAGACATATTAACCATCATTTACAAGGCAAATAACTTTTTGGACTTCCTATTCACATTCCTATAAACTGAGCCCTCCATGAAGGGGTCAACCCTTAAGGCTTTCACCCCTGAGTTTCTGAAGTGAGTACTTCCACTTTTGAATTTTGGACATGTTCATTATGAGCAATCACATCTGGATGTATACTACATAGGTATCTGTACCAGTCTGTAGGGTTGAAAGGGTTAAAGGAAAGAATTTGCTCATCAGGAGCAAAAACTTTCCTGTAAAAGGAGTGTCTTCTTGATAAGGGAGACAATTTCTTACTCAAATAGTTGCCTCCCCTGAAGGTGTAGCCATTCTCCTTAAAATGGTGCAAGTGTATTGGTAAACAATGTAGACCTTGTTCACACTGTTCTATTTAACATGCATGTAACTGATCTGCAAGTTAGAAAGCATAAATAAGTTTTCATTTATTCCAGTCAGTGGCAGGTCAAAAAGAACTTGTATAAGTATATCTTTTGGTGTTTTTTAACCCATTTCAGACTGGAGACCCCTAAACGGGTACCTTGGCAAACAGTGCAGGCCCAGATGAGACGCTGCAGAATGCAGCGTCTCATCAGGGCCTACACTATTTGCAGAAAGTTCAGCCATTTTCCAAATCAATTTTGAAGAAACCACTACTTGTCACCCCTGAATCTAGAAATGGACTCCTGCTATATATAAGGAGGAAGATTCCATTTGGTACAAAAAAGGGTTAAACTGAAGATTCATTGTGTGTAGTTTTCCCATAACTCCAGTTCATTTATCCGAGATAATTTGGTGTGATTTTTGTAATTTATGTATTTTCTCAATTGAATCTCCTCAACGAGGTGATCCTAACAAGTGCACACAACATAAATTTATTTTACAGAAGACAGAAGTATTATCCTCCAGGGTCGTTAGCTTAACGAGCTCGTTAGTGGTCAACTTGTTAAATGTTGTAGCAAGAACAAGATCAATTACTCTGGTATTTTTGCTGAAAAAATGTCAGCAGCTTTTGCATTTGCAAAAGCTGCTCACATTTTTTCTGCAATAGTATTAGTATATTTGTCATATTTTATGATCAAAGTTTTAACAATACATTAATAACATTGTTTTCTTACATGCTTTTCAATGAAATATAGAGATTTCTCAGTGAAATCGAAAACCATATTGTCACTGTTTCAAACAGTGACTGATATCAATTTTATTTTTCACTGTTTGGGATTACTTTTTTCTCGAAATCTAATTATGTGGTCAGTTTTTTCATTGTCAGATGACTGAAAATTAATGAACTGTATAAGAATTGACGCTAAGCCTGTTAACACGTCACGAAGACGTTAATGATGTCATTTTCGATGCTGATGTCACATATTTTGTTGTGCGACATTAGATATGTCTGCACCTGCTTTGGGAAACTAATATCTCAATTATTTCAGTAACCATTCATAGAAATGTCATCCCAGGCTATTTCTCGTAAGTTTGCACCCAATATTATACCCAGTAAATACGTTGGACGCCACTAAATTGACGCGAAACAACCAGGAACAAAGTTAGTTTTCTTTGAGGGTGAGTGACGCGAATAGTGAAGCTAAATATTGCCATTTTGAAGCACGTAAGAAACAGTAAATTTGATTTTTTTAGTGTAAGATCAAATTTTATTTCAATCATGAACACCAAAACTAGTATTTTCACTTGTGGCGTAACTCATGGCTACGCCACACGTGAAAATACTGGTTTTGGTGTTCATTCGGTGAAATAAAATGTGATCTTACACTGAAACTAGAAATGCGCCCATAGGACACGGATGCCCCCGCCTGAAAATATGTCTATGTCTATGTTCGAATTCATCCATAGAAAGTTATTGACAGTGTTTAAGTTTTGGACCCTTTTTTCACATTTGACCTCTAAGTATGACCTTGACCTTGTAGGTAAGGACCTTGGTTTTGTGTGAGGCAGATTGTCTCATGATGGCCAACATTTCTGCCAAATAATTTCAAAATCCATCCAGAGATAAGAAAGTTATTGACTGCGTTTAAGTTTCGGACCATTTTTTTACCTTTGACCTCTAAGTTTGCACGTGACACATTGTCTCATGATGGTTAACATTTCTTCAAAGTAATTTCAAAATCCATCCAGAAATAAGTAAGTTATTGACTGTGTTTAAGTTTCGGACCCTTTTTTTGACCTTTGACCTCTAAGTATGACTATGACCTAGGAGGTACGGACCTGGGTTTTGCACATGACACATCGTCTCATGATGGTTAACATTTCTACAAAGTAATTTCAAAATTCATCCAGAAATAAGAAAGTTATTGATTGCGTTTAAGTTTCGGACCCTTTTTTTGGCCTTTGACCTCTAAGTGAGACCATGACCTTGGAGGTACGGACCTGGGTTTTGCATGTGACACGTCGTCTCATGATGGTCAACATTTCTGCCAAGTAATTTTAAAATCCATCAAGAAATGAGGAAGTTATTGACTGCGTTTAAGTTTCGGACGCACGGACACACGGACGGACGGATGGACGGACAGGGGCAAGGCTATATGCCCTTTCCACCATTCTTGGAATGGCAGGGGCATAAAAATCAAATATCCTCTATAGTTTTGAACAACTTGCCCCTGGTCTTGCCCTCAGTGGCTCGACCTACTGCTACCTCAAACAGATTTTCTTGGTCCCAAAGGTGTTTGAGCCTTTTAAGTTTGACCATACTCTTATTATCTAAATTGTTTTCTTACCTTCCTATAGAGGACAGAAGCAAGGTCTGTTCCCTCTTTGGTACTCAGAAGTTCAAGGTACTCCCCAGATGTACCTGAAATATATATAGAGCAATAGTATTAACCATACATGTGATATCTCCCGATTTCGTCGGGATATCCCGATTTCGAGCCCCATCTCCCGGTCTCCCGTCCGACGGCCCTAATCTCCCGACACGACAATTTTCCTATAGTAGTTTTCCGCCGACCGACCAATTTAGTGTTAACCACTGTAAAATACCTGTGCGGTTAACCGTCAGTGTATTTACGCTAGGCGGTATGCAGGTAAATTGCAATACACACCTGCACAAGTATAATATCGCAATATGAAAAGAACGTACCGGTAAATACAATTATTAAAATGCAACCCGCAAACAATGTGATAAAAAGCGAGAAATTCAATAAGGAAGAAATGTGATGTTTGCATACATTTATTACTGATCACCGATTTGCTCAAGTTGCCAACGCTATTAAACCGTTTACACCCGAGGCGGGCCATATTGATAAGCCGACAATTAACAATGTGACAAGGTGTGAAAACTAGTCAATCAAGATATACCAGTTATAGCTTATTTAATCCCTTTGTAATTGACACGTGTAGACGCTAAATATTATTCCCACCAAAACAGAGCCAAGCAGACGCTGTTTTTTTTTCTAAGCGTCTGTAAACCGTTATTCTTTTATTAATCATAGAACTGGGTAATTACTTAGTGACATTTTATATTTAACCCGAGAAAAATATTTTTGCCGTTTTTAACGGAAGAAAGAAATATGCCCCACGTGACACCAATGAAAATTCGTGCATGCTTTTTGGCCTTTGACAGGTGATCGCGCTAAATATTTTTCCCGCCAAAACAGAGCAGAGCAGACGCTGGTATTTTCTAAGCATCTGTATGTAGTTTTTCATTTATTAATAAACATAGAACCGGAGTTTTGCAGGGTGAAATTTTCTATTCAAACCTGTTTCATTTTTAGCTTGCGAGAAAAAATATTTTTGCCGTGTTTTTAATGGATCTTTTATGAAAATAATATGCCCCCAAGTTAAATAAAAAAAAAACATGCATGCTTATTAGTTCCGACTAAGTTCCGAGGCACGTTTTGGGGATGATAAGAGAAGGGGTGTAAGAGTATGAGTAATTTTTTGCTATGCGGGTATTCTGAACGTTGTTTTTTTCTGCCAGGTGCTAGGTGGTATTTATTGGTCAGTGCTTGTTCTTTGATCGTTCTTCCGAGAAATTGTCTCTCTATTAAAATACAAAATGGAAGTTTGTCGTCTGCTGCTTTCTTTTCCAAGCTTTCATAACATATTTTTGCAGAAAGGCAAACAGTGTGGACCGTCATCAGAATGCTCTGCAGTCTGATCTGGGCCCACACTGTTTTCAAAAAAGATTTTTAATGCAGATGACAAAGCAGACAACAATTGTCGTGTTGGCATGTTATGGGTGAAAAAGTGCTTCAGAGGTAAATTTTAACCAAAAATAACATCACTTTTTACCGCGGAAAAATCTCCCGATTTGGGACCCCAATCTCCCTATCTGAAAATCAAAATCTCCCTATTTGGGTCCAAGAAAATATCACATGTATGGTATTAACAGGCTTGACAAGACTCTTCTGAGACTAATATTTTGGCTTTATTACCCTTTTTGAACTGACTGGAATCTCCCCCTCCCCTCCCCCTTATATATAGCAGGAGTCCAATTTGAAATTTAGGGGTGTCAGGTTGTGTATTTTTTTAAATTTATTCTGTATGTACATTGTTGAAACAACAAACAGTGAAGGCCATGATCAGATGCTGCATTCTGCAGCACCTGATCTGGGCCAACACTGTTTGCTAATGACCACTTTTGAATGGGTCTCCATGTCTTCATGGGTAAGAGTGCTGACCCTTTAATCTTTAGGTCTCTTGCCCCTGTGGTTCCCGTCTTGCTTGGGCCACATGTGGGACACCATGTTTTGCAACAGAAGGTCAGGTGGTTTTTCTCTGGGTACTACAGTTTTCACCCACCTCTGATTAACAATTAGCTTGAAATAAGTGAAATAATCTTGAGAGAGCTGTAAAACATATGAATCATAATTATCCTCATTCATCTTCCTTATTTGAGGTTATTAACCCTTATCTTGCTGAATATTCATTAAAGCCACACCAATTTCTGTCTATCAACCAATCAAATTACTTGATGTAATTTATTGCTACAAATTCACAAACTAAATGCCAAACAGTGTAGATCCTGATCAGATGGCTTCTTCAGAAGCCATCTGATCTGGATCTACACTGTTTCCAAAGATAGGGGTTGTCGTGAACAGCAAGATAAGGGTTAAACATTATATTGTTATTTGAGGATATTAACAAGAGCTGTCACTATAGGTGACCAATGCCCCCCGTTGGAGCCAATTTCTGAGTTTTTGCAAAATTTCAAGGGGATATAATTCAGCCAAAAATGACAGCAGAGTTATGGCCCTTAGTCAGAATTTAGCCCTTGTGATGGTGAATAAGTGTGTGAAGTTTCATGGGGCTAGGTCAAATACTTTTGAAGTTATGATCAAGGTTAAAGTTTTTGTGACGGACAGACACACAGGGACAGACAGACAAACAAACAAACAGACAGGGCAAATACTATATGCCCCCCCCCCCACCCCCCAAATCAAAAATTCTTGGGGGGAGGGGGGGGGGCATAAAAATATACGGTTATTTGAGGGTATATACTGTGTCACATAGTTGCAGTGCTATGACTCCAATTAGTGAGCAAGTGCTGATTTTTTTTTAGAAGATATGATCATTTTTATACAGCAAAGTCACTGAAAAGTTGACAATATTTAATCAGGACATCACACATGTGGTCATTTCATAAAAAGTTTATGCAATCCCCTTGAGGCTTTTTTAATATATTTCATGTAAGTATCTGTTTTAGCTTTATGTTCTACCAACAACTACGGTCCTAATATGGAGATGGAACTTGAAGGCATGAAGGTTTACCACATTACCATACAACTCAATACTCATCCAAAATTCTGGAAAAGCCTTGGATAGAAACCATGACCCCTGATTTAAGGGAAATGGGAACACCTTGCACATTTTTACCGCCATTTTTCAAATGGAGTCAACTTTCGGGACTTCCTGTTCACTTTCCTATAAGCTCAGTCTTGCTGAAAAAGGGTTCTACTCTTATAGGAACAAAAAAATTCCTCATTCAGGAGCAAATTCTTTCCTTTAAGAGTTGACCCCTATTGACATGGTAGACAAAAATACTTCTGCAGGAGTTGCCTCCCCTGAAGATGTATTCATTCCCCTCATTAGGTGAGTAGCTTAACAACTATACCATATTAGGATAAAACAATTCCTCCTTTGGCATATGTAGAAAATTATTTTGTTTGTTTGTATTGGACTTTAACGGTCCAGTCAACAGAAATTAGGTCATTTTTGAGCCAGTCAGTTTACCTATCCACACTTTTCAAGGGCCGGCTTAAAGGTAAGGGGTTTAGCAGTACAGTGCACATACTTTCACCAGAAACTGACAACTGCCCTTCTTGAATCAGCAGAAGTGGGAGAATGACCGTAGAAAAGATTTCATAATCTCCACGAAAGAATGTTACCGACCCCGGCAGGTGTCAAACCTGCATCCTCCTGAATGTAGAAAATTAAATTTTTATGATTGAAAATTAGTGATGTGTGTGTGTGTGTGTGTGTGTGAATTCGGGTTTAACGTCGCTTTCAACAATTTTTCAGTCATATCACGACGGTGTCTGGTTGCGACAGGGAGCTCAATGCTCACTTTTATAGTGCTGCCTCACTGAAGTATCATGTCCCAGACACATTACATGATACCACACCCAGTCACATTATCCTGACACTGGATCGACCAGTCCTAGCTCTACACCGTAAATCTGAGTGCCAAGCGAGGAGCAGCTAGTACCATTTTTAACGACTTTGGTATGTCGCGGCCCGGGAACGAACCCGAGACCTCCCGTTCCCCGGAGCGGACACTCTACCAACTGAGCTATTGGGGCCGGTGAAAATTAGTGATAATTTTTTTCTTATTTATGCTGCAAGCATAGGTTTGTGTTGTGATTGTTCAGAATTCCGCAGAAGGCTATGTGGCGCCTGTGGGGGCGCAAAGTCAAAAAACCATGAAATCTAGGCTAAGGTCAAAAATTAATGCTTCCATGAAAATTGCCATTCCTGGATGCAAGTTTGTACCAAATATCATTAATGAAGCTCTAATAGTTCTTGAGAAATGAACTTAAACATTAGGTTGAACACTAGGGTTGATGCAATAGTTCACTAAGTTAGTGAAAAATGAAATTTAGGTCAAGGTCAAATATGGATGCTTGCATTAAAATTGCCATCCCTAGATAAAAGTTTGCACCAAGCATCATTAATAAAGCTCTTATAGTTCTGTTGAAATGAACTTGATCATTATGGTGAACGCTAGAGTGGTCACAATATTTCACAAAGTCAGTGAACCATAAAATATAGGTCAAGGTCAAATATGGATCCTTATATTAAAATTGCTATCCTTAGATACAAGTTTGTACAAAATATCATTAATGAAGCTCTTATAAACTTGACCATTAGGGTGAACGCTAGGGTAGTCGCAATATTTTACAAAGTCAGTGAACCATGAAATGTAGGTCAAGGTCAAATTTGGATGCTTGCATTTAAGTAACCATCCCCAGATACAAGTTTGCACCAAGTATCATTAATGAAGCTCTTATAGTTTATGAGAAATTAAATTGACCATTAGGGTGAACGCTAGGGTGGTCCCAATATTTTACTAAGTCAGTGAACCATGAAATATCGTCAAGGTCAAATATGGATGCTTGCATTTAAATTACCATCCCCAGATACAAGTTTGAACCATGTATCATTAATGAAGCTCTTATAGTTCTTGAGAAATAAACTTGACCATTAGGGTGAACGTTAGGGTGGTTGCAATATTTTACAAAGTCAGTGAACCATAAAAGGTAGGTCAAGATCAAATATGGATGCTTGCATTTAAGTTCCCATCCACAGATACAAGTTTGTATCATCTCAGTGTCGGGTAAAAGTCCCACAAAATTGGAAGCAACGTCTCCAAAATGACCTTTACAGTGTTGACGGGGATGTTAAACCTCAAATCAAACAAACAAATAATGAAGCTCTTACAGTTCTTGAGAAATAAACTTGAGCATTAGGGTGAACGCTAGGGTGGTCGCAATATTTTATAAAGTCAGTCAATGATGAAATGTAGGTCAAGGTCAAATATGGATGCTTTCATTTAAGTTGCCATCCACAGATACAAGTTTGTACCAAGTATCATTAATGAAACTCTTATACTTCTTGAGAAATAAACTTGACCATTTGGGTGAAAGCTAGGGTGATCACAAATGTTGACGCCTTGACAAACAGACGGATGGACGAACAAACAGATGGAAAACCGGGCCCCTATATCGCGCCATGCTAATAGCAGGCACGACAAAAATTAGTATAGTTTTGTATACCCTTGTAAACCCACTTATCTCTAATGAAATGGTTTACATGATGACGAAATATGTCTTCTTAAGGGGACTGAGTTTATAGAAAAGCTAACAGGAAGTCCCCAAAAGTTGTCTCCCTTTGTAAACTGGCAGAAAAATCTGCCAGGTGTTCCCATTCTCCTAAGTTCACATGAAATTATCAAGGGTATGAGATGCTCCATTTCTGCCATACCAATGTGAATTTTATCCACCAGCTGTATAGCACCAAGACTTGCATGAGCAGCTATTCCATACTCTGTCACTGCTGCATCTAGTCGTAGTCTGTCAGCTCTGAACATGAGGTAGGGGCTCTCCTGTTTGTCCAAACCTTTGAACAGTTGTATCACAACTTCACGTATCACAATCCGCACCACAATGTTGGTCGTGTTGTGAGTGGAGGAAATGTCATCAACAGCCTTCACATCGTCATACCTATCAGCAATAAGGTTTTAATATTTAGAGAAATTGGTCCAGTCATTCAAAGCTAACAGTGTCATCAGTTAACATATAAAAACTCTGGGACCAGTTGTTCTAAGCATCGTTAGCTTAATGAGCTTATTAGTGGTTAAAATATGAACTGTTCTGGCAAGTACAATATCTAAAATTCAGGTATTTTTGCTGAAAAAATGTGAGTAGCTTTTGCATTTGCATTATCTGCCATAACTAGAATTTGTTTTTCTACAAAAACACAGATGTCTCCCCCGTTGTTGACTGCTAAGTATAACCTTGACATTGGAGGTATTGAGCTGGGTCTTGTGTGCAACACAACATCTAATGAAGATGAACATTTCTGCATAGTAACTTTAAAAATGTTCATAGAAAAATAAATAAGTTATTGGCCATAAACAAAAAGAGCACTTTTTTACCTTTGACCTCTAGGTATGGCCTTGACCTTTGCGGTACAACACATCGTCTCATGATGGTTAACATTTCTGCCAAGTAATTTCATAATCCATCAAAGAATAAGGAAGTTATTGACTGTCCTTTTTTTTACCTTTGACCTCTAGGTATGACCTTGACATTGGAGGTATGGACCTAGGTTTTGCACATGACGCATGGTCCAACTTTCAAGCCTCTAGCTCCAATAATTTTTGAGATATCTTGCTGACAAGATTTTATTAAAAAAAAATTCAAAGGGCAATAACTCTTGAAAGGGGCATAATCCGGATGAGAAAAAAAATACGGGTCAGCTTATTTTCCATTAGGAATGCATATATGAAATTTCAAAACCCTGGAATACACGGTTCTAAAGTTATGCTATGCATCACTTTTAGCATACATTACAATGGGCACAAATTACCAAAATGACAAAGGGCCATAACTCACAAAGTATTTTTCGGAATTTTGTCAAAAATTAATCAGTTCATATACTCATCACCACCAATATACTCAACAACTTTCAAGGGTCTAGCTCCAATAGTGTTTGAGATATTTTGCTGACAAGATTTTATTAAAAAAATTTCAAAGGGCAATAACTCTTGAAAGGGGCATAATCCGGACGAGAAAAAAAATACGCGTCAGCTAATTTTTCATGAGGAATCCATATATGAAATTTCAAAACTCTAGCATACACGGTTCTAAAGTTATGCTATGCATCACTTTTAGCATACATTACAATGGGCACAAATTACCAAAATGACAAAGGGCCATAACTCACAAAGTATTTTTCGGAATTTTGTCAAAAGTTAATCAGTTCATCTACTCATCACCACCAATATATTCACCAACTTTCAAGCCTCTAGCTCCAATAATTTTTGAGATATCTTGCTGACAAGATTTTATTAAAAAAATTTCAAAGGGCAATAACTCTTGAAAGGGTCATAATCCGGACGAGAAAAAAAATATGCGTCAGCTTATTTTCCATCAGAAATGCATATATGAAATTTCAAAACTATAGCATACACGGTTCTAAAGTTATGCTATGCATCACTTTTAGCATACATTACAATGGGCACAAATTACCAAAAAGACAAAGGGCCATAACTCACTAAGTATTTTTCTGAATTTTGTCATAAGTAAATCAGTTCATCTACTCATCACCAACACTCTATTCACCAACTTCCAAGGCTCTAGCTCCAATAGTTTTTGAGATATCTTGCTGACAAGATTTTATTAAAAAAATTTCAAAGGGCAATAACTCTTGAAAGGGGCATAATCCGGACGAGAAAAAAAATACGCGTCAGCTAATTTTTCATGAGGAATCCATATATGAAATTTCAAAACCCTAGCATACACGGTTCTAAAGTTATGCTATGCATCACTTTTAGCATACATTACAATGGGCACAAATTACCAAAATGACAAAGGGCCATAACTCACAAAGTATTTTTCGGAATTTTGTCAAAAGTTAATCAGTTCATCTACTCATCACCACCAATATAATCACCAACTTTCAAGGCTCTAGCTCCAATAATTTTTGAGATATCTTGCTGACAAGATTTTATTAAAAAAATTTCAAAGGGCAATAACTCTTGAAAGGGGCATAATCCGGACGAGAAAAAAAATATGCGTCAGCTTATTTTCCATTAGAAATGCATATATGAAATTTCAAAACTATAGCATACACGGTTCTAAAGTTATGCTATGCATCACTTTTAGCATACATTACAATGGGCACAACTTACCAAAAAGACAAAGGGCCATAACTCACTAAGTATTTTTCGGAATTTTGTCATAAGTAAATCAGTTCATCTACTCATCACCAACACTCTATTCACCAACTTTCAAGGCACTAGCTCCAATAGTTTTTGAGATATCTTGCTGACAAGATTTTATTAAAAAAATTTCAAAGGGCAATAACTCTTGAAAGGGGCATTTTCCGGACGAGAAAAAAAATACCAGTCAGCTAATTTTCCATGAGGAATCCATATATGAAATTTCAAAACCCTAGCATACACGGTTCTAAAGTTATGCTATGCATCACTTCTAGCATACATTACAATGGGCACAAATTACCAAAATGACAAAGGGCCATAACTCACAAAGTATTTTTCGGAATTTTGTCAAAAGTTAATCAGTTCATCTACTCATCACCATTCTAAAGTTATGCTATGCATCACTTTTAGCATACATTACAATGGGCACAAATTACCAAAATGACAAAGGGCCATAACTCACAAAGTATTTTTCGGAATTTTGTCAAAAGTTAATCAGTTCATCTACTCATCACCATCAATATATTCACCAGCTTTCCAGGCTCTAGCTCCAATAGTTTTTGAGATATCTTGCTGACAAGATTTTATTAAAAAAAAAATTCAAAGGGCAATAACTCTTGAAGGGGGCATAATCCGGACGAGAAAAAAAATAAGCGTAAGCTAATTTTCCATGAGGAATCCATATATGAAATTTCAAAACCCTAGCATACACGGTTCTTTAGTTATGCTATGCATCAAAAGCGCAACTGACGGACGAACGAACCAGAACCAATATGCCCCTCCAACTTTTTCAAAGTTGGGGGCATAATAAGAAAGTTATTGACAGAACACAAAAAAGGCCCTTTTTTTACCTTTAACCTCTATGTATGACCTTGACCTTTCAGGTATTAAACTGGGTCATGCG
Organism: Lucinisca nassula; assembly: GCA_963580285.1. Lineage (NCBI taxonomy): Eukaryota > Metazoa > Mollusca > Bivalvia > Lucinida > Lucinidae > Lucinisca > Lucinisca nassula. The sequence goes on along the minus strand of OY757013.1, from coordinate 21,881,905 downwards.
TGCAACACACCATCTCATGGTGGTTAACATTTCTGCCTAGAAATTTCAAAATCCATCTAAAAATAAGAAAGTTATTGACCAAACACGAAAAAAGGCCCCTTTTTTACCTTTGACCTCTATGTATGACCTTGACATTTTAGGTACCAAACTGAATCATGCATGCAACACATCGTCCCATGATAGTTAACATGTTTGCCAAGTAACTTCAAATTCTATTTAAAAATAGGCAAGTTATTGACAAAACCCGAAAAAAGGCCCCTTTTTTTACCTTTGACCTCTAAGTATGACCTTGACCTTTGAGGTACCAACCTGGGTCATGCGCGCAACACATCGCCTTATATTGGTTCACATTTCTGCCATGTGATTTCAAAATCCATCTCAAAATAAGAAAATTATTGACCAAATACGAAAAAAAGGCCCCCTTTTTGACCTTTGACCTCTAAGTATGACCTTGACCTTTGAGGTACCGACCTGCCTCATGTGCACCACACATCGTCTCATGATTGTTAATAATTATGCCAAGTAATTTTAAAATCCATCTCAAAATTAGAAAGTTATTGACCAAATACGAAAAAAAGGCCCCTTTTTTTACCTTTGACCTCTAAGTATGACCTTGACCTTTGAGGAACCGATCTGCGTCATGCGCACCACACATTGTCTTATGGTTGTTAATAATTATGCCAAGTAATTTTAAAATCCATCTCAAAATAAGAAAGTTATTGACCAAATACGAAAAAAAGGCCCCTTTTTTGACCTTTGACCTCTAAGTATGACCTTGACCTTTGAGGTACCGACCTGCCTCATGCGCACCACACATCGTCTTATGGTTGTTAATATTTCTGCCGAGTAATTTTAAAATCCATCAAAAAATAAGAAAGTTATTGACCGGACAGGATTTGCCCATACATATATACATACCCACAAACTTCCAAGGGAGATAATTCAAAAAGTATAAATGCGAGAGTTATGGTTCTTGCGCACTGCACGTCGTCTAATGCTGATTAATATTTATACGAAGTTTCGTGAAGATAGCTCTAACGGTTTTCAAGTTACAGAGCGGACACGAATGTGTGACAGACAGACGGACAGACAGACAGACGGACAGACGGACAGACTGACAGACAGACAGACGCCCGGGGGAAAAACAATATGTCTCTCCGAAAAAAAATTTTTCGGGGGGAGACATAATAAACAATCAAAGTTTTGATGATTTGTTAAATAATGATGTCATTAGTTTTGAACAACTGGCCCCTGATCATTTATTAAGGATGCTCACTCATACAACAAAATATATATAGATACAACTACTTTTATTTATCTCCTTTTTACATAGTTAATATCTGGCAGTATATGGACACCGAGTAGATTCAGGTCGAAGGGGGGACGCAGTGACAGCATATAACCTTGCTCGCACGAAAACGGGCACCAAATTATTAATTTGTTTGCACTCAAAATATTGTGCAGTCCAATTTTGAATTTTGAGTATTCCAAAATATGCGCACACTCCAAATGTGTGCTCCAAGATTTTGTATCATTCCAAAATTGCGCACTTCCTATAGTACGCTCCAAATTTTGTAACAGAGTATTCCAAATATTGCGTACATCCTGTTTGTACGCTCCACTATTTTTTAACATTCCAAATATTGCGCACATCCTGTTTGTACGCTCCAAATTTTGTAACAATCCAAATATTGCGCACATCCTATTTGTACGCTCCAAGTATTCCAAATATTGCATACATCTTGTTTGTATGCTTTACAATTTTTAGCATTCTAAATATTGCGCACATCCTGACTGTACGCTCCAAATTATGCGCACATCCTATTTGTACGCTCCACTCTATCCCAACTCCTGTGCACTCCAATTTATGCACTCCAACTAATCTTGACAGTGAGCACTCCGTAATGTGCACTCCAAAATGCATTCCATGACACGCATTCCATACCATCTTCTGCATTATGCAATGCATACCATGTAATCCATCCCATATTACATATATCCAAATAGCCCCGGCTGCACGTGCGAACCTTACTTATGACTTGCAATTTAGAAATGTTTTAGTATGACCCTGGGGGGAACACATCCTCAAGGTATGGCGAACCATTTCCATGAAGGAGGCGCCACCCAGTTCAAGAAGTTCTGAAAGAAACAAGCCTCAGCTCTGCTCCCAGCAACCAGTACCCGGAATCTAGGCTCAAGAACAAATTTTCAGGGTATGGCGAACCACTTCCATGAAGGAGATGCCACCCAGTCCAAGTAGAAGTCCTGAAAGAAACAAACTTCAGCCTTGCTCCCAGCAACCAGTATTTGGAATCTAGGCTCAAGGCATAAAGTTTCATTACAACCAAACAGCTGTCTAAGCAAAGCGTCCCCCCTATCGAATGCTGAATTCCGCATTGCACCTCGAAGCTCAGCTGATCAAAAGTCAGCAGAATCTCTCGGTGAAGAAATTAGGTGGCCATAAACAACAGATCCGGAATCTACATCATAGTGTAGATTATATTTTCTTGTCCTTTGGGATCATTGATTCCACTATGGAAATTTGAAAATATGTGAGGGTCACTGACGAGGCCTAATTGGCCGAAACTAGCTAGTCTAGAGTTATCTGTGATCTTTGTTATAACTTTATACTTGTATAGTCTTAATGTGTTTGTCGACAAAATAGCCCTAGGCTAATGTTAAATTGTTGTAAATTATGAATGTCGACTTTAAATAAAGCTTCTTGTATCTTATATCTTGTATCTAGTCTGGCCCAGAAAACATGCACACTCCATATTTTTCACTTCTGTAGCGCATTCCTTGCTTCCAAAGGATAACCCTTTCATAGAACATATTTGCGTCTTCGATCTTTAATTAGGACATGCCAGCCAGCGCCAGGAGGCACCAAACAAGCCTGAAATGAAAAGAACTTAAGACAGTATCAGGTATTAAAGTTCCTGGACTGCCAATAAGATCACAACAACAGCGGCGGGTGGGTGGGTTTTAGATTCCTCTTAAAAATACAACTTTCTTTTGCTGGATTTGAAAACGGAAAAGGAAGGTTTCCCTGAGCATGCGCAAGACGCCAAACCATAGTTTGGCCCTTAAGACGCTTGACTGCTGAATAACAAACACGGTGCAAGCGTCCAGTAACCTGGACCAACTGTCATGGTGGATGAGGAGATCGAAATTGCGATCAGACATTGTTAAAACCTAAATAATGAGAGGTCAAGCCACCCTGAAGCTGCAATCATGACACATTAATGACAGTCCATTCAATTTGTTCGCACCAAATAAATGGGATTATCATTTAGTTGATAATCCCTATTATTAAGGATGCTCACTCATACAACAAAATATATATAGATACAACTACTTTTATTTATCTCCTTTTTACATAGTTAATATCTGGCAGTATATGGACACCGAGTAGATTCAGGTCGAAGGGGGGACGCAGTGACAGCATATAACCTTGCTCGCACGAAAACGGGCACCAAATTATTAATTTGTTTGCACTCAAAATATTGTGCAGTCCAATTTTGAATTTTGAGTATTCCAAAATATGCGCACACTCCAAATGTGTGCTCCAAGATTTTGTATCATTCCAAAATTGCGCACTTCCTATAGTACGCTCCAAATTTTGTAACAGAGTATTCCAAATATTGCGTACATCCTGTTTGTACGCTCCACTATTTTTTAACATTCCAAATATTGCGCACATCCTGTTTGTACGCTCCAAATTTTGTAACAATCCAAATATTGCGCACATCCTATTTGTACGCTCCAAGTATTCCAAATATTGCATACATCTTGTTTGTATGCTTTACAATTTTTAGCATTCTAAATATTGCGCACATCCTGACTGTACGCTCCAAATTATGCGCACATCCTATTTGTACGCTCCACTCTATCCCAACTCCTGTGCACTCCAATTTATGCACTCCAACTAATCTTGACAGTGAGCACTCCGTAATGTGCACTCCAAAATGCATTCCATGACACGCATTCCATACCATCTTCTGCATTATGCAATGCATACCATGTAATCCATCCCATATTACATATATCCAAATAGCCCCGGCTGCACGTGCGAACCTTACTTATGACTTGCAATTTAGAAATGTTTTAGTATGACTCTGGGGGAACACATCCTCAAGGTATGGCGAACCATTTCCATGAAGGAGGCGCCACCCAGTTCAAGAAGTTCTGAAAGAAACAAGCCTCAGCTCTGCTCCCAGCAACCAGTACCCGGAATCTAGGCTCAAGAACAAATTTTCAGGGTATGGCGAACCACTTCCATGAAGGAGATGCCACCCAGTCCAAGTAGAAGTCCTGAAAGAAACAAACTTCAGCCTTGCTCCCAGCAACCAGTATTTGGAATCTAGGCTCAAGGCATAAAGTTTCATTACAACCAAACAGCTGTCTAAGCAAAGCGTCCCCCCTATCGAATGCTGAATTCCGCCACAGCAAATTTATGATGCCCCACATAAATTTGTCCCCCAATTCAGCAAGTCAACATTTTTATGAATATAACCTTTTTATCCTTGTCCTGTTATTCTAACTACATATTAGGATTTTACATTTGGGAAGAAGGGTCTGTAAGAAATTGATTGGCTACTTCCTCAAATGTATTTAAAAATATGATATTGCCCACAGCAGTGAGATGAACCCTATCCGTCTTAAATAGCCCTGTTGTATTGAAATCGAGCACATGCTTGATTGTTCGGTCACTACATTTAAAGCAGGCTGTCTAGCCGGTTGGTTTATACGCCTCCTTTGATCCAGCTTTTTAAGCCCTTCATGAGTGTTGTCCGCCCCCAGCCACGACTGACAATTCGGGATAGATAGAAGCCATGTATGCAAATTAGCTTTTAAAAGTCTTTAAGAAGTTTGCTTTGGGACCACTCAACAAGGTTGTTGCCCCCGAGGTGAATAATTATCATCACAAGGGTTGAATGAAACTGCAGCAACCATTGGAGCTCGGTGTCGTAGTGATCCCAGTGCACCGCTTTACCCTAATACAAATTTTAGCTAACAATCACTGCATTAGCTGGAGGTCTGAGAGCTGGTACACTGTCAGCAAGGTGTGAAACCAGGGAATCACCGATAAGCAATATATCTGTAACAGACAATTTAAACGTATGTACCATGTTACCGCCCCAGTTTTCCATCAACCAAGTTCTTTTATGGCTATACTAGAATACCCTTAGCTGCCAAATTAATAGCCCTTCCAATTCTAAAGGAATGTGCAGCATAAAGTTGCTTTGGAAGTCCTAATTTATTTTCTACAACTGTCACAAGAATGCCACTGAGCTGACAGTGCTTTAATTAATGGCCATTCCGGAGGCAAAAGAAGTCTAGACTACCATCAGGCTTCCACATCATATATTGTTTGACAACCAAGGCAACATATAGATGCATTGATTGCAAGTGGGATGCACGATATTGGTGGAGGGCAGTTATGTCTCAACTAATTCTAAAGATGAAGTATATATTTATCCAGTTTATTTATCTGATTAGAACTATCTCATCCAACATTACCCTGCGTGAGTGGGTATGTGTGATTATGATGTGGTGTACTGCAAGGTGCAGTGCTCAGTACTCTACATTTTAATAAATGCATAAATTAAAATAAATAAATACATAAATGGAAATATCTCATTAAACATTACCCTCCGTGAGTGGTAAGGTTGATCCGAAGATTTGAAAAGAATGTTGTGTACTGCAAGGTTCAGTGCTCGGCACTCTACATTTTTAATATGTCATGGAAATATCTCGATTAACATTGCCTTCCGTGACTTGGTAAGGTTGGTCTGTAATTTTGAATAGAATGTGGTGTACTGCAGGGTGCAGTTCCCAGTACACTACTGTTTTTTTTTTTTTTTTTTTGTTTTTTTTAAATCAAAAATAAATAACAGAAGATGCTCCAAAGATGGAAAAATTATCCACTGGACCACTGGTCTTATCTCATTACCTACAAAGTAGGCACCAAAACCGAGTTCAAACCCCTTGCACGAATGGTGCAGTGCTGTAAGTCCTCATTTGACATCCAGAACCGGTCATGAGAAGCGGAAATACCATAATTTTTTTTTTTTTTTTTTTTGAAAAATTGTACCCAAAGTTCAAATTCCTTCATATCTGCTGTGATGCGAAGGTGACAGTGTATCTTTGATAAACCACATGTAGCATACATAAATTGCCCACAAAATGGACTCCCCAGTACCAAGCAGGAAACTGTCAAGATAACACGTGAATCGTCCCTCAGAAACATGTCTAGCTACCCAGAATTCCAAAAAAGTAGCGACAGTCTCGAAAGTCTGGCGTGCTATGCTGCAACCAAATGGCATTGCTTAAACAAAATAAAACTTCCCGTCAAGCTTGAATCTGAGCTGATCAGAGTCTAAAGGAGAGACGAGTAATAGCCCAAATTTTCCTTTTATATCGGAATTTACCAAAAGGCAACCACAGCCTTAAGCTTGTACCATTTGCACAATATAATATACAAGACCTAATGGTGATATGTGCAGAATTCATAGCGGACAAGAGTCAAAAGGTCCAGCCACTCTGTCTGCTTTAACTTTTTTTTTTTTTTTTTTTACAATGTCTGGCTTGATAATGGCAGACTCATATCGAATCAGATGATGTTTGTGGCTTCAAATATGTTTTGAAAGTCAATAAAAATACCTTTAGAAAATATATTGTTTGTGGTCATTGAATTCCCAATATATGTTTAATTGACAGGTTACTATCGATAAATACCGGTATATCACACCTGTGATTCAAGCGGCTATGTCCGGCTCAAAAGTAGGTCGGGTGTTCATAAATAAACTAACATTCAACAAACACATGGTCATTTGCATATTTAAAATTAACATAGCTGGTCAGCCGAGCCGTAAAGCTATCCCGCAATGCCTGCGCTGTTTGACAACCCAAACTGACGCTATTATACCCGAAAGTCGAGGCATAATCCCTTCAAAAATATAAGGAAATTCTAAAAGCGCATTTACTTAAAATGTGGTATTTTAAGTTAATTTAGCGTTACACAATGAGTGCCAAAGGTCATGACCCCTGTGGAAATTCCCCAGTCAGTTTGTAAATATCGGCCACCATCTTGTCTACAATCTATCTACAGATAAATTCCCAAGATTTGCACTCAAAATAAACAGATACCGGGCGTCCCTGTGGTACAAAATATATAAGGACGATCGGCGTGAAGTCACTTACACTGAGGTCCGCCGTTTTCGGAGGTGCAAACAAAGGTATTCTGCTATATGACCTTACCAAATGTACACAAAAAATATTTTCAATCAGTCCCACACCTCTGGCAAAGATTTTGCTTTTAAAACTGTTCAAAAATGATCAAATTTTAGCAATAAAAACCGAAGCTTTCACCTCCACCAAATGAGAAACTGGCGGGAAAGATATCCGTTCTTTATTTCTTTTTACTGAAGAGTTCCCTGTCGACCGTCCTTATATCAGAAATCATATTTAGCCCCTTAATTTCTTCGCTGCATACTATTTATCTTCCGTAATAACATTTTTTCCCAAGCTTTATAAGGTACCAAAAACTCGCAGAGCCACCATTGTCACCCATGTATATTTTGCAATTAAAATGGCGATTTTTATGCCGCCGTAGTGTCACTTGTCCTAATCTTTTCGTAACGGTGAACTGTCTTAGTTGTCACTTTTTCCCTATTTAGTTGTACCTCGTCACTAACGCATTTTATCATTTCCGGTTGCAAAACGAAAGTACCGACAATATTATTGTTGTTCGAGGTCAACCAATGGAAACTCTTATATTATAGCCAAAGGACACCCTCTTCCTCTTTTATTATGAAACACATCTCAACCGAGTCCCGACAACTTTCTCTTGCTGGATTTTTAGTTTTAGATTCCTCTTAAAAATACAACTTTCTTTTGCTGGATTTGAAAACGGAAAAGGAAGGTTTCCCTGAGCATGCGCAAGACGCCAAACCATAGTTTGGCCCTTAAGACGCTTGACTGCTGAATAACAAACACGGTGCAAGCGTCCAGTAACCTGGACCAACTGTCATGGTGGATGAGGAGATCGAAATTGCGATCAGACATTGTTAAAACCTAAATAATGAGAGGTCAAGCCACCCTGAAGCTGCAATCATGACACATTAATGACAGTCCATTCAATTTGTTCGCACCAAATAAATGGGATTATCATTTAGTTGATAATCCCTATTAATATGGAAAATATAAGAAAAAAAATGCTGCAAAAAATGTGAGTAGCTTTTGCAAAGATTTTGCAGCTAAGCCATGTTGTTTAAAGCCGATGAAACAGTAATTTAACATTACGATAACCTATCTGTATGACATAGTGCTTTTTTTTCACCTCTCCAAAATGGCTACTTTTCTGATGAAAATGTGTGATATTTTTCTTATTTATATTGCAAACATAGTTTGTAGGTGCTCGTTTTCACATTTCTATCACTAAAAAACTTTGGTCAGCTAACGATGCTCTAAACAAATGAGACCAGGGCCCAGCTTTACAAAGCATCATTAGTTTAACAGCCCCATTAGTGGTCATATTGTTAACTGTTCTACCAAGTACAATATGTAATTCTGTGGTGTCACTGCTGAAAAAATGCGAGTAGCTTTTGCATTTGCTGCACATTATCAGGGGTCAAAATTTTCTTTTAGAAACACTTGTCCTGCAGGGCAAGTGCTCCTAAAAAACCACTCGTCCTTACGAAAAATTAACTTGCCCTGCTTCTCTGGAGTGAAAATGAAAAAAAAAATAACAGACGAATAAATAAATCATTGTTTTATTGATACAGAAAAACAGCAAAACATGCAAATGAAAATAATAAAATTAAGATATTACAACTTACAAGACCAGACAGACAATGTGCCATCTCCATGCATAAACGCTTTTTGCAGTAAGATTTTTCACTTTCACTTTCATTTTTACTAATTTCTGGTACTACAGTTTTGTCCAAATTCAAATTAGTACTGAGTGTTTTTGTCCTAGGACTTGTTTCTTGAGATTTCTGCACCAAAGTAGCTTTTCCTGCTCAATTCAAGATAGGACAAGAATAATATCCCATACATTATTTGCAATTGCCGTATTCGGGCGTGTATTACCCGCATTTGCGTACTACCCGCATCCCTTTTTTGGCCAAAATATGGGGGAAAACTGTTATTCTGTTATATAACCGCATGGAACAATTGCTGAAATGTTGGTGGGTGCATAAGTGAGGAAAAGTAAGAATTTGGCCAGCTTTTGTAACACACAACGGAAAATGTCTACAAAACTTTACCTGTTCACCCTTGTTATTTATTTATTAACCACTATATGCCCGCGACCCTTTTTGGCACATCAACAAACACTTCAGTCCCAGATCAGACACCCCAGAAAGACGATGCAGACGTCAGATTTGGACTTACACTGTTTGATGATTTATAGCGGTTGAATTATGACACTATTGTTAATCCCTGTCATATAATTGCCAATTAAACATGATTGCCCTGCGGTAAATGTCTTTCATTTCAGGTGTCCGGCGCTATTGTTTTGCGTGACAAGGTGTGAAAATATGGTCAAGTTATGTCTCCAATTTGCGTTTATTCCCCAATCCACAATCAATGTGAAAATTATTTAATTGTTCATAAGACGAGTTACTATGTGCATAATAAAAACAGACTATTCTACTATCTCGAGAATGGTTATGTTTTGGCACCAAATAGCAGACGCTTGGCCGGAAAAGTCCAATGCTTTAATTTGTGTTAACACATCTATATGCTGCTGTTGGTTATTGACATGGAGCTTTCTGGGGATAGGTCGGGATTTGTGCAAAGCGCTGTTTTCACCCCACCTCTACCCACAACTGTTTACCTATCGAGAAATGTTTTACCATTTCCAATCAATTTTTTTATGAAAGAGATCCGCGCCATTAAGATAAAACTATAGACACGTGTGGGGGTGCTGGGGTTTGATGACGTCATTTACCGATAGCGTGCAGAAAAACTGCAGCTGTGGTTTGTGGGCTGCGATTTGGATGCCGGAAAACTTTGATGTTTGCATTGAACTTGCTTGTTTATTTCGTTTAAAATTAGAGTTTTAGGAATAATAAGCACAAAATCGGGTTTGCTAGTAATGGAGATTGTAATATTACATATGTGTAAGTAAAATTGAGTCGACAATTAACGTTATTTATCATGTCGGGAATCGTAAAAGGATAGAACATACCATTGAGATGCTTCAGATTCAACATTTGTTTGCTTCATTTGATAGTTTGGGAAAATGCTTTCACTGAACAGCAGGATTAGACATTTTCATGACGGAAAACTCACTCGTCCTGCAGGGCAAGCCAGTAACAATTTTCATTCGTCCTTATGGACAAACTACTCGTAAATACGAGCGGACGAGTGTTAATTTTGACCCCTGATTATGTCATTATATATGAAATGACGTAAACAGCGTTTGATTAAAAGATGGGAAACTACTGAAAACGTAAATGTTAGGAGACAAATGTTAGGTTACACATTGAAAAATCCACAAAAATCAAATTCATTCCTTTGTTGAAAATGTGTGATATTTTTCTTTTAACACTCAAAACACAGGTAGCGGGTGCTCATCAGAACCACCTCATCAGAACCACCTCATTGAAGCAATTCCAACGAGTACCCACAAACTATGTCTTGGAGCAGAAGTAAGAAAAATAATGTAAACCCCTGTAAACCCCAGCTTCTTTTATAAAAGGGAATGCAAAGAAGTTCAAAAGAATTTCATTAGGACACACATGGTTGTGATGAATGGCATCATGCGAAATTGCAACTGTAACCATGTGTTATTACATGACATGATATGACATCTTCTACTACATAACAGCAATGTTATAGGATAAATAAAATATATTATTTTTTACTTACTTGGACCAAACTTCAGCCTCCTCTCCTTCCATGTAGGGAGTGTCAGCTTCATCTGAAACTAATATTACAGGAGGCATTTACATTGCAGTCCATAATATAATGTTATTAATCAAGTGATTTCGTATTAGCCCAGTTACACGTCTGAGGTATGCTGTACTGGCTGGGGACCGAAGGCTGAGGGCCAGTACTGCTTACCAAGGACCTGTAACTGGGTCAATACAAAATTACTTGATTAATAACAATTTTATTAATGGACACAATTAAAAAACATTTACCACACTTGACCTATGGTTAATATTGGTTGACCTGGTATTAATACGGATGATCTCTTGAAGAAATATATGGTCTGCATGATGCTTCCACGCAGAGCAAAATCCAGCCCGCACACTAGTACTGGTAAACCGCTTAGAGGATCTAAGCCTGTCCAGGAACCGTGGGGTGAGGCGGACCGTCCATGCTAATAAACCCTATTGGTTTCATTGGGCGACGGGGCTTGCGATGTCATTTCATCTCAATGTCGGGTAAAAGTCCCACAAAATTGGAAGCAACGTCTCCAAAATGACCTTTACAGTGTTGTGGGGATGTTAATCCTCAATTCAAACAAACAAAAACGGATGACCTCTGATCAATACAGGATAGTCAATTAACCCTTCTCTTGCTGAATATTCAGTTTAGCCACACCCATTTCTGACTTTGAACCAATCAGATTACTTGATGTAATTTATTCCTACAAATTCATAAACTGAATGTCAAACAGTGTAGATCCTGATCAGATGGCTTCTTCAGAAGCCATCTGATCTGGATCTACACTGTTTCCAAAGGTAGGGGTTGTTGTGAACAGCAGGATAAGAGTTAATGAAGTACCATATTTAACATATGTATTCAGACAGACAGGCCTGAGAAAATAGTGTTGACCCAGATGAGATGCCACAGAATGTGGCATCTCATCTGGATCTACAGTTTGCCACTCATTCAGCTATTTTCAGTCACAAAATCGGGTAGTAAATTGTACTTGTTCAGAATTTAGAACAAGTATGGTAATGTGTTGAGGTGTACTAAAATTTAGGGTAAATACGGTAGCTGTATAATAGAGTGACATTGTATCAGAAATATAGAAAACATGTTGGCGTATGCAAACTAAGTTAGAAGGAAATTTTACCATGTTATGAGCACACTAAAATATAATGGTATGAGTTGTTGTATGCCAAATATGACCCAAAATTTTCATGCATGTATTGTTTATAATTTAGGCATAATTTAGATGTACACTGCAGGTATGGTGTGCATAAGTTCACTTTGTTACATGTCAGTTACTCATAAGTGAAATACATTGAGATTCCTCAGCAACCAGCTGGCTGATTGGATAGAGTATGCATAACTTACATTGTATTTTTAAAGGCAAACTACTTCTAACTTATCTGTAAATAACATCACCGGCCCCGATAGCTCAGTTGGTAGTGTCCGCTCCAGAGAAGGGAGGTTCAGGGTTCGATCCCGGGCCGCGACATACCAAAGTCGTTAACAATGGTACTAGCTGCTCCTCGCTTGGCACTCAGATTTACGGGGTAGAGCTAGGACTGGTCGCCCCAGTGTCAGGATAATGTGACTGGGTGTGGTATCATGTAATGTTTCTGGGAGATGATACTTCAGTGAGGCAGCACTATAAAAGTGAGCATTGAGCTCCCTGTCGCAACCAGACACCCTCGTGATATGATTGAAAAATTGTTGAAAGCGATGTTAAACCGGAATTCACACACACATCTGTAACTAACATCAGACAGTTCCACAACATATACATGTATTGACATATTCAACCTTTGCCTGATGACCCTAGCACTAAGTGGGTGAGCAGTCACTTAGCATTCTTGGTAAAAATTTCAGCAGACAGCAGTTTATAACAGTTCTTTTATTTTTCCCAGATAACAGTTTGATATTTCATGCAAATTGTCTCCATCAGAGACAATTTGCATGAAATGTCAAAACCTTTTTTCTTTGAAAATTAAGAAAAAGATCATGAATTTGCTGTCTACTGAATAAGTCTAGAGAGTGGTAAAGGATAAATATATTTAGAATGCACTAAGTGTATAGAGTCTTTGCTGGTCTCGTTAGTCCAGCTGAGTGGTCAACTTTCTACTTGTACTGGATTTAATTTTTTTTTCTTGGTTTTGGTTTTGGCAAGGTTCAAAGTCCTGGGCCATGTGGTTTCAGAGAAGAAGATTTTTTAAGATTTTCCCTATATAAGTCTATGTAATACCAAAGGGCCCTTGAGCGGGGACTTTTTTGGTCTCAGGGCTATAATTTGAATAATCTTGATAGAGGTCCACTAGATGAAGCTTCATACCAAATATCGAAGACCTAGGCCTCGTGGTTTCAGAGAAGAAGATTTTTTACGATTTTCCCTATATTAGTCTATGCTATAAATTTAAACAATCTTGGTAGAGGTCCATTAGATAAAGCTTCATACCAAATATCAAAGTCCTGGGCCTTGGGGTTTCAGAGAAGAAGATTTTTAAAGATTATCCCTATAAAAGCCTATGTAAAACCAAAGGGCCCCAGGGTGGGGGCATTTTTGGCTCAAGCACTATAATTTCAATACTCTTGGTAGGGGTCCTTTAGATGAAGCTTCATACCAAATATCAAAGACCTAGGCCTTGTGGTTTCAGAGAAAAAGATTTCTAAAGATTTTCCCCATTTTCTATGTAAAACCAAAGGGCCCCAGAGCGGGGGCATTTTTGGCCCAAGGGCTATAATTTGAACAATTTTGGTAGAGGTCTATTTGATGAAGCTTCATACCAAATACCAAAGTCCTGGGCCTTGCGGTTTCAGAGAAGAAGATTTTTAAAGATTTATCATTTTCCCTATATAAGCCTATGTAAAACCAAAGGGCCCTGGAACGGGGACTATTTTGGTCTCAGGGCTATAATTTGAACAATCTTGATAGAGGTCCACTAGATGAAGCTTCATACCAAATATCAAAGACCTAGGCCTTGTGGCTTTAGAGAAGAAGATTTTTTAAGATTTTCACTATATAAGCCTATGTAAAACCAAAGGGCCCCCGGGCGGGGGCATTTTTTGCCCCAGCACTTTAATTTGAACAATCTTGGTAGGGGTCCACTAGATGAAGCTTCATACCAAATACCAAGGACCTGGGCCTTGTGGTTTCTTTATTTTTTCAGTGAAAAAAATCTATTTTGGCTTCTGTGACCTAGATGTGCAACAGACCAGAACCATTTGAACAACTTTGAAAGGGGACGACCGAAGGATCATTCCTGTGAAGTTTGGTCAAAATTTGATCGGTGGTTTAGGAGACGATGTCTTTTGAAAAAATTGTTTACCCACACACACACGGACGCACGACGGACAAAAAGTGATACCGAAAGCTCACCTCGTCACTAAGTGACGGTGAGCTAAAAACGAACAAAATAGGCCTGACACCCCTTTACATGGCAAATGGGCTTGTCCAGCATATAGCAATGGAAGAGTCCACAAGTACATAATGGGTTAAAAACCAAACAATGATCCATGGTCTGTTCCAAACAGAGATTAATTTTCACTTTTGTCTAGCACCAGCAATACAGTCGTACACACCTCTAGTTGGAATGAGTTGTTTCTCTGGTCTCCTAACTTTATTAACGACCCTTCTTCTAAGTACACTTCTCTTCAAATGTTTTAATCTGCTAACATTAGGTTCCAATTGAACTTCATTAAGATCCTGCAAGAGGGAAGCAATCATAAAGAGCTGAAACATAACCCAAAGCAATCATAAAGAGCCGAAACATAACCCATAAAGCATGATTTAAATATTTTGAGCAGACTGCAATATTTTATTTTTTTAATTACATTTCTGGTAAAATTAAGCTTGACATCTCATGTGAGTCATCCATAAATCTATTTGCTTTTTATATAAACCAGGAGTCCATTTCGAAATTTAGAGGTGTCAGGTTGTGTTTCTTCAAATTGGGCTGAACGTTTTGCAAACAGTGATCAGACGCTGCATTCTGCGGTGTCTGATCTGGGCCTGTACTGTTTGTTTTGCAAACAGTGTAGGCTCTCATCAAACATCACATTCTGTGGCATCTGATCTGGGCCTGTACTGTTTTCCAACTACCTGTTTTGGGGATTCTGGTACAAAATGGGTTATAGTAATCTGTAAATTTTCTGTTCTACCCAGTAACAAATTTGAATTCCTTGTCACAGCACTTTAATCCATTCTAAATTTTAAAACTGGATTCTTGCAAACAGTGCAGGCCCAAATTTCTAAAATATTACAGAAGTGATTTGATTATTTTTCTTGTCAGGCTTACTTGAATTGGCCTTATGGTGTTATAACTAAATTCTTACATATTTTGGCTGCAAGTACTTTTGCTAAGTGGCAAACAGTGTAAACCCAGATCAGACTGCTCCTTCAGGAGCAGTCTGATCTGAGTCTACACTGTTTGCTTAGGAGCAGTCTGATCTGGGTCTACACTGCTGGCCATATAAGATAAATGAGATGGCTATAAGTTAAGTTTGGAAGACATGCAAGACATCATACAGAAGGCTGATCTTTTCAATACTTGTATGAACATGGTAACTATTGTCCTGCTGAATAAATTAATTTAACTACACCAAGTCCTGATTTTGAACCAATCAGATTACTTGATGTAATTTAATCCTCCAAACTCACAAACTCAAAGTCAAACAGAGTAGATACTGATCAGATGGCGTCTTCACTGTCTGAATAAAGTAGTGCATACTCTGGTTTAGCAATACAAGGGTTAATACTAGAATTTGTTTTTCTACAAAAACACAGATGTCTCCCCCGTTTTTGACCTCTAAGTATAACCTTGACATTGGAGGTATTGAGCCGGGTCTTGTGTGCAACACATCATCTAATGAAGATAAACATTTCTGCAAAGTAACTTTAAAAATGTTCATAGAAAAATAAAAAAGTTATTGGCCATACACAAAAAGGCCCTTTTTTACCTTTGACCTCTAAGTATGGCCTTGACCTTTGAGGTACAACACATCGTCTCATGATGGTTAACATTTCTGTCAAGTAATTTCAAAATCCATCAAAGAATAAGGAAGTTATTGACTGTCCCTTTTTTTACCTTTGACCTCTAGGTATGACCTTGACATTGGAGGTATATGGACCTTGGTCTTGTACATGACTCATGGTCTAATGACGGTGAAAATTTCTGCATGGTTACTTTATAAAGTCCATCCAGAAATAAAAAAGTTATTGACTGGACACAAAAAAAACAAAAACTTTTTTTACCTCTGACCTCTTAGTATGACCTTGATCTTGGAGATTCCGACCTAGGTCTAGCGTGCACCACATCGTCTCATGATGGTTAACATTTCTGCCAAGTAATTTCACAATCTATCCAGGAAAAAGAAAGTTCTTGACTGAACACTAAACTAGAAATGGTGTTTGTAAAACACAATGCCCCTAACCTTTGCTTGTCCCTAGATGGCAAAATATTCAACAAATATTGTTAAAGACTCGAAAACATACAACAAGAATTCCGCCCAAGGCCATGTCGTGCCTGTGGGGCCCATCCACCCGCCCAACCACCCGTCCGGACATCGCTATTTTAAAGGACGGAATTTTTTAAAAACCCGTCCAATAAAACCGAAAATTACCATGATTACAATAATAATTCAAAGTGTGTGGCCTTGGCCCCAAGGTTATGCTAACAAATAAATCAAAGGACAATAACTTTTGAAAGGGGCATAATGCGGATGAGAAAAAAATATGTGTCAGCTAATTTTCCATAGCGAATCCATATATGAAATTTCAAAACCCTAGCTTACACGGTTCTTAAGTTAATCCGGATGAAAAAAAATACTTGTCAGCTTATTTTCCATCAGGAACGCATATATGAAATTTCAAAACCATAGCATACACGGTTCTAAAGTTATGGAATGCATCACTTTTAGCATACATTACAATAGACACAAATTACCAAAATGACAAAGGGCCATAACTCAAATTTTGTCAAAAGTTAATCAGGTCATCTACTCATCACCACCAATCTTTTCATCAACTTTCAAGACTCTAGGTATAATAGTTTTTGAGATATCTTGCTGACAAGATTTTATTAAAAAAAACTTCAAAGGGCAATAACTCTTGAAACTGGCATAATCCGGATGAGAAAAAAAATACGCGTCAGCTTATTTTCCATCAGGAATGCATATATGAAATTTCAAAACAATAGCATATACAGTTCTAAAGTTATGCTATGCATCACTTTTAGCATACATTATAATGGGCACAAATTACCAAAATGACAAAGGGCCATAACTCACAAAGTATTTTTCGGAATTTTGTCAAAAGTTAAGCAGGTCATCTACTCATCAACACCAATCTATGTGTATTCACCAACATTTAAGGCTCTAGCTATAATAGTTTTTGAGATATTTTGCTGACAAGATTTTATTCAAAAAATTTCAAAGGCAAATAACTCTTGAAAGGGGCATAATCCGGATGAGAAAAAAAATGCATGTCAGCTAATTTTCCATCAGGAATGCATATATGAAATTTCAAAACCATAGCATACACGGTTCTAAAGTTATGCTATGCATCACTTTTAGCATATATTACAATGGGCACAAATACCAAAATGACAAAGGGCCATAACTCACAAAGTGTTTTTCGGAATTTTGTCAAAAGTTAATCAGTCCATCAACTCATCACCACCAATATATTCAGCAACTTTCAAGGCTCTAGCTCCAATAGTTTTTAAGTCTCAGAGATATCTTGCTCACAAGATTTTATTAAAAAAAATTTCAAAGGGCAATAACTCTTGAAAGGGGCATAATCCGGATGAGAAAAAAAATACACGTCAGCTTATTTTCCATTAGGAATGCATATATGAAATTTCAAAACTATAGCATACCCAGTTCTAAAGTTATGCTATGCATCACTTTTAGCATTCATTACAATGGGCACAAATTACCAAAATGACAAAGGGCCATAACTCACAAAGTATTTTTTGGAATTTTGTCAAAAGTTAATCAGTTCATATACTCATCACCACCAATATACTCAACAACTTTCAAGGCTCTAGCTCCAATAGTGTTTGAGAAAGTTTGCTGACAAGATTTTATTAAAAAAAATTCAAAGGGCAATAACTCTTGAAAGGGGCATAATCCAGACGAGAAAAAAAATACCAGTCAGCTAATTTTCCATGAGGAATCCATATATGAAATTTCAAAACCCTAGCATACACGGTTCTAAAGTTATGCTATGCATCACTTTTAGCATACATTACAATGGGCACAAATTACCAAAATGACAAAGGGCCGTAACTCACAAAGTATTTTTAGGAATTTTGTCAAAAGTTAATCAGTTCATCTACTCATCACCACCAATATATTCACCAACTTTCAAGGCTCTAGCTCCAATAGTTTTTGAGATATCTTGGTGACAAGATTTTATTAAAAAAATTTCAAAGGGCAATAACTCTTGAAGGGGGCATAATCCGGACGAGAAAAAAAAATACGTGTCAGCTAATTTTCCATGAGGAATCCATATATGAAATTTCAAAACCCTAGCATACACGGTTCTTTAGTTATGCTATGCATCAAAAGCGTAACGGACAGACGAATGGACGAACGAACCAGAACCAATATGCCCCTCCAACTTTTTCAAAGTTGGAGGCATAAAAAGGCCCCTTTTTGTCCTTTGACCTCTTAGTACGACCATGACATTAGAGGTACCAACTTGGGTCATGCATGCAACACATCGTCTTAAGGTGGTTAACATTTCTGCCAAGTAATTTCAAAATCCATCTAAAAATAAGAAAGTTATTGACAGAACACAAAAAAGGCCCCTTTTTTGACCTTTAACCTCTATGTATGACCTTGACCTTTCAGGTACCAAACTGGGTCATGCGTGCAACACATCATCTCATGGTGTTTAACATTTCTGCCAAGCAATTTCAAAATCCATCTAAAAATAAGAAAGTTATTGACCAAACCCGAAAAAAGGCCCCTTTTTTGACTTTTGACCTCTATGTATGACCTTGACACTTGAGGTATCAAACTGAATCATGCATGCAACACATCGTGTCATGATAGTCAACATTTTTTGCCAAGCAACTTCAAATTCTATCTAAAAATAAGCAAGTTATTGACAAAACCCGAAAAAAGGCCCCTTTTTTACCTTTGACCTCTAAGTATGACCTTGACCTTTGAGGTACCAACCTGGGTCATGCACGCAACACATTGTCTTATATTGGTTAACATTTCTGCCAAGTGATTTCACAATCCATCTCAAAATAAGAAAGTTATTGACAAAACACGAAAAAAGGCCCCTTTTTTGACCTTTGACCTCTAAGTATGACCTTGACCTTCGAGGTACTGACCTGCCTGATGCACACCACACATCGTCTCATGGTTGTTAATATTTCTGCCAAGTAATTTTAAAATCCATCTCAAAATAAGAAAGTTATTGACAAAACACGAAAAAAGGCCCCTTTTTTTACCTTTGACCTCTAAGTATGACCTTAACCTTCGAGGTACTGACCTGCCTGATGCACACCACACATCGTCTTATGGTTGTTAATATTTCTGCCAAGTAATTTTAAAATCCATCTCAAAATAAGAAAGTTATTGACCAAATACAAAAAAAAGGCCCCTTTTTTGACCTTTGACCTCTAAGTATGACCTTGACCTTTGAGGTACCGACCTGATTCATGCGCACCACACATCGTCTTATGGTTGTTAATATTTCTGCCAAATAATTTTAAAATCCATTTGAAAATAAGAAAGTTATTGACCGGACACGATTTGCCCATACATATATACATACCAACAAACTTCAAAGGGAGATAATTCAAAAAGTATAAATGCGAGAGTTATAGTTCTTGCGCACTGCACGTCGTCTAATGCTGATTTATATTTATACTAAGTTTCGTAACGATAGCTCGAACGGTTTTCAAGTTATAGAGCGGACACGAAAGTGTGACAGACGGACAGACAGACAGACGGACAGACAGATGCCCGGGGG
The DNA here is from genome assembly GCA_963580285.1 of Lucinisca nassula. Lineage (NCBI taxonomy): Eukaryota > Metazoa > Mollusca > Bivalvia > Lucinida > Lucinidae > Lucinisca > Lucinisca nassula. The sequence continues at coordinate 21,862,029 of OY757013.1, read as the reverse complement.
AAAAACAATATGTCTCTCCGAAAAAAAAAATTTCGGGGGAGACATAATAATTGACAAGCAGGGAGAAAAATCACAGATCTAGAACATGTACAAGTATATCTAGCAAATGATGCAAACTAAATGTTGATGTCCTTGTTTATCTTGCCTCTCACCCCACTCCACTTGGGCAGCTTGCCTTGCCACCCTAGCCCATCCCACCTCCTGGAAGCAAGCTTTCCATGGCGGAAAGATAAACTTTTATACTGAAATCTCTTTATCCTTTAATATCTTTGAACCAAAAGTATGACAGGTATCAACTGAAATTACGATTTTAGTTTAAAGATACTTAACAATAATAGACCAACACAGAAATGTGACATTAATAGAATCAATGATGAGACTGAGACCGAGAAAAGGAAATCTCAGGGCAAGTTTTCAGTTTATTTAAGTCTCATGCGAGGCTATGCCAAGCATGAGACTTAAATTGACTGAAAACTTGCCCTGAGATTTCCTTGTCGAGGTCTCAACCCCATCACTGACTATTTTTCTCACACACCAACTTCAAAGAAAGTATTGTGAATGGTAAAATGATTCCAGAGCTATTGCCATTAGATTGCACAAGAATGCCAAAAAAAAAAAAATTGATATGCAAAATGGCCCCTTTACACAAACGTAACAGAGCAAAAAAGGGGTAGAGCCTTTATTATTCTTACCTTCTAAAGAAAGTTGTTATAGTGACCTGCTAAACCCCATTTTCAATACATTCAATTACATGTACTGAAGTTGTTTTCTCAAAAATTACATTTCATGACTTTCTTTTCTTGACACTTGACAACAGTTTTGATGACACACTGAATGTCCATTTCATTAAAAGTTAATCAAGGACACAACATTGTGGCTGTTAAACACGTACCTTTTGGGAGAAAAAGAAAATGTGTTTCCCGGTTTGGACTGGTTACAAAAAATGCAGTAGAAGACAGTCTTTTTATTTATTTTTAGATAGTTCCACTGCAATGTGCATGCTTTCCTATATTAACTCATTTTGTACCAGAAATGGGTAATTGGCAATCATTGCAGGCCCAGAACAGGCACGGCAGAACACAGCCTCTGATCAGGGCCTACACTGTTTGCAAAAAGTTAAGCCATTTTCCAAATAAATTTTGAGGAAAACACAACCTGACATCCCTAAATTTTTTAAATGGACTCCTGCTTTATATTAGAGGAAGATTCCATTTGGTACAAAAAGGGTTAAGCAATGACTGACAGATTTGAACAAATAAGGCTTACTGTTCCAAGGCGGTTCTTCTGTTGCGGTTTATTTTTGTTATGGTCTGTCTATGGGTGTTTGTGTCACTTATATTATTTTATTTTGGATAGCCTTTAGGCCATTTTGTGGGAAAGAAACTGTCCTTTTGGCTTTCCGCTGTTGGTGTTTCCGTTGGGTCTGTTGCTTCATGCTTGTGTTTCTTTCCATTTGGTGTCTCTGATGGGAGCTGTGGGTTAATTGTATTGATTCCTGATCATTGCCTCTACTTCTGTTTGGCAAGTTGTTTGTTTGTTTGTAATGGAGTTTTACGGCCCAGTCAACACTATTTAGGTCATTTTTGAGCCGGTCAGTTCACCTATCAACACTTTCCTGGGCAGGCTTATACGTAAGCGGTTAACCAGTTCAGTGCACATTCTTTCGCCAGAAACTGACAACTGCCCTTCTTGAATCAGCGGAAGGGAGAGAATGACCGTAGAAAAGATTTCATGATCAATCTCCACGAAAGAATGTTGCCGACCCCGGCGGGAGTCGAACCCGCGACCTCCTGATCACCAGTCAGACGCGCATCCGACTGAGCCACTGAGGCCGGCTATTTGGCAAGTTGTGAGTGCACCACAAATTCAAAATAAGAAATACCTTTACTCTGCACATGCAGAATTTCATCATACGAACTAATATTTCTGTTATTAAGAGCTCAAAAGCTGCACAGCATGCAAATAGTGTGAATGAAGCAAAGCTCAGAAATCAGTCTATTAGTACTGGCCATTCTCATGGTGATGGGGTGATATATTTACCAGTTTGTTGTATCCATGACCTCACCAATATCAACACCATATTCACCCTAAATATTCAGGCACCAAAAAGTTATAAAGGTATGTCTAAGCAAACTGTGTAGACCCAGTCTGAGCAAACAGTGTAATCAGAATTGTAATTCAATAAAATTCAGCTTTATGTCAAAAGCTATTTAAGGAACATAAATGAGCACATCTAAAATTGGTTTGTCTGTTTCTGAGTATAATGGCCCAGTCAACACTATTTAGGGTATATTAGACCAGTCAGTTTACCCTCAGCACCAACTTGCATGGACTAGAAACTGATTGACTTGGCAAAATATGTTATTCTGCCTTGTCATTTTAATCATATAATGCATGATGCTTCCACGCAGAGCTGAAACCGACCCGCACACGAGTACTGGTAAACTGCTTAGAGGATCTAAGCCTGACCAGGCAAAGCGGTGGGAGTCAGACCGTCCATGCTTATAAACCCTACTGGTTTCATTGGGCGACAGGGTTTGAGATGTCATTTCATCTCAATGTCAGGTAAAAGTCCCACAAAATTGGAAGCAACATCTCCAAAATGACCTATACAGTGTTGACAGGGACGTTAAACCTCAATTCAAACACAAACAAATAATCATATAATGCATTATAGTCAATGGAAATTTATTTGGTCAGTAACTGAATGTTAGTTGTCACTTCTGACACAAAGTGGTCGGAACAATTTAATGTTGCATTCATTAAAATTCAACTGAAAGCAGCTTAAAGCCTCCGTATTTGATGAATTTATGCCAAATGTGCAGAAAATGTTGCTCAGATTTCTCATTTACATCCACAAGAATGCTTCGTTTCCTCAAGCCATGCATTCAACTGTTGCTTTTAAAGTACAAATAATGCAGTTTTGTTGAAATAAGGGATATCCCTAGCAACAAGAATTCTGCCGATGGCTATGTCCCGCCTGTGGGAGTGCAAAGTCACCCAAGCATGATATGTAGGTCAAACATAGATGCTTGCATAAAAGTTTCCATACTTAAATGCAAGCTAGTACGACTGGTAAGTATCATTAGTGAAGCTCTAATAATTCTTGAGGAATGAACTTAACCATTAGCGTGAACGCTAGGGTGGTCGCAATATTTTACAAAGTCAGTGAACCATGAAATTTAGGTCAAGGTCAAATATGGATGCTTGCATTTAAGTAACCATTCCCATATACAAGTTTGTTCCAAGTATCATTAATAAAGCTCTTATAGTTCTTGAGAAATAAACTTGACCATTAGGGTGAACGCTAGGGTGGTCGCAAGTCGGGATGGACGACGGACGAACAAACGAACGGCCGGAAAATGTGACGCCTATATCGCACCATGCTAATAGCAGGTGCGACAATAAAACTACAAGTTCCAAAATCTTCAGTGCTCAGCCATGACAGCATTTCTCTGATAAATAGCATCACTTATAGCGTAGTAACAATCTGTGTATATTGCGTCCAACGTTTACCTAACCACACTTCCTTGGAAGTCGTATAGATAAGCAGTTAACAGATACAATACACATTCTTCCGCAAGAAATTTACAGTTGGTAATCACATCAATATCTATGTGCAGGGAAAACTCATGATTAGTTGGTTATTGTCAGAGCTGATGAGGTCATGGTTACAATGGAAAGTTTGGTCATTGTAAGAGCTGATGAGGTCATGATTACAACTGACTGTTTGGTTATTGTAAGTGCGGATGAGGTCGTGATTTCAACTGACTGTTTGGTTATTGTAAGTGCTGATGAGGTCATGATTACAAATGACTGGTTGGTTATTGTCAGAGCTGATGAGGTCATGATTACAACTGATTGGCTGGTTATTGTAAGTGCTGATGAGGTCATGATTACAAATGACTGGTTGGTTATTGTAAGTGCTGATGAGGTCATGATTACAAATGACTGGTTGGTTATTGTCAGAGCTGATGAGGTCATGATTACAACTGACTGGCTGGTTATTGACAGAGCTGATGAGGTCAAGATTACAACTGACTAGATGGTTATTGTCAGAGCTGATGAGATCATGATTTCAACGGACTGGTTGGTTAATGTCAGAGCTGATGAGGCCATGATTACAACTGACTGGTTGGTTATTGTCAGAACTGATGAGGTCATGATTACAACTGACTGGATGGTTATATTGTATGTGCTGGTCTTACTACTAGTGGATGCGACTTGAATTTATCCTCCTGTAAACATGCAAAACCATAGTAAAACAACCAATGCACCATAATCTTAAATACCAAGACAAATTAACCATTTCAACCCTGTAGACCAGTGTAACAGATTATCTTGCTGCCCAGGGGAGCAACATAAAGAACACCAGTACAGATACCTATGCAAACAGTACAAATCAAGATGACTCATAATGAGTCGTCTCATCAGGATTCACACTGTTTGTTAACCTGTTATTTTTCTAAACTCCCTATTTACAGAAATGGACAAGCCCAAAGTCAAAGGTGGAAGAATCCACTCCAGAAACTCAGGGTTGAAAGGGTTATGGGAAATGGGAAACAAGTTTTCCATAAAATATTTTTGTTTTCCTGATCATAAGGATTCTACTCTCAAAGGAAAGAATTTGCCCAAGAGGAGCAAGTTCTTTCCTTTTTAAGGCCGACCCCTTGTTTACAGGAGTTCAGTTCATGGGACAGCAAGGGGAAGTCACTGAAGTTGCCTCCCTTGCAGAATTGTTAAACAAAACAGCAACATGTCAAGCATATCCATTACCCTTTATCAATGACTGATAGTACAGTATTTTCTATAATGAGGGCACACCAAACTCATTTCATTCTAATAATAAAAGCTAGCACTAGAAAGTCTTTTTATAAAGTGTATTATCAGGTACAATCATATACTCCTTATGCCAACTCTGGTCATGACATGACCTAACTTGACTTAACCCTTCTCTTGCTGAATATTCAATTTAGCCACACCTATTTCTGACTCTGAACCAATCTGATTACTTGATGTAGTTTATTCTTACAAATCCATGAATTGATTGTCAAACAGTGTAGATCCTGATCAGATGGCTTCTGAAGAAGCCATCTGATCTGGATCTACACTGTTTTCAAAGATAGGGGTTGTCGTGAACAGCAAGATAAGGGTTAAGGTGCATGTATTTTGAAAAGACAATAAGTTCCCGACTAATAAAGTCAGCAATTTGTCCCGCTTTATCACAAAAACATAATAATTGTTAATTATGTTAGAAAGATCTTTTTGTTTGTTTGATTTGAGGTTTAACTTTTCCACTCAACACTGTGCAGGTCACTTTGGAGATGTTGCATCCAATTTTATGAGACTTTTACCCCACATTGAGATGAAATGACATCTCATGCCCCGTTGCCCAATGAAACCAATAGGGTTTATAAGCATGGTCAGTCAGACTTGCACCACTTTGCCTGGGCAGGCTTAGATCCTCTGAGGGGTTTACCAGTACTCATGTGTGGTCAGTTTTAGCTCTGCATGGAAGGATCATGCAGCCCATCTATTTCTTCAAGCTCGATGGGCAGGGGCGAGAATTATCTTTTAGCAGAATTTCAACTTCAGTAGACTGCAATATCTTTCACTCTTCATTGGTGTCACATTGCAATACCTTTCACTCTTCATTGGTGTCACATTGCAGTATCTTGCACTCTTCATTGGTGTCACATTGCTAAATCTTTCACTCTTCATTGGTGTCACATTGCAGTATCTTGCACTCTTCATTGGTGTCACATTGCAATATCTTGCACTCTTCATTGGTGTCACATTGCAGTATCTTGCACTCTTCATTGGTGTCACATTGCAGTATCTTGCACTCTTCATTGGTGTCACATTGCAATATCCTGCACTCTTCATTGGTGTCACATTGCAGTATCTTTCACTCTTCATTGGTGTCACATTGCAGTATCTTTCACTCTTCATTGGTGTCACACTGCAATATCTTGCATTCTTCATTAGTGTCACATTGCAATATCTTTCACTCTTCATTGGTGTCACATTGTAGTATCTTGCACTCTTCATTGGTGTCACATTGCAATATCTTGCACTCTTCATTGCAGTCACAGTGTTATATCTTTCACTCTTCATTGGTGTCACATTGCAGTGTCTTGCACTCTTCATTGGTGTCACATTGCAATATCTTTTACTCTTCATTGGTGTCACATTGCAATATCTTTCACTCTTCATTGGTTTCACATTGCAGTATCTTGCACTCTTCATTGCAGTCACATTGTTATATCTTTCACTCTTCATTGGTGTCACATTGCAGTGTCTTGCACTCTTCATTGGTGTCACATTGCAATATCTTTCACTCTTCATTGGTGTCACATTGCAATAACTTTCACTCTTCATTGGTTTCACATTGCAATATCTTGCACTCTTCATTGCAGTCACATTGTTATATCTTTCACTCTTCAATGGTGTCACATTGTAGTGTCTTGCACTCTTCATTGGTGTCACATTGCAATATCTTTCACTCTTCATTGGTGTCACATTGCAATATCTTTCACTCTTCATTGGTTTCACATTGTAGTATCTTGCACTCTTCATTGGTGTCACATTGCAATATCTTGCACTCTTCATTGCAGTCACATTGTTATATCTTTCACTCTTCATTGGTGTCACATTGCAGTGTCTTGCACTCATCATTGGTGTCACACTGCAAAATCTTCCACACTTTATTGGTGTCACATTGCAAAATCTTGCACACTTCATTGGTGTCAAATTGCAATATCTTTCATTCTTCATTGGTGTCACATTGCAAAATCTTGCACACTTCATTGGTGTCAAATTGCAGTATCTTGCACTCTTAAATAATATCAACTACATTCTGTATATGTATATTTCTAGACAAAGTAAATAACCCTATTGGTTTCATTGGGCGACAGGGCTTGAGATGACATTTCATCTCAATGTCGGGTAAAAGTCCCACAAAATTGGAAGCAACGTCTCCAAAATGACCTTTACAGTGTTGATGGGGATGTTAAACCTCAAATCAAACAAACAAAGCTCTTGTTAGAACATGTGTGCTAATTACAGCGAATATGGTATCATAAAATCTGAATAGCTATTTATTCTATAAGCTGACATGCCAAAATCAATCCAACTGAATGGAATTGTTGACCTTGACCAAAATTCCTGACTTTTACAAGATCAAAGAAATCAGTGTTGGACTTATATCACCCGTCATTAAAAATCATGAAGTTTCTCTAAATAAAAGATGTGGTAACATAACACTAAGTACTTTAACAAGACCCATTGCTGGACAGGGTAGCTTGTCTGATCATAATTTGTCTTAAAAACATAGAGGATCTTACATGAACATGAATGCAAGATTCCATTTATCATATGACATTTAATACGCATTTTATTCACGATTTTTAAACAATAATGTCAATAATTCCACCACAGTAAACACGACATAGTACATTAACGTTTGGGGGTGTATCTAACTTATTTCCATATTTAATCCACTAGAGGATTACAGAATTTAATACATGGCACTGACCCGATGTCAAATGATAAATGAAACTTCTGAGTCTGAGGTCAAGGGCAAGGGTGGTGGTTGAGCAAAATAAAACTAACAATATCTAAATCTAATATCATGCCAAGTACATACATTGTATAAACTTAATATAATATATGGCGTATGAGATGTCTTCTGAAGAATTTCCAGATGGCTGCTTGGATATCAGATCAGAATGGTGTTAGTAATTCCGAATCCAATGTCGCCCAAATTACTCAGAAGTTTCTGCTCAATCCGACTCACTGCTCAGGAGCAGATGTGGTTTGAAAATTTTCAAGATGGCCACCATGGCAGACATCTTGGATATAGGAACAGAATGACGACAATTGTTGTGATTGGAATCTTAATAGTTAGATGACAGAAAATACCGGTAACTCAGCAGACTTACCAAAGTGACTGATGTCAACATTGCACTGTCAACCATATCTTCTCCCAGTGCCCCTACACTAGTACTGGTGGGGAGGGGAAAGTTGCGGAAGAACTTCCATAGTACCATCAACTTCTTATCAGAGATGTTCACTTCAAATGTTGGGAGTGTTGTTATCACTTTCTGTCTGAAAAGATGCAGGGCAACCTCTTTAAAACACTACTTTAGGGGTCAAATAAAGAAAACAACAATGCTATATTCAAACAAAGCTGTAAAGACTAGAAAGAAAAAAATGACCATTTCTTCAATATTATATGTTCATATTTGGGACCCATCTTTGTGATGACTGCAGATGGATTCATCCAATTTAACCTAGAATCTCCCACACTATACGTAGCAGAAGTCCATGTCAAAATTATGTAGTTTCAGGTTGTTATTTAGAAAATAGCTGAGTTTCTGTGCAAAAAGTGAAGGCCCTGATCAGATGCCAGGTTTGCCAATGCTCTGTTTTGGTTTTTTTCCTGTCTAAAACTGGTTAAGAGGCACTTTCCTACCAGCTGCATTGTATCAAAACCTGTTTTTTCTTTTGGCATTTGCAAACAACAACAAATCAGCAGATCAGCCAGAACATCCCTGCAGTCTGATCACCACCTTTGTGTTTGCTTTCTGATAGAGCAATACCTCATGTTTTTAAATCTTAAACTACAGGGGCCAGTTGTTCAAAGCATTGTTAGCTTAACGAGCTCGTTAGTGGTCATACTGTTGACTGTTCTAGCAAGAACAAGATCTAAATTTTTTTGTATTTTGCTGACAAAATGTGAGCAGCTTTTGCATTTGCAAAAGCTGCTCACATTTTTTCAGCAAATATATTAGCATATTTGCCATATTTAATGATCAAAGTTTTAACGATTTGTTAACTAACGATGCTGTTAGTTCTGAACAACTGGCCCCAGGTCTGTTACTAGTCTGTGAAGCTTAGTCATTACTAAAACATGCCTGTTCAAATATATTGAAAATTTTACACCAAAAATGAAAATTTTCAGATAAAACATTCTGATATTTTTATTTTTTCTGCTCAAACAGAGATTATCAGAACTTGTAAGAACTGCCTTGTGGTTCTAACGAATACCAGCAATCTATGTTTTGAGCAGAAATAAAAAAAAATGTATACCCCCATTAATGACAGTTATTGCCATTTGCAATAACTGGATTTATTTTGGAGCTGACTGATAAATTTATGCTTTTAGAAAAGATCTGAGCTTTATGATGTGTTTGTTTTTATAAATTTGCAAACACTTCCGGGTTTAAGCATCCGAACAATAATGATCAATTGATAGTAGTCAGAGCGGCCAAATTCTTGATTTAGGTGATTCCTTTTAATAAGTGTCTAGCGATCCAGAACGAAGCGTCTAACGATCCGGATTTGGATGCTTTCAATTTCATCCGGGCTTCTAGACAGTTTTCAAGGAAGCATATTGTGGAGAATCAATTTCAAATTTTTAATATGTCTCGTTCTACACCTTTTCGAGGCCATCTAAAGCTTTTATCCAAGATGCCAAACAAAAGGCCTTCTAGAAAACGGGGCACTACGTCTGGAGGAGGCGAAACCAAGAGAGGAAGGACAGACCCTAATCTGCATGGAGGGGCTGTTACGGACGAACCTGAGCGTCTGATGCTTGGTCCGCCTAACCCAGATGGATTGTCTGCGACAGGCGGGACCCAGGGCACATCGACAGGTAATGATCAATTGCAAGTAGCACCCACACGCACCCGAACCGAACCGACAATCGCCAATTTCATTGATTTTGAAACCCTCCTAGCATGATCTGATATCCCTTTGCACCCTAAAGCGAATCAAACATTACCTAGCACAAACCAACAATCCCCTCAGCCACTGTCGGTTACACCACAGAACCCTGAAGCCACCGACAGTGTTATTAATTTCAGTGCTGGTGAAGAAATGCTTCGCTTGGGTGCAGAGGATATGACCTCTCATGTTCCAGCCCAGTTGTGCCAGAAAATTTGGTCACACCAATATATTAATGTTGCCCTTTTGCTCAAAGGCAATTAATAAGACAAGAGGACCATGATGGTCCTGTATCACTCACCTGAGTCTATTCATCACCTTGTTTTTGATCCCACATGACCCATATTCAAACATATTCAAGATTTTATAAAGGCAAACATTCTTGGCAAGTTTCATGAAGCTTGAACCAAAAATGCAGTCTCAAGTATGATTTGACCAATTCTGTTTGTTTGATTTGAGGTTTATACTATTTAAGTCATTTTGGAGATGTTGCTTCCAATTTTGTGGGACTTTTACCCTCTATTGAGATGACAGGTCCGCTCCTTCATGTCTGACAGCATTTATATTTCTGCAGCCTGAAGGTTGATTTCAATCATTTCTAATCTGTAGCATGTTTATGGTGGGGAAGTCAAGTGATGACAATGTTTTTTTCTAAAAAAAATAGCCAAAAGAACTTTGACCATGATCCAAACACCCTGAAAGTCTGAATTGCTTGAGATACAGTATTATCATACAGAACATTTGTTTAAAGTTATAATAACCCCTGAAAGGAGGGAAAACCCTGAAGGGGTAACCTGGCAAACAGCATAGGCCCAGATCAGACGTCGCAGAACGTGGCATCTGATCAGTGTCTGCACTGTTTGCTAACAGCATTTTCTGTCAAATAAAATACCCCTCCTGACTAATGTATTACAAAAAGAGGACAATTCTGAGCAAGTTTGATGATGATTGGACTAAAACTGTGGCCTCTAGAGTGTTAACAAGGTTTTTCTATGATTTAACCTACTGACCTACTTTTTGACCCCACATGATCCATATTCGAATTTGACCTAGATATTGTCAAGATGATCAATCTGAGCAAGTTGATGATAATTAGACTAAAAATTGCAGTCTCTAGAGTGTAAACAAGGTTTTTCTATGATTTGACCTACTTTTGACCCCACAAGACCCATATTCGAATCTGACCTAGATATTGTAGAGATGACCATTCTGAGCTTTGATGATGATTTGACCAAAACTGTGGCTTCTAGAGTGTTAACAAGGTTTTTCTTTGATTTGACCTACTGACCTACTTTTTGACCCGACATGACACATACTCGAACTTGACCGAGATATTGTCAGGATGATCATTTTGAGCAAGTTTTAGGATGATTGCACCAAAACTGTGGGCTCTAGAGTGTTAACAAGGTTTTTCTATGATTTGACCTACTGACCTATTTTTTTGACCGACATGACCCATAATCGAACTGGACCGAGATATGGTCAGGATGATCATTCTGAGCAAGTTTGGGGATGATTGGACCAAAACTGTGGCCTCTAGAGTGCTAACAAGGTTTTTCTGTGGTTTGACCTACTGACCTACTTTTCGAAACGAAATGACCCATATTCGAACTTGACCAAAATATTGTCAGGATGATCATTCTGAGCAAGTTTGAGGATGACAGGACCAAAACTGTGGCCTCTAGAGTGTTAACAAGGATTTTCTATGATCTGACCTACTGACCTACTTTTTGACCTGAAATGACCCATATTCAAACTAGGCCGAGATATTGTCAGGATGAACATTCTGTCCAAGTTTGAGGAAGATTGGACCAAAACTGTCGCCTCTAGAGTGTTAACAAGGTTTTTCTATGATTTGACCTACTGACCTACTTTTGACCCGACATGACCCATATTCAAACTTGACCAAGATATTATCAAGATGATCATCCTGAGCAAGTTTGAGGATGATTGGACCAAAATTGTGGCCTCTAGAGTGTTAACAAGGTTTTCCTTTGATTTGACCTGGTGACCTACTTTTTGACCCGACATGACCCATATTCGAACTTGACCGACATATTGTCATGATGATCATTCTGACCAAGTTTGATGATGATTGGATCAAAACTGTGGCCTCTAGAGTGTTAACAAGAAAAGTTTACGCACGCACGACGAACGACGCACGACGACGCGGGACACCTCGCAGTCACAAAAGCTCACCATGACCTTCGGTCAGGTGAGCTAAAAAAATATCACAAATTTTCGTTGGAAAAGTAGCCATTTTGGAGATACAAAAAAGGGACTGTGCTATTGTTATGGTCTTACTGGATCTAAACCCCAAAGACAGGTTTTCTGGTGACAGGGTCCATGCAGCTGAGTATGTATGGCATTTGAATGAGCAGCCTTATTCACTACTTACTGTGGAAGTTGTTTATAGTCTGGTTTGACAGAGTTGTAGAAATCCAGGATGAGTTTCATACTCGGCAGAATATGGTACTCTGAAGTGGGCTGTATCTGAGCTGTGTGCCAGTCATCTCCTGGTAAAATTTAAAATGTATAAAACTCAGAACTTGCCTCCAAACCTGACAGTAATACCAAATCAATTATTTCTAATTAATTGATTGTTTTCGGGTTTAATGACCTTGTCATCACATGAACAAGTCCATGAAATGAACACACCCCTAAACCCCAGTTTATATTGAGAAAACTGGGGTTTACCGGGGTATACATTATTTTTCTTATTTCTTCTCTAAGACATAGGTTGTAGGTACTCATTATAACCGCCTCAATGAGGCAGTTCTAACAAGCACCCACAACCTATGTTTTCTGTAAAAATAAGAAAAATATCACAGATTTTCTTCAGAAAAGTAGCCATTTTGAAGATCGTAATGGGGTCATTTTGTGTTGTTTCCCAGATGAAGTGGAGATGAGAGGGACACGGGAGAAAGAGGAAAAGGAACAAGAGGCTCAATGAGCCTAAACCGCTCACCTGAGGAACTTAAGTTTTAACAATTCACAGACTTGACTACTAAATCTGCTAATAGAATCCAGCCCATTGACCCTTACAGGATATAAGTCATGATTATTGCATTGCATTCCAAGTTTGAGACTTCTAGCTTCTATAGTTCCTGAGAAATCTTTGACGAAAATTTAACATTGGTCAAAATGGAGAGAAAGAAGAATGAAAGAACAGATGAACAAATAAGCTGAGAAAGCCCAATGTCTCTTACACAAAATAAATCATCATTATTCTATTGAATACCAAATTTGATGCTTCTAGCTTTTATAGTTCCTGAGAAATCTTTGATTAAAAATTTAACATTGGTCTTTTATCTCTATATGGAGAGAAAGAAGAATGAAGGAACAAATGAACCAGACTAGCTCCAAAACCTAATGCAGCCTTTCCCCTTGCCCAATGGTGCTACACATAAAATTTAAACAAGATTGGTCGACTGCCTTCTGAGATATGCTTCATTGAAAGTGTGGACGACGGACGGACGGACGACAGACGACGGACTCCGGAGCCTTGGTATACTATCGGCTCACTGGAGCCTTTGGCTCAGGTGAGCTAAAAATTCAAGTCGCTATTTCTGTCACAACATTTTCCCTACGTTAAGTCTATGGGCAAATTTTTTTGTCTCTCAAGGTCACGTAACTCCGAGGTCAATATTCTGATTCGGCCCAAAATCGAACTTAACCGAGATTTTATGCCTGTCCTCATTACCTGCAAAATTGAAGCTGATATGAATAAAAATAAAGTTGCTATCGTGGTCACAACGTATTTTTTTATGCTCAAGGGCAGGTAACTCCAAGGCAAATACTCCAATTCGGCCCAAAATCGAACTTAACCGGGATTTTATGTCTGTCCTCGTTACCTGCAAGTTTGAAGCTGATCTGAAAAAAATTCAAGTCGCTATCGTAGTCGCAACATTTTCCCAAATTAAGTCTATGGGCAAATTTTTTGTCGCTCAAGGTCACGTAACTCCGAGGTCAGTATTCCGATTCGGCCCAAAATAGAACTTAACCGAGATTTTATGCCTGTCCTCGTTACCTGCAAGTTTGAAGCTGATATGAATAAAAATAAAGTTGCTATCGTGGTCACAACGTATTTTTTTATGGTCAAGGACAGGTAACTCCAAGGCAAATAATCCGATTCGGCCCAAAATCGAACTTAACCGAGATTTTATGTCTCTCCTCGTTACCTGCAAGTTTGAAGCTGATCTGAAAAAAATTCAAGTCGCTATCGTAGTCACAACATTTTCCCTATGTAAAGTCTATGGGCAAATTTTTTGTCGCTCAAGGTCATGTAACTCCGAGGTCAATATTCCGATTCGAACTTAACTTATATTTTATGCCTGTCCACGTTACCTGCAAGTTTGAAGCTGATCTGAATAAAAATAAAGTTGCTATCGTGGTCACAACGTATTTTTTTATGCTCAAGGGCAGGTAACTCCAAGGCAAATAATCCGATTCGGCCCAAAATCTAACTTAACCGAGATTTTATGTCTGTCCTCGTTACCTGCAAGTTTGAAGCTAATCTGAAAAAAATTCAAGTCGCTATCGTAGTCACAACATTTTCCCTATGTTAAGTCTATGGGCAAATTTTTTGTCGCTCAAGGTCACATAACTCCGAGGTCAATATTCCGATTCGGCCCAAAATCGAACTTAACCGAGATTTTATGCCTGTCCTCGTTACCTGCAAGTTTGAAGCTGATCTGAATAAAAATAAAGTTGCTATCGTGGTCACAACGTATTTTTTCATGCTCAAGGGCAGGTAACTCCAAGGCAAATAATCCGATTCGGCCCAAAATCGAACTTAACCGTGATTTTATGTCTGTCCTCATTACCTGCAAGTTTGAAGCTGATCTGAAAAAAATTCAAGTCGCTATCGTAGTCACAACATTTTCCCTATGTTAAGTCTATGGGCAAATTTTTTGTCGCTCAAGGTCACGTAACTCCGAGGTCAATATTCCGATTCTGCCCAAAATCGAACTTAACCGAGATTTTATGCCTGTCCTTGTTACTAGCTACAGTGATGACAACATTTTCCCCATGTTAAGTCGATAGGCAATTTTTCGGGCGCTCAAGGGGACGTAACTCTTGAGTGAATTATCTGATTCGGCCCAAAATCGAACTTGACCGAGATTTTATGCCTGTACTGGTTATCTGTAAGAATGAAGTCGATCAGAAAAAAATTGACGGAGCTAGAGTGATGACAAGCTTTTTCCTATGTGAAGTCTATGGGAGCTAGATGTTGCCATGGCAACCAGAGTTCCACTCAGATCTGCCTATAAACCTAATGAAGCCTTTCCACTTGCCCAATAATGCGACACATGAAATTTGATCAAAGTTGGCCAAGTAGTCTTTAAGATATACATTTTTGAAATTCCCATTAACCCTAATGCAAAAACACACAAGGGCAGGTAACTCCTAAGTGAATGATCCGATTCTGCCAGTTATCAAACTTGACCGAGATTTCATGGCTGTGCTGGTTATCTGCAAGAATAAAGCCAATCTGAAAATAATTGAAGCAGCTACAGTGATGACAACATTCTCCCCATGTTAAGTCAATAGGCAATTTTTTCAACGCTCAAGGGCACGTAACTCCTGAGTGAATAATCCGATTCAGCCCAAAATCGAACTTGATCGAGATTTCATGCCTGTCCTCGTTATCTGCAAGAATGAAGTCGATCAGAAAAAAATTGACGGAGCTAGAGTGATGACAAGCTTTTTCCTAACGCTCAAGGGCACGTTACTCCTGAGTGAATAATCCGATTCAGCCCAAAATCGAACTTGATCGAGATTTCATGCCTGTCCTCGTTATCTGCAAGAATGAAGACAATCAGAAAAAAATTGACGGAGCTAGAGTGATGACAAACTTTTTCCTATGTTAAGTCTATGGGAGCTATTTGTTGCCATGGCAACCAGAGTTCCAATCCGATCTGCCCGAAAACAGTATGCAGCCTTTCCCCCTACCTGATAATGCTTCACATGAAATTTGATCAAGATTGGCCCACTGGTTCCGGAGATATACTTCTTTGAAAGTGTGGACGACGGACGACGACGGACGACGGACGCCGGCTCGTGGTATACTAATACCTCACATGAGCCTTCGGCTCAGGTGAGCTAATAAAAGTGAAGAAATGAAGAAATAAAAACATTCCCCCCTTCTTACCTGCTATAAGGATAGTAGCCTTGTCAAACCGTAAGCCAATATTAGTTGGTCACTGCAGTGGCGTTTTGTTTGTTTGTTTGATTTGAGGTTTAACGTCCCCGTCAACAGTGTAAAGGTCATTTTGGAGACGTTGCTTCCAATTTTGTGGGACTTTTACCTGACATTGAGATGAAATGACACCTCAAGCCCTGTTGCCCAATGAAACCAATAGGGTTTATAAGGATGAATGGTCGGACACTCGCACTGCTTTGCCTTGGCTGGCTTACTGCAGTGGCGTAAAAATACACATAGGGGTATATATTATTTTTCTAATTTCTGCTCAAAAACATAGATGGTAGAACTGCCTCAACAAGAGTACCCATAATCTATGTTTGGAATATGACTAAAATATAAAATTTTTTATCAGAATAAAATTGGGGTTTGTAGGGGTAAACATTATTTTTCTTTTTTCTGATCTAAAATATAGATTGTGGGTACTCATTAGAACCGCCTCGATGAGGCGGTCCTAACGAGTACCCACAATCAATATTTTGAGCTAAATAAGAAAAACATCACAATTTTTACATCTTAAAATTTTCATTTTTTCGGCGATAACGGTTACAGTGTATTTGTATAGGCGTGTTGTCGTAATGCATAATGGGCATGACTTAAAGCTGTCTTTTCGATCTTCTACAAAATAAAGGCATAAATATACTCATTTGAATTGCCTCACTGAATCAATTCTAATGTGTACAAACTCATCTGAATGATCTCATTGAGGCAATTCTAATGTGTACAAAAACAACATACCTTTTCAAGATAAAATCAGAAAAAAAACTCCTTAAACTGTTCTAAATACAGTAAAATTCCTATGATAAGACCACCTTTAGGACTGTTCAAAAGTGGTCTTAAAGACCACTTTTGAACAATCCCAAAGGTTGTTTCTTTCTAGAAGACACTGCAGTGCAGAAAACACACAGAAAGAATGACTGAAACCTTTTAAAGAGGCCCTCTTAAGGAGAATTAGTCTTAACTTTAGGTGGTCTTAATAGCGGAATTGCATTGTATACGAGTATCCGGGGCTATGGGAAGAATTCTCTAGGGACTCAAAAGCGAGTTTGACGGAGCAGTCCCTGTCTGAGTTACTGAAGTTCCATTGTACATTTCTAAGGCACAGAGGTGAAGTTTAATTGACTGTGTTGGGAGACAAGTCCATGAAACTAAAACCCCTCTAAACCCAACTTTATATAGAGAAAAGTGGAGTTTATGGGAGTAAACATTATCTGCCTTATTTTCGCTCAAAAACATAGATTGTGGGTACTCGTCAGAACCGCCTCATTCAGGCGGTTCTAACGAGCACCCACAATCTATGTTGAAAGCAGAAATAAAGAAGATGTCATTTTTAGCCAAAATTTGTCATTTCTGACACCATGTTGGGTGCCATTATTCCGCACGGACATGTTTTCCTAATGACAAAACATCAACCTTTTGTGTTGTCTCCCAGAGAAAGGGGAGGGGGGTGAAAGTGATAGAAGAAATAGTAGAGGAGATGAAAGAAAGAAAATGAATGAAAGTGCAGAAACAAAAGAAACAACAAAGATTCCCCTCTATCCTTATACCGCAGAACTTCGATGGCTCGAACACCGATGGCTCGTTTACCACGGCTGAGTCGAACTCGCTCTTGAGCCCCCAGAGACATCCTCTTCATAAGCAATAGTGGGGGATAATTAATAAGATTTTAGTCTTTTATCCTGCAAATGTATGCTGTGTGTAGTCATTAGAATCGCCTCGTTCAAAAGTATCTCGTTATGACTCTTGGCAGTAACCCTCAGTGGCTCGAACTACCTCTGTGTCGAAAAAAATTTCATGGTCCTAAAGGGGTTCGAGCCATCGAAGTTAGACTGTTCCTGTTGAACTGTAAGCCAATATCAGGCAGGGTTCGCACTAGCGGTCGCCAAAGTCACCAAATGCGAAAAGAAAATAAATCTGGCGCAAATCCGTGTCATTTGGCGAAAACTAGTGGCAAAAAAAAAAAATATAAAAAAGAAAAAGAATGTCCCATCCCGATTATTGCGGACTTAAGCTGTTTACTGACACGTGTATTTCACACCTTTTCTTCCACTCACTCGACAATTAACACCTTTGACTATTGATCATATTAGCAAAATTGGAGGTTTTTTTATTATCAACACACGCCAACAATTTAGCTCCGCCTCCTTATTATAAAAAGATGCGGCTAGGTCGAATACCAACCAGTGGGTGAAGAATATCATTTCTGTTCCGCATGACGTAATTGAATACCTTTGCGGTCAAGGTTGATCAATGAAGAAATGGGCGACAAAGACGGATGATGTAAAATGTAGAAGTTAACTGCTGCTCAACAAGCGTAACGGTAATTATCACCAACGCTTGGGCAGGTTTCCTTAATTGGTTTTTCAATACAAATCAGCTCTTGTTTGACCTCAAGTTAAGTTCTTCTGTTATGCCTGCATTATATAAATTTGGGCTTGAATATTCAGAAATAGGAGCGGGCTAATTCAGAATATAAAAATAAATGTTGTCCTTTTTTTTTCTATCTATCTATTTTTGCTGCAATCGGTCATTCCTTATTTTGTTTGTTTAAAAATGGGGTGAAATAATTAGTTTGGTAGCCTTTCTTCTCTACCATTCCATCTCTAAGTTTACTTTTTTTGCGATAAAGTCTTTGCTTTCCGATGATTTATCAAATGGCTAATCGAACACGCTCTTTATGCCTGTTTAGGTTGTTTCCCTTTGAATAATAATGTGATCATGTGAACAACCAAAATGGCAGCCTCCATGACCCAACAACGCTTATTTGTTGGAGCAAAAAACAAAAGCATTTAAGCAAGGTTTGGTTGCATTTTAGGAAGAGAAGGTAAATCCGCTGGAAGTGGGAAAACTCAAGCTATCTAAATGATTTTGGTCTATGGATTTTGCTAAGCTATCTGTCGGCAAGACAGAATAGATGACTGGTTTGAAGTGTGACCTTGTTGGTTTGATAGAAAAATCTGGGGTCTTTAGGCGCAACTACTCTTGGATAATGCACCATTACACACATCCATAAAGGCCACAAAAGGACGGTCTAGGCATTTAAGCTCTTTAAGTGCCAAGGAAAATTGGAGAGCAGATGACAATCTTTTTTATCCATGTTCTGCATTTTGCGAATAAGTTTCTACAACTGGCTCCGGTTTTAAGATTTTGGCACAAAAAAATTAGATTGCCGAAAGTGATGGCGAAAGAAATAAAAATCCTAGCGCGAACCCTGATCAGGACAGTAGGACGCCGTGGTGACAAAGGATAAACTACAATCATCTCACCCAACCATCCCATGAGGTGAAGTTTGAGAGAAAAGCAGATGGGCCAAACAGTTGTAATTCACACATTTGTTTAACCCTTATCCTGCTGTTCAAGACAACACTTACCTTTGCAAACAGTGTAGATCCTGATCAGATGGCTTCTTCAGAAGCCATCTGATCAGGATCTACAATGTTTAACATTCAGTTTGTGAATTTGCAGGAATAAATTACATCCAATAATCTGATTGGGTCAGTCAGAAATGGGTGTGGCTAAATTAATTATTCAGCAGGATAAGGGTTAAGATTGGTCATTGTCAGTGACAGATAAACTATTACCTGAATCTGCCAGCAGTATCTTTACATCAGTAACTGTTATACTGAACTGATCATACAGTCGTGAAGCAATCTCAGACTCTGACAGGTTACCATGCTGAAATCAAACAAATTTTAAAAAGTTTAGGAAAATCGAACGGTACCAAATCTATGTCCTGATTTTTCACTTTTGTCTATAAATCATTCACTGAACTGCCATTATGTCAAAAAAAATTCTTTTAACACCTACTTCTCTACATTTTGAAGTAAGTTGCTTTGGTATTTTGAGTCTTGTTCTTAAAACAATCTTCTCTAATCCTTTAGAAGCAAGGACCACAACACTGAACTGAAAACAACATGTTAAGTGGACAAGATTTTTCTTTGTCAGACTACTACTAGATAGTTTCGGCCAATTATGCCTTATCTGTGATCCTCAGAATTTTCAAATTCCACAGTGGAATCAATGATCCCAAAGAACTAGAAAATATAACACACACTATGATGAATGGCAGGGAGACTATTTACAGCCACCACACATTCCTTTAACACCAGCTGTGTGAAGTTAAATAAGTTTATCTAGCCTGCTACGATACAAGTTGCACGATCATAACCAATGTTTCATAGAGGATCTTACATGAGTGTTCATGTATTATTGAATTTATTAAACGAGTTGAGGAAAAGATATAAAATGCGAGGCTTTGATGAGCATTTTGTCCCTTTTCATCAAAGAGTTTAATAAATTCAATAATACATGAACACGAATGCAAGATTCTATTTATCATATGACATTTAAAACGCATTTTATTCACGATTGTTTTATAAAAATGTCAATTTTCTGCCATTAGTAAACGTGATGTCGTTAAGGATGTCGTACATGTAATGTTACGGGACGTATCTAGCTAATTTGCATATTTAATCCACTAGTGGATTATCAAAAATATTACATGGCGTTATTACACTCTCAGACGCCACGTCATATGATAAAAACAAATATTCCAGGATTCTGAGTACTTACTGATTTTTTTAAAGGAAATTTGTTACTACTTTAGGCTATCTTGACCCACAAGTTCGAAACTAATGGTGTCATTGGTTAACATATCATTAAAACTTTTATCAGCTGATAATAGCAAATATGCTAGTATTTTTGATGAAAAAAAAGTGAGAAGTGCTTTGCAAATGCAAAAGCTACTCACAGTTTTTCATAAACAAGAGGGCCCAATGGCCCTATATCGCTCACCTGTGTACCAGAAAATCATTAGTGTAGCAGACCACTTGACATTGCTACATACTAAATATCTTAAATCAGGCAAAGTGGTGTCCATGCTTATAAACCCTACTGGTTTCATTGGGCGACAGGGCTTGAGATGTAATTTCATCCCAATAAAAGTCCCACAAAATTGGAAGAGACATCTCCAAAATGACCTATACAGTGTTGACGGGGATGTAAAACCTCAAATCAAACAAAATCTGTGTCTTATGGTTTTGGAGAAAAAAAATTTTTTAAGTTTTTTTCCAGTATAAGTCTATAGGAGCTAATGAACCCTGGGGCTTCGCCAATTTTGACCCAAAGGGCACGGTTGGCAAGCTTTATGTAGGCGACCATTTTGTGTTGCTATATACTAAATAACTAAGGTCTGTACTTCATGGTTTCAAAGAAGATGTTTGAAGCTTTTTTCCATTATAAGTTTGTTGGAGTTAAGGGGCCACAGGATTTGGACCCCAGGGGCATGATTGGCAGGATTTATGTAGGCAACCACTCGACATTGCTTCATGCTAAATACCTAAGCTCTGGGACTTATGGTTTCAGAGAAGAAGATTTTTGAAGATTTTTTTCCCCATTTTAAGTTTTTTTGTTTTTGTTTTCATTATAAGGGCCCTGTGGTTTCAGAGAAGAAGATTTTTGAAGTTTCTCCAATTGTAAGTCTATGGAAGCTAAAGAGCCCTGGGGTGTGGCCAATTTGGATCCCAGGGGGATAACTGGCAGGATTTATGTAGGTAGCCACTTGACATTGCTACATACTAAAAATCTAAGCTCTGTGCCTTATGGTTTCATAGAAGAAGATTTTTTAAGTTTTTTCCATTATAAGTCTATTGGAGGTGATGAGCTCTGGTGTGGCCAATTTTGACCCCAGGGGCAGGGTTAGCAGGATTTATGTAGCTGCCTATTTTATGTTGCTATACACTAATGACTATGTTCTGTGCTTCACAGTTTCTGTGAAGAACATTTTTTAAGCTTTTTCCATT
Organism: Lucinisca nassula; assembly: GCA_963580285.1. Lineage (NCBI taxonomy): Eukaryota > Metazoa > Mollusca > Bivalvia > Lucinida > Lucinidae > Lucinisca > Lucinisca nassula. Next base: position 21,840,294 of record OY757013.1, on the reverse strand, counting down.
ATGAGTCTATGGGAGCTAAGGGGCCCCAGGGTGTGGCCCATTTTGGAACCCCAGGGGCATGATTAGCAGGAAATATGTAGGTGACCACTTGCTGTTACTACATGCTAAATATCTAAGCTCTGGGCCCTGTGGTTTCAGAGAAGAAGATTTTTGAAGTTTTTTTCCATTATGAGTCTATGGGAGCTAAGGGGGTCCCAGGGTGTGGCCCATTTGGACCCCAGGGGCATGATTGGCAGGATTTATGTAGGTGACAACTTGTCATTGCTACATGCTAAATATCTAAGCACTGGGCCCTGTGGTTTCAGAGAAGAAGATTTTTGAAGCTTTTTTCCATTATGTGTGTATGGGAACTAAGGGGCCCCGGGGCGTGGCCCATTTGGACCCCACGGGCATGATTGGCAGGAATTATGTAGGTGACCACTGGCCATTGCTACATGCTAAATATCTAAGCTCTGGGCCCTGTGGTTTCAGAGAAGAAGATTTTTGCAGCTTTTTTTCCATTAAAAGTCTATGGGAGCTAAGGGGCCCCGGGGTGTGGCCAATTTGGACCCCAGGGGCATGATTGGCAGGAATTATGTAGGTGACCACTTGCCGTTGCTACATGCCAAATATCTCAGCTCTGGGCACTGTGGTTTCAGAGAAGAAGATTTTTGAATCTTTTTTTTTTCCATTATGAGTCTATAGGAGCTAAAGGGCCCCTGGGCATGGCCCATTTGGACCCCAGGGGCATGATTGGCAGGAATTATGTAGGTGACCACTTGCCATTGCTACATGCTAAATATCTAAGCTCTGGGCCCTGTGGTTTCAGAGAAGAAGATTTTTGAAGCTTTTTTTCCATTATGAGTCTATGGGAGCTAAGGGGCCCCGGGGTGTGGCCAATTTTGACCCCAGGGGCATGATTGGCAGGAATTATGTAGGTGACCACTGGCCTTTGCTACATGCTAAATATCTAAGCTCTGGGCCCTGTGGTTTCAGAGAAGAAGATTTTTGAAGCTTTTTTTCCATTATGAGTCTATAGGAGCTAAAGGGCCCCGGGGCGTAGCCCATTTGGACCCTAGGGGCATGATTGGCAGGAATTATGTAGGTGACCACTTGCCGTTGCTACATGCTAAATATCTAAGCTCTGGGCCCAGTGGTTTCAGAGAAGAAGATTTTTGAAGCTTTTTTCCATTATGAGTCTATAGAATCTAAAGGGCCCCGGGGCATGGCCCGTTTGGTACCCAGGGGCATGATTGGCAGGAATTATGTAGGTGACCACTTGCCGTTGCTACATGCTAAATATCTAAGCTCAGGGCCCTGTGGTTTCCGAGAAGAAGATTTTTGAAGCTTTTTGTTCCATTATGAGTCTATGGGAGTGAAGGGGCCCCGGGCTTCGCCCATTTGGAACCCAGGGACATGATTGGCAGGAATTATGTAGGTGACCACTGGCCGTTGCTACATGCTAAATATCTAAGCTCTGGGCCCTGTGGTTTCAGAGAAGAAGATTTTTGAAGCTTTTTTTCCATTATAAGTCTATGGGAGCTAAGGGGCCCTGGGGTGTGGCCAATTTTGACCCCAGGGGTATGATTGGCAGGGATTATGTAGGTGACCACTTGCCGTTGCTACATGCCAAATATCTAAGCTCTGGGCCCAGTGGTTTCAGAGAAGAAGATTTTTGAAGCTTTTTTTTCCATTATGAGTCTATAAGAGCTAAAGGGCCGCGGGGCATGGCCCATTTGGACCCCAGGGGCATGATTGGCAGGAATTATGTAGGTGACCACTTGCCATTGCTACATGCTAAATATCTAAGCTCTGGGCCCTGTGGTTTCAGAGAAGAAGATTTTTGAAGCTTTTTTTTTTATTATGAGTCTATGGGAGCTAAGGGGCCCCGGGGTGTGGCCCATTTGGAACCCAGGGGCATGATTGGCAGGAATTATGTAGGTTATCACTTGCCGTTGCTACATACCAAATATCTCAGCTCTGGGCCCTGTGGTTTCAGGGAAGAAGATTTTTGAAGCTTTTTTTCCATTATGAGTCTATAGGAGCTAAGGGGCCCCGGGCTGTGGCCAATTTTGACCCCAGGGGCATGATTGGCAGGAATTATGTAGGTTACCACTTGCCATTGCTACATACCAAATATCTCAGCTCTGGGCCCTGTGGTTTCAGAGAAGAAGATTTTTGAAGCTTTTTCTTCCATTCTGAGTCTATGGGAGCGAAGGGGCCCAGGGGCGTGGTCAATTTGGACCCCAGGGGCATGATTGGCAGGAATTATGTAGGTGACCACTGGCCGTTGCTACATGCTTAATATCTAAGCTCTCGGTCCTGTGGTTTCAGAGAAGAAGATATTTTAATATTTTCCCATTGTAAGTCTATGGGAGCTATATGTTGCCATAGCAACCAGAATTCCAATCTGATCAGCCCAAAAACCTTATGCAGCCTTTCCCCCTACCTGATGATGCTGCTTATGAAATTTGATCAAGATTGACCATGGGGTATTAGAGATATACTTATTTGAAAATGTTTACGGATGCACGGACGCATGCACACACGGACGCACGACAGACAAAATGTGATCACAAAAGCTCACCTTGTCACTACGTGACAGGTGAGCTAAAAATATCAATGAACTTGCTAGAACACTAAAACATTTTGACCACTAACAAGCTTGTTAAAGGCCCCGTCACACTCGGACAAAGACCTCAAAGACCGCACTGCGTTCTTAAAACTTAAACTACGCAGGGAGAAATCGCAGTTTTCAAGTTGGTTCTACATCCTCACTACGCCCATGTCAGGATGCCACTGCATCTAACACGCACCAGCTACGTTTTGTCGCGCCTTGATCAGGCATACACCAAGTCCTTTGCGTTTTACTACGTTTTTATTACGTTCTTCCTAAGACCTTTGAGACAACACCACGTGCTTAAGTGCGCGTTTACCACGTTCTCACTGCGCCCTTTAAGATGTTTTAAATTAAAGTCAACTGCCTCTGCGTTCTCATTTGTTCTGCATTCTGAGGAAATTAAAGAATGACTGCTGATCCTCCATTCTTAGCTCTGCCATCAGTCTGTCATAGTGGCCAAATTTTAATCGTCTTTCAACCGAAAGCCAAGGGCGCACCCAAAAAGATCTAGGTTGCCTGCTATTCCTTCTCCGGCTTATCCTCCTTAACAACACAAGGGCAGCCTGCGGATCAAGCTGTGTTTGGTTGCCTTGGAACAACGCACACTGCAGAAGAACGTTTTGATTCTGTGTGTTCATGATCAAAGTTGAAACACAAGAGAAAATGTGAGAAATTCGGTGAAGTATTTATACTAAATTGCTTGACGTGACATGGACGCTATGGGAACTTGCTGCAAACGTAAAACAGACGTGTTAAGCACCGAAAGAACGTGTAACAAACGTGATGTTGTCTTATACAACGTGGTATGGACGTACTTTTGCCTTTGCAGAAACGTGGAACGGTCGTGGTGGGTATGCGATTGACGTGGTATGAACGTCGTATGAATGCACTGCAATCTTTTTCGTCCATACCAGGTTTGTACAACGTCAATGTAGACCATATTAGGTTCATGCTCCGTTGGTACTACGTCAATGCCGTTGTTTCCATGTCCTTACTAAGTCCTTACTGCGTCCTTATTTGATCACGTCCTCGCCACGTTTTTTTTTAACATGTTTAAAAATTGCCCACGTCAGCCAAGACCATAAAGATCGCATCACGTCCTTATCGGTTTCTACTGCGTTACTTCTACGTCGTACAAGTTCGTACTACGTCGGCCCGGTTTTACATTGACGAAGTGGGAACTTGGTTTAGTGTGACTGGGGTTTAAGGTAACCATGCTTTGAACCACTTGGCCCTGAACTTGCTTTAGTACATCTCTGCCAAGAAGAAAGGAACATCTTAGAACTAAAATTTTGCACTGATTGTTCCTCTGTAACCCTATATTTACCTCAATAGTGTTATCCTTTGGTTGCAGTTCACTCTTTATCTGTAGCATACCCAGGTCAGCAATCAGCACATTACCTCCCCTGAAAAATACAATTTTGTTTGTTTGAAGCTTAACCCTTTTTGTACCAAATGGAATCTTCCTCCTTATATATAGTAGGAGTCCATTTCAAAATTTAGGGGTGTCAGGTTGTGTTTTCATCAAAATTTATTTGGAAAATGACTGAACTTTTAGCAAACAGTGGAGGCCCTGATCAGATGCCGTGTTCTGCTGTGTCTGATCTGGCTGGGCCTGCACTGTTTGCCAGGGTACCCGTTTTGGGGTTTCCAGTACTAAACGGGTTAACAGCCCACATTAGTCAATATTATTTAGGTCATATCAAGCTCGTCAGTTAACATCCCCACACTTTTTCTGGGCAGGCTTATATAAGGGTAGTTTACCAATACAGTCCATATCATACCATCAGAAACTGACAACTGACTTTCTTGAATCAGCTGAAACACAGAATGATAAAAAGAATTATATTTCACGATCAATTTCCAGGAAAGAATGTTGCCGAACTGACACCTGTCAAAAACACAAACTCCTGATCACCAGTCAGACACACATCAATTGCCGGCCTCGGTAGCTCAGTCGGATGTGGGTCTGACTGGTGATCAGGATGACGTGGGTTCGATACCTGCCAGGGCCGGCAATTCTTTCATGGAGATTGATCATGAAATCTTTCCTACAGTCATTCTCTCCCTTCCGCTGATTAAAAAAGGGCAGTTGTCAGTTTCTGGCGAAACAATGTGCACTGTACTGGTTAACCGCTTATGGATAAGGAAAATTGTGGATAGGTAAACTGACCGGCTCAAAAATGACCTAAATAGTGTTGACTGGGCCATTAAACTTCAATACAAACAAACAAGCAAACAGACTCACATCCATCTGAACTACCAAGGCTGGCTTAAAAATACAATGGAGAAAGTGACTGGCTGCTGCATTGCACAAGTCATAAAGCTTTTGCCTTAACTCTTATCCTGCTGTTCACGACAACCCTTTTCTTTGCAAACAGTGTAGATCCAGATCAGATGGCTTTTGAAGAAGCCATCTGATCAGGATATACACTGTTTGACATTCAATTTATGAATTTGTAGGAATAAATTACATCAAGTAATCTGATTGGTTCAAAGTCAGAAATGGGTGTGGCTAAAGTGAATATTCAGCAAGAGAAGGGTAAATTTTCAAAAGTAAGACAACTAAAACAAATATTCCGCCTTGCCCACATATCTTGCACACTGAAAATATGAGAGTGGTCTGCTCACTATAGGAGATTATTTTGCTCCCATTCAATGTATATTCTTTCTACATTGAGGAATTGCTATCCCTTCAGGCGAGGGAACTCCCAATGAAATCTCCATATCTCTATCAATAGGGGTATTTCCTTCAAACAGTAATTCCTTTAAGCCTTCAAATGCCAATCACAATTATCATCTGCTTTGTCATCGGCAAACAGTGTGGACTGTGATCTGGTTCCAGAATGTTTCTTGAACGAGATCAGAGTCCACACTGTTTGCAAGTATGCAAAAATATATATGGAAGGTTTACTAGAAGATGCAGCAGATGACTGACAGCATTTTCAGATGCATTTTTCTAAACATCTTTATTGTCAAGAATAGATCTTTTTTTTTTTTGTTTTTTTTTTTTTTTGAGATGGCTGCATTTACAGGAAAGTAAGGTGGCTAGGAAAGGCAATGAAAATGGATGTTTTTACAAAACTGACTTTTCCATTAACAACAAACACAGGAGTAAAACTGTCGAGAACTAACTGGATAAATAGTCATATCAATTTGAATCCATCATTTTTTACAATCAAACACTATACAAAATTTTTCAGCAGTTCAAAATTTATTTTTCTTTTATTGTTTGACATTTCCTAAGAGTTGTCTGCCCACTGGTGATTCATCACGAAAACATGCCTATATCATTTTGAGCCACTTGAACCCCACTTTTATAAAGTAAAACTGGGGTTTACAGGGGTAAACCTATATTTCCTTATTTCTGCTTTAAAATATAGATTGTGGGTACTCGTTAGAACTGCCTCGATGAGGCGGATCTTACGAGTGGCCACAATCTATATTTTGAGAAGAAATAAGAAAACCATCACGAAAGCACGCCTATATAATTTTGACCCCCTTGAACCCCACTTTTATATAGTAAAACTAGGGTTTCCGCGGGGATATCTTATTTTTCTTATTTCTGCTCTAAAAATATAGATTGTGGGTACTGGTTAGAACAGCCTCGATGAGGTGGTTCTAAAGAGTGCCCACAATCTATATTTTGAGCAAAATTAAGAAAAATATCACAACTTTTCATAAAAAATTTTTTTTTTTGGGGGGGGGGGGGGGGGGGGGGGGGCGATAAAAGTGGAAATGTATTTGTATAGGCATGTTTGCGTAATGTATCACAATTTTTCATCTTAAAATTTTCATTTTTCCGGCAATAAAAGTGGCAATGTATTTGTATAGGCGTGTTTTCGTAATTCATGTATAATATCAAAATAGAAGTGAAAGGCAATGATCAGGAAATGATACAATTAACCCACAGCTCCCCAGCCCCCGCCCATAGGGGCTTGAAGAAATATATGGGCTCCATGATGCTTCCACGCAGAGCTGAATCCGGCCCGCACACTAGAACTGCTAAACCGCTTAGAGGATCTAAGCCTGTCCAGGTAAAGCGGTGCGAGGCGGACCATCCATGCTAATAAACCCTATTGGTTTCATTGGGCGACAGGGCTTGAGATGTCATTTTATCTCAATGTCGGGTAAAAGTCCCACAAAATAGAAGCAACGTCTCCAAAATGACCTTTACAGTGTTGACGGGGAGGTTAAACATCAAATCAAACAAACAAACAAATAACCCACAGCTCCCATCAGAGACTTAAGGAATGGTGAAAAGCCTTATGTTTAATAGCAAGCCTTATTTTCTCTGAAAAACAAAAAGAACTTTGAAAATGTTGTCTGCTAGTTGTCATAAGTTCTTGAAGGGTCAACATAAATCACTGGATTTACATTTTAATCTATATCACTGACCTGTGGAGCGTTCCAAATTCTGGTATCACAAAATATGGAGACTTCATGTTCATAGCTATATGAAATGTCTGAAATAATATAGAACATACATGTAAATGTGTAATCACCAGGGGCCAGTTGTTCAAAGCATTGTTAGCTTAACGAGCTCGTTAGTGGTCATATTGTTAACTGTTCTAGCAAGTTTAATATTTAAATTTTTGGTATTTTTGCTGAAACAAGAGGCTCAATGAGCCTAAACCGCTCACCTGAGAACAAATTATTATAAGCCAATGGAAGGTGAACATCATGCCAGTGTCACCATTTTAGCCAATTATGATGGGCTGGCTCGAGTCTGCAGTTTACTTCAATCGGTCCAGCATTTTTCGGATGTTTGAACATGTTGAAGATATATCTTCAAAATTCCTGAACCGTAGATTTCCTTACTGGCTGTCTCTATTGTAAATTGCTGTGTACTTGTACTTCTGTCATTTGTGATATTTAATTCTGGATAGTTTGCTTTGGATTGATCAAGGTTTCATGTCCCTGTCAACACATATTTTGGAGATGTTGCTTCAGATTTGTGAGTATTTTGCCCTGACATGACATCCCCAGCCCCACCATCCACAGACACCCCTAATGAAATTTCTGGAGTCAATGGTCGATGTCACTCGCTTCACTTTAGCTTGGTAGGTGCTGACCTTTTGTAGCTCTTTGGTTTAACCAACATCAAGTGATTAGTCAAGTTTCATTTGGCGAGGAAGCACTATGCCGCCACATCTATTTTTTAAAGCCCAGATGCACCAGGGCCAAATTCTGGAAGAATTCACAGTCGTTTTAGTTATCAAGAGCTCATTTGCTACTTGATATCATTAAATACCTCTATAATTATAATATTGTGTTCTGCAAGTGATAATTCCAGTAGGACATCATACTGGTACAATTATGTGAGTGTATTCTTAGCTTTCATGGATTTCAAATAATAACAAGGTTCTTTTTTTTCAATCTATTGCTCCACTCTTTTAACTGACAAATCAAAAAATACATGAAATTATAATGAAAAGAAAACATTTAATGCAATTATTACCAAAAACAAATAGAACAATACTTGAGCTTCTATGTACAATAATGATAATAGCTTTATTTTGGCATCTCAATTGTGCAGGCTCTCATCTAGGGCTGCTCTGTATGTCAATGCCTTATTTAGGCTTAAACGGATATTTGATAATTTTTAAAGCCACAAAATATTGTTCCAAAACAAAACAAAACTTGGGCATTGGTAAATGAATAACAAAAAAAGAATAACATGTTCATAACATTGTTATCATACAACAAAAACAGGGCTGCTATTTTTTTTTTTAAAATAAAACTAGCAGTACAAATAGAATGCATACATTCAGTTATCATGAAATATGATGAAACTGGAAAATCTGTACATTGTGAACCTGAATGAAGCTACTATTACTTTAGATGAAAAAGTAACTGAGGAGATGGACAGATTACGTATTAAAGCAGTGCTTGAACTTTGTTACACACCTTTGTATAAGATTAAGCCAAGCAAAGCTAAATTCGCCTCCAATAATACATGATATTAGATTTATATTGGCATCTAAATTGTGCTAGCTCTCATCTAAGGGCTGCTCTGTATGGCAATGTCACATTTAGGCTTAAACAGATATTTGTTAATTCTTAAAGCCACAAAATATTGTGCCAAAACAAAACAAAACTTGGATATTGGTAAATGAATAACAAAAAACATGTACATAACATTGTGATCATACAACAAAAACAGGGCTGCTAAAATTCTTTCAAAATAAAACTAGCAGTACAAATAGAATGCATACATTCAGTTATCATGAAATATAATGGTGTGGAATACCAAAATATAGAACCCATTCATGGATATCAATGACCAAGTAATGATTTATTATTCAATGTCAGATGGAAAATTTGCTAATTTTATACTATACTTTTTCTTTTATAATTTCAGCAATATAAAGTCAACTGATGCAAACGCTCTATTTTCTTTTCATTCAGGTATGGAAAGAATCTTACAATGCAAGATTCGAATCCAAGTCCATGATTAGAAACACTTCATGTTCAGTGCTAAGAACTTTCCTCTTTTCGGCTGATCTCCTTTTGTCACTGACTTCGACAGAAATGAAAGGCATCAGATTTCCTCATGTCAAAATTTTATATTTTTGAATCGATTTTCCTATTTTTTGTATGGATTTCCTCTGTTGTGTTTTGTTGTGTTTTTTTTTTTTTACTGAAATCTTATTGACACCTCTGTATATTGGTTAAATCAATATGTCAGTGATTTTTCAAATTGATACTGCTAAGGAGAGAACATATGCTCTCTACAGCAATAGATTAAGTTTATACTTCTGTTTGTTTAAGTAATTAGATTTAGTTGTTTTTTTTGTTGTTTTTTTTCCATTAAATATTTTTGCAGTTTATTCATGAAAGAATTCTAAAAGTCCTGTGTTTTGTTTGATCATTATCAAAAGTCAAGATATTACAATATTTGTAATGACAGAATGCACAAGGTCTAATCTGGAACCAATATTCCTATATCAGTTAAAACGTAACAGAAATAAATTATCATAAATATACATATAACATGATGCCATAGTTTAAGATTAAACAGTCCTTGATTGATTACATTTAGATACATGTATATATGGGTTAAATTACTTAAGAAAGTTTAATCTATTTCAGACTTTTCTATTTCAGACTATGGCGGGCCGCCGTGGCTGAGTGGTTAATTTTTTTTTTTTTTTTTTTTGGTTTGGGTTTTACGGCCCTTTCAAGATTATTTCACTCATATCGAGCCGATCGTCAATCATAGGTGGGCGAAAACCGGAGTACCCGGAGAAAAACCACCTGACCTTCCGTTGCAGAACTTGGCGTCTCACATGTGTCCCGAGCGAGGCTCGAACCACAGCGGTGAGAGACCTAATGATCAAGAGTCAGCGCTCTTAACCACTAGGCCACGGAGGCCCGGCCGAGTGGTTAAGAGCGCGGGACTCTTAAACACTAGGTCTATCACCGCTGTGGTTCGAGTCACGCTGTGACCATATGTGCGATGCCAAGTACTGCAACAGATGGTCGGTGGTTTTCTCCGGGTACTCTGGTTTTGCCTACCTTTGATTTGCAATCGGCTCGATATAATCTAGAAAGGTTGAAAGAGCCGTCAAAACTCAATGCAAAAAAAATCAGAATATGGCAGAGAAATAAGATTTACCAATTTCAGACTTTTTGGAGAAGTTTAACCCATTTAAAGTAGAAGTAAAACAAAGATCAGGAATCGATACAATTAACTCACTCCCCCACCAAAGACACCACAGGGAAAGAAACACAAACACGAAACGACCAGACCATAATGGAAACCCAAACAGAGGAAGGCCAAAAGGACAGTTACTTTCCCACAAAATGGCCTAATGGCCATCCAAAATAAAAAGACACATGTGATACAATAAGTACTAACAATAACATAAATAAACCGCCACAGAAGAACCGCCTTGGAACGGTCAGTGGAAAGAATTCCACTGGGGGGCTTAAATCGATTTTACGTGGCCACAATCCTCGCCCTTACTTCTGTAGCGGTATAGACATTAATTTTGTTTAGTCCGCATGAAGGCTTCCTAACTCATCAATGTAACATCTCTGAGAACATACAAATCAAAAAACCACAGAGATGAAACAAGGTTGAGGACTCGACAGCACTCACCAACAGAAATGCTGGAGCAAAAGAAAACCAACAGTTAGACTCCGAGGGGCCCGACCAAAGACGGAGCATCAGGCCCCAACCAACATAAAGAATAACAAAGTATTCCATCTATGTTTTTACGCTGGAACTGTCATATAATCTTAGGCCCGACCCACCGGTGTGCAATTAAGCCTTTTTGGATAAGTTTAACCCATTTCAGCCTTTTTAGGGAAGTTTAACCCTTTTCAGCCTTTTTGGGGAAGTTTAACCCATTTAGAACTTTTTTGGAAGCAGGACACTATCTAATTGACTTAATTGCCTATGCAAATATAATCTGCTTCAATGATTTAGCAGATGCAATTAAGACTCTTTATTGAGTTGCAAAAGAAGACATGATACTCTTAACAGATTACTCGGAGAACTGTATGTCACCTGGATGAAAGTAACTGTAAAAAATAAAAGAAATATTTGCAAAATTAATATTCCAAATTCAATTTAATTCATTGTAAAAGTAAAAAAACTTAAATACTACAAAAATGTCATTAACTTATACTTTCTAATCTACAACACAATATACTAACTTGTGGTCAGTCCAATAAGCCTCGACAGTGTCACTATATACCTGGTCATTTGAAAATATCAAATCTAAAATTGATCCAGCATCATTTGTGGGTTGCTTTATATTCTGATGGCACTGAAATGTGTTCTCCATAAATTTAACAAATTGACAATTCAAATCATTCACCTGAATATTAAAATCACCCATTATAACTAATTTTGAGATGATATCTACAACTGGTCTAAGATGAGAGCAAATGTCCTTCTTCAAGTCAGCTTGAGAACTTTTTGGGTACTTATAAACAACCACATATTGGTAAAAGCCTTTAGTTGTGCTATTCAAGGCAGCCATAATGAATTCGCATGAATGAGATTGATGCTTTACAATTTTTTCAATCTCAATATTTTGCTTTATATAGACAGCAAGGCCATGATGTGGCCGACTTATTGACTGGCATGCTGTTTCATCAAATCTGATAAGCCTGAATCTGTTCAAAGCAAAATGCATATCTTCATCTCTTGCACACAGTCTAGTTTCGGCAAATCCAACAACATCTGAAGCTAAAATGTTCGGTTCAAACTGTATTTCTTGGAAATGTTTATGTAGGGATCTTGTATTATTGAAAGCAAATTTAGCTTTGCATGGCTTAATTTTATACAAAGGTGTGTAACACAGTTCAAGCACTGCGTTTGTACGTAATCTGTCCATCTCCTCAGTAACTTTTTCATCTAAAGTAATAGTAGCTTCATTCAGGTTCACAATGTACAGATTTTCCAGTTTCTTGACCCTACTTAGAGCAACATAATGAATATGAGGAATTCTTCTAGTCTGCGTTTGACTCAAGTCGACAACTACTTGGTCCACTGTAGCACCTTGTGCTTTATGAACTGTTTTTGCTGCTGCTGCCCTCAAAGGAAATTGTATTCGCTGATACATTTTGTATTTGTACATGAACGTTCTTTCTACATCAAATACAGGTGTCCACTCCTGTCTAATATTTGAATGATAAAAATCTTCTTTGTAAGTACTTTTGCCTTGTTAACTTGCCAATTTGAGGATCATCAAACAGCATCCAGATAACGCTTGGTCGATTTGTTCCTTCCATTTTGTACTCTATATATTTCACTACTCCTGTGGATCCATTTGTTAAACCATCCTCAACATAGACATTTACAGTCATAACATATATCATTCCTACTGATACAGTCAAATTCTTTTGTAAATTTCCTGTTTTTGAAACAACATCTGGCAGTTTCCTTATAAGGTTCCTACACTCAGTTTGAGGAATATTTGATGAGACAACAGTGTCATGGCATTGTACAATGACCTTTTCCTCTGTCAAATGGTTCAAAACATTCTCATTATGTTCATCTACAAAAGAGTTTTCAGCAAAAATATGTAGGGCATCTTTTGGATAGTTATCCAATTGGTCAACAAAACGTCCATGCAGTGTTTGGAGGTCAGTGTCTGTAAGTTCATTCAGCCTCAGTCGATTCAACAAATGTGCAAATTCAAGATCATCTTTCTGCCTCATGATGTCAACTAATTCATACATTTTGAAATACTCTTTCCACAAGTTTGGTGCTAGAGCTGAAGCACCTTCAGTAAGGCCCACATATAAAGGAAGGTCACCGACAGGCTTGAGTTGGTATAAATCCCCAACAGCAATTACACTCAGACCACCAAAATTGATTCTTGTTCCAGTCAACTGCTGTAGTCTTGTGTCAATAAAGTCCAAAGTTCGTGTTCCTACCATTGATATTTCATCAATAATAACAACTTTCAGATGCCTGTACTTTATTCGGAATGTATTCAGTTCATCAGCAGCTGTCATCACTTGGTTACTCTGAAACATCTTTTTGTGAAAAGCAGAAGCAATTGTTTTACCATTTATATTGTAGGCAGCAATGCCCATGTAAGCGCAAAGAAGAATTCTTGTTTCATCTGGGTTCTCTCCTTCTCTCATGTTCAAGATTCTGTACAGGCATTGATAAAGTGCTCTAATGACAACTGATTTCCCAACACCTGCACCACCTGATAAAAAAGCATATAGTGGTTCATCCCTGCATTTCATCCAATGAATTACATGGTTAAAAAACTCACGCTGTCTTAAATTCAAACTTCTTAGTAAACTCAAGTACTCCTCATCTCGAGGCTTTAGCGCGAAACTATTCTAAATGACATTTTTGGTGAAAATCACTTTTTTTGATAGTTTGAAGGTAATTTACATTTTACAGCTTGTGTGAAAATTTCCCTATGATGCCCTTTCAAATTGCTGAGAAAACCACATATTTGTCCAACTAGTTTATCTGCATTTAATGTTTTCAGTCAGTGCGAAACTAGTACATCTGCTTGTATAACCCTTACATTCCAGTATTTTCAGCAACCAGCGTAGACCTGATCAGACACTGTGCTATGACATGTTATGTGGCTTCCAATTACATGTCCTAGTAAATAAGCCCAGTCCAGGTTTACTTTTTGCTGTCACAAGGAGAAAACCAGCACTGCTATAAATAACTGGTACCTGGATTTTGTCAGCGACAGTCACATGGACAATAGCAAACCGGAAGCTTCCTAAGTTAGTAACTAAGGGTTGATTGATATGCTAATGTCCCAGTTCACTTGCAGAAACCAGATTTAGTGATTAAATACTCTGAAATCAGAAGGAGAGAACTAGCACTGCTTAAAACAATCGGCACCTGGATTTTGTTATTGAAAGTCACATGGACATTAGCAAATGGGAAGTGCCTTTAGTCAGTAACCAGGGATTTGATTGATAAGCCAAACCCCAAGTTCACTGGTCCTGTTCAGGTTTTAGTTTTTACTCAATGCTTTGACATCAGAAGGAAAGGACTAGCACTGCTTAAAATAACTAGTCCCTGGATTTTGTCAGCAAAAATCACATGGACAAAGCAGACAGGAAGCTTCTTTAGTTAGTAACTAGGGTTGATTGATAAGCCAATCCCCAAGTTCACAAGGACAGTCCAGATTTAAGTTCCACACAGAACCCTGACATCACAGGGATAAGACTGGCACTGCTATAAATAACCAGTAGTGACAGTAACATGAACAATAGCAGTGAGAAGCTTCTTTAGTTAGTAACTAGGGGTTGATTGATAAATAAATAACCTTTAGTGACAGTCACATGAACAATAGCATTGAGAAGCTTCTTTAGTTGTAACTAGGGGTTGATTGATAAACCAATCCCAAAGTTCACTAGCCCTGTCAATATTTTTAGTTTCACACAGTACCCTGACATCACAAGGATGAGACTAGCACTGCTATAAATAACCAGTAGTGACAGTCACTTAACAATAGCAGAGGGAAGCTTCATTAGTTAGCAACTAGTGGTTCATTGATGAACCAATCCCAAAGTTCACTAGCTCAGTCCAGCTTTTAGTTTCTCACAGTACCCTGACATCACAAGGATAAGACTATCAATGCTATAATTAAATAACCAGTAGTGACAGTCACATGGGCAATAGCAGTGCGAAGCTTCTAGAATTAGTATCTAGGGGTTGATTGATAAACTAACCCCCAAAGTTCACTAGTCCTGCCAATGTTTTAGTTTCAAACAGTACCCTGACATCACAAGGATAAGACTATCAATGCTATAATTAAATAACCAGTAGTGACAGTCACATGGGCAATAGCAGTGCGAAGCTTCTAGAGTTAGTATCTAGGGGTTGATTGATAAACTAACCCCCAAAGTTCACTAGTCCTGCCAATGTTTTAGTTTCAAACAGTACCCTGACATCACAAGGATAAGACTATCAATGCTATAATTAAATAACCAGTAGTGACAGTCACATGGGCAATAGCAGTGCGAAGCTTCTAGAGTTAGTATCTAGGGGTTGATTGATAAACTAACCCCCAAAGTTCACTAGTCCTGCCAATGTTTTAGTTTCAAACAGTACCCTGACATCACAAGGATAAGACTATCAATGCTATAATTAAATAACCAGTAGTGACAGTCACACGAACAATAGCAGTGAGACGCTTCTTTAGTTAGTAACTAGGGGTTGATTGATAAACCAATCCCAAAGTTCACTAGCTCATCCCAGCTTTTTGTTTCACACAATACCCTGACATCACAAGTATATGACTAGCACTGCTAAAACATAATCAGTAGTGACAGTCACACGAACAATAGCAGTGAGAAGCTTCTTTATTTAGTAACTAGGGGTTGATTGATAAACCAATCCCAAAATTCACTTGCTCAGTCCAGCTTTTAGTTTCACACAGTACCCTGACATCACAAGGATATGACTAGCACTGCTATAAATAACCAGTAGCTGTGTTCTGTATGTACACATGGTCAGTGATAGGCACAATGACAAGAACTTTGTTATGTACTTTCAAAATGTGTTTGTTTTGGGGTTAAATGGCCTATTCAACACTATTTAGGTCATTTTTGAGCTGCTCAATTTTTCCTATCCACACTTTGCCTGGGCAAGCTTATCAGTATAAGCTAGCTGTGCATCCAGATATTTGGTTCTTGTACTTGACATGCCTTCATAAGTTCTAACCTAGCAAGTACCAGCAATACTAATAAAAGAGGTTAAAGCTATGGTTATCACAATATCATAATGCCACATTGTACAGTGCCATCCCTTTATAACGCTATGTTTGGGATGCATAGAATTGGACCGTGTTATAAGTGAACCATGTTATAAAGGGATAATTTTATATAGAAATAATAGTAAAATGACAATTTCGGAGGCAAGGCCTGACCGTGTTATAACCAAAACCGTGCTATAATGAGAGGAGTACTAAAGGGACTGAAGTGTATCAAGTGCCATCAATACAATTCAATGGATTATATATATCCGCCCCCATCCCCGCCCATCAGGGCTTGGAGAAATAGATGGGCTGCACAATGCTTCCACACAGAGTTGATACCGACTGCATTATGAGTACGGGTAATCTGCTTATAAGGTCTAAGCCTGCCCTGGAAAACTGCTGCGAGTCGGCCCACCCATGCATATAAACCCTATTGGTTTATTGGGCGGCAGGGATTGAAATGTCATTTCATCTCAGTATCGGGTAAAAGCCCCACAAAATTGGAAGCAACGTCTCCAAAATGACCTAAATAGTGTTGATGGGGATGTTAAACATCAAATCAACAAACAAACAATGGATCATATCCCCATGAGCGATAACTAAAATACCATGGTATCCAGAGTTCTGGTTCTTGCACATTTTACACACCTCATCCACATTTTCATTTGTGCCACATGGCATAATTATATCTCAAAGGGGTTGAAGCTATAGCAGTCACAAGGTTATATTATCAAGGGAGATAACTCCAATGAAATGACAGCAAGAATTGTGATTCTTTCCAATGACATGCATTAATTTCATTGACTGCCCTCAATTATAACTATACAAAGGTGCTTACAATATATTTCAAGCAGTGTTGGAGCCATGGCACCCAGAGTTGTGGTTCTTGCCCATGACATGACATGACTATCACTGTACCAAGTCATATCTCAAATGGTGTTGAAGTGATTATATTGTAAAGGGAGATAACTACTATACAAGGGCAACCAGGGTTGTGGTTCTAGCATACGACATGCCTTCTACTAATTGTGTACTGTACCATGATACTAGAAACGTTATTCTTATATCAAAAAGTATTGGAGCTGTAGAAATTACAAGGTTGTGTGTATAGATAAATTAAGGGTGAAGAAGCTTCCTAATAAAATCCTCTCATCAAACTTCATATTTCATGCAAGAGAAGTAAAATGAATTCAAAGCCCTTGTCAGTGGTTGAATTAACAATTCTCAGTCACTCTACAGTATAGTTGTTACTTTGATGTGAGAATAAAAACATATCTTTTAGGTTTCTGCTGAACCAAATTATTGCATCATGATAATTTATTCACTTTCTTCTTAATGCAAAACTATTTTGGCTTCAAAGTGCTACAAAACAAGCTTTTTTCAAAAGATAGACTAGTTTCGCACTGAAAATTGTGGCCGAAAATGTTCAATTTCAGCGCGTAACTAGTCCATTTGATGATTTTTTTTTATTTTTCAATTATTTTCAATAAAAGCTACCCACAATGTTTACAATACACATTTTAAACTCAAAAACCCTTTCAGAATTATCATAGGAGTCAAAGCAGTGAAGATTTTCAGTTTTTTCCTTCTCCTGTAAAATTTTGAAAACTGCAGATAGAATAGTTTCGCGCTAAAGCCTCGATCTGGCATCATGAAACCTGTTGTCTCTTCAGTCTGAACTGAACTTGTACATTGTATTTCAATACCAATATCATAGTGTCTATGTTCTGTAACTCTCTCTGGATTAAAATATACAAAATCTTCTGCATCTTTGACACCTTCTTCTTGTGCCTCTCTATTTTCTTGTTCTGCATTTGGAGCAAGTCTGTCATAAGAAGCTTCTTCTGCTTCCATCATTTGCCTAGCCAGTTCAAGTTCTTCAGTGTGATGTTCATATTCATTACATTACTGTTCAAGCAATGCCTTCATGGAATCATGATGGGCAGTATATGTTTCAAAAGGCCCCAGCAAATCTTTTTGTTCATTGCGCCATGGCATAAAGAGCATAAGCTGTTCTCTGTGATAATTTTCTGGATCCTTTGTTCGGTTGTATTTCACATACCGTATTACTCTAGGTACTTTTCTGTACTTGTACTTTGTACCATTCTTGGTTTTACATAGCAAGTCTGGTCTAGGGTTTTCATGATCATATTTCAATTCAACATCACTGTCCTCAGTTTCATCACTAGAATCACTTTCTCTTCCACTATCATCATTTTTATCTTCTATTCTCTCCGGTAATTTATTCCCTTTAGGATAAATAACATCAACTTTGGAAACGTAGTCAGCTAAGCACAATTTTTGAAGCTGCCTTGGTCTTTTGGAATATCGCTGAATTACACTATCTGATTCTATGTCTTTTGATTCAGCTGGTAATTCATCAAGGATAGCTTTGGGTTTCAACAGAAACACTCTTTCTTCTGGAGTAGATGTATTGATAAAAACAACATCTCTTGTGCATTTAGTCAAAGGGATCTGGAGAGCCAAATAAACAGCTTCCTGAGCACTTACTTCAACAGCATTTGAAAACACATTTCCAATATGCCTAACTTGTTTCTTCAGATTCAAGTTTCCATTACGGGCCTCTTTAGCTGCTGCATCCAGTTGTGCACTCATTCCTCGCTGAGACTTACTGATATATCCAACAACATAAGCAGCACATCCATATGGTTCTATAACAATCTGAATGTCAAGATTGGCTTTCCATGCCAGAAGAATATTTCCATTGTACATGTTGACTCTCATTTCGCTTGGTTTTCGTTTCAGAAATACTTTTGGTACCTTCAGTGAACTACGTATGCACTTAACATAATTTTCAAAATCCATTTGTGCAACCTCAATCAAAAAATCATTGAATGTAATCTCACCATCATCTTTGTACTCATTCATAGCCTTTTGAAGCTCTTTGTACTTCTTCTGGTAATGTTCTTCATTCTCCTCTAGTGGATAGAGTAACATTGTTTTCGGAAGGGGTGGCAATGGAAATCCAAACCTACAAACAGCTTTGCCTTTCTTTCTGCATGTCCTTGAATGTTTATGTGTCTGAAGCTCTACAAGGTGCACTGTTTCTTTATTTTCAGCACTGCAAGTGAGATACTGATCCACAAACTGAACTATTTCTTCCTCAGAGTTCTTTTCTAAAAATGGAGCATTTTCAACCCATACAAGCATGTGAATATGTGGTGATCCACGCTGCTGGAACTCAACTCTATAGAAGAAATCTTTTAACTTTCCAATTGGCTCACTAGTACTTTTAAGGATAATATTTAAGAATTCTTGAACCCTGTGATCAAAGTATCTAGAGCATGTTACTGGGTCTTTCTGGACTAGTCTTGTCTTTTCTTGCCATGTCAAACTCTCTATATCTTTGTCTTTTAATTCTATTCCATCATTTAGCTTTGCCAACATCTTCAAAAGATCTATCCATCGTGTATCAGCTGCTGACAGGGACATGAACCACGTGGGCAAACCAAGTTGCCTTATCATTGCAAAAATGTCTTTTTTTCTAGCTGCTAAATATGCCGGTGAATTTCTTAGCTGGCGAAATATGTAGTAGCCTTCATCAAGATTGACAAGTTTGTCTAAGTAAGCTGGACTTCTAGCTTCAGCGGCTGTGATAGTTTTACCTTTGCTTTTACATCTTCTTACAGCCAAGTTAACTTTGTCACTGATTTGTTTCATCTGCAATCTTTTATGTTTGAAAAAGATGTTTGGGACAGACTGTGCAGCTCTACGATCAACGCTTCTCAATTCCCATTTTACTATGTCACTATAATGAACAGGAACAACTCTTTCATCATTCAAGGGCCGTCTTTGACCACAAAATATAGATGGAAAGCACAAGTATTCAGCATCAGTATCTTGGTATAAACTTAAGGGATGCTGTCCTTCTCCAGGAGCAAAAGTAAATACTTGGTCATACTTATTTTCAATATTTGCATCATCGACTAGTGTATCAATGTTTCCAACAGTCTCATTTGCATCAATCTCACTAAATTCATCAGAATCATAGTTGTCATTCACAGCGCAATCTTTAAAGGATGAGGAAGTAGTTGCAGCATCTACTTCAATTTCTTGATTCTCTTTTGAAACTGATGTATTAGGTTGTTCTGGAACATCCAAAAACTCTCTTACTGCATCCTCTGCACTCTCTGTCACATTTTGATACCAATTTTCATCAATGATAAAGCCAAATTTCTTATAGAATTCACTGTTATTTACTAGCCAGTGCAATGCTGCCAAAACTTTCAGTGGTCTTACATTTTCTTTAAAGTCCACTTTTTTATATGCCATTTTCTTCTTTAGTTGTACAGCAATG
The DNA here is from genome assembly GCA_963580285.1 of Lucinisca nassula. Classification (NCBI taxonomy): domain Eukaryota; kingdom Metazoa; phylum Mollusca; class Bivalvia; order Lucinida; family Lucinidae; genus Lucinisca; species Lucinisca nassula. The sequence continues at coordinate 21,820,169 of OY757013.1, read as the reverse complement.
GTAAAATTTTCATCCATTGGCCTCGGAAGACTCTTAACAGTTGGCTGAATATCAACAGGGACATTAATAACATTTCCTTTTACCGAGTACTGACCGCCTCGAGGCAATTCTCTTATCTGCATAAATGGAATGCGCAATGCTAATAATCTTTCTTCAAGTTGATGTAGATTCAGTTCAGGTGGCTTTTCTGGCCATTTCATTCCGGTAGCTACTGACAGTCTTGGGACCTTACTTTCTCTCAGAGCACCCAAGCAAGTATGACAAACCCACTCTTCATCATGAACAGAATGCAAATTTGTACAGTAAAGCCTTATACTAGATGCTGGGATGTGTGTGTTTTTTAACATACTACAACTTTTTCTAAACCAGGTTTGATGGCAACATGTACATACAAACAATGGTCCAACACTAATACTTAAATGAAACTGTTTAATGCATTCTTCAATACTTTCAACAGGTTGATGACTGGCTTGTTTCTGTAATGTTCCAAAGCTTGCACAGAGATTAGGAACAGTGTGTGCAGCTTCTAATTTTTGTTTCTGTTGTCTCGTCTCTTGTTTCTTAACTCTTTCACATTCTAAGACAAAAGGGTAACTTCGAGCTTTTTGCTTGGACTTTCGCTGATATTTGACTTCATTTGCTTTGAAAACAGAGTTTTGTCTTGCCTCTTGCTTATCAGCTCTTTCTTTTGCTAATACACCTGGTCTTTGTCTAGCATTCTGTTTAGATGCACGCTGATGTATAATTTCACTAGTTTTAAAATCAGCTTTTTGTCTATCCTCTTGCTTTTTAGCTTTTTCTTTTTCTAATACACCTGGTTTTTGTCTAGCATTCTGTTTAGATGCACGCTGATGTATAATTTCACTGGCTTTAAAATCAGCTTTTTGTCTATCCTCTTGCTTTTTAGCTTTTTCTTTTGCTAATACACCTGGTCTTTGTCTATCCTCTTGCTTTTTAACTTTTTCTTTTTCTAATACACCTGGTTTTTGTCTAGCATTCTGTTTAGATGCACGCTGATGTATAATTTCACTGGCTTTAAAATCAGCTTTTTGTCTATCCTCTTGCTTTTTAGCTTTTTCTTTTGCTAATACACCTGGTCTTTGTCTATCCTTTTGCTTTTTAACTTTTTCTTTTTCTAATACACCTGGTTTTCGTCTTGCCTCTTGCTTATCAGCTCTTTCCTTTGCTTTAAAATAAGGGTTCAATCTGGCTTTACTTTTAAATAATTTAAAGTACATTTTACGACTGTTCTTCTTTTTGGCTGAGGTAGACTTATCCGTATTTAAATGTGCTTTCTCCTGCTGTCGGAGATTTTGATCTCTAAAATAAGCTTCCAGAAGATTTCCAGACTGTGTTGTATTGCTACTTAACTGCTCATTCTGTCTTACAGTAAGTGGCAACAAATCAAACTGTAAACTTGTATCAATAGACATACTATCATATAGAGCATACAAGTATGATATAAGATCTTCTAGAGAAGGAAAATCTATTAAAATTGAGCTTCCATCACTTGCTGAGAGACAATCTTCACCATGAGAGTGAGAATCAAAAAACATGTACCTATCATTGTGTTTAACAACAGCAGAACAAATAGCTCCAACAGTTAAAAGAACAGATGACACTTGGGTCAAAGCTGATTCTAATGCACAATGAAGAGTTGGCAAGCCTCTTTCTTCAAAGTTTTGCACAAGAACACCACTCAGGATAGGTTGTTTTGTAATAAAAAAATCTTGTGTTTTAGTTTTAAAGCATTCTGGCATTTCATCTAGGCTCAACAAAGCATGTGAAAATTTCTTTTGTGCTTTTAGATCACTCACAACTTTTTTATACAGAGAATCCCCATCATGTAAAATTTCATCCAAACTGGAGCTATTATGAATTTCATTCACTGTCATGTATGCTAACATACATATCGCATTACATGTGCATTGAAAACCTCTTGATAATTCTGAAAATCTGTCATCATTTTGATGAAAACTTCCATATATGATGTGACTTGCATTCCATAATGAAGAACTAGTTGATTCCTGTGTGGCATTATGAACATTAATATCAACACTACTGATGTTTAACTCTTCAGTCTCATCATCATTATCTATCTGAGAATTAGCATGAGCAACAACATTAGGAAATGAGTCTGCAAAAACTTCGTCAAAATCAATTTGCTTGTTAAAATCTTCATTAACAAAAGCTTTTGTAAACCTATCACAGCTCTCAGCTTCACCATTAGCAAAATATTCACTATCATGTTCTTCAGCAACACTATGAGCAACAGTTGGAAAACTACTATTAGCAACAGATGGAACACTATAACCAGCAGTAGAAACACTATAACCAGCAGTAGGAACACTGTAAGCAGCAGTAAGAACACTATGCGCAACTGTTGGAGCACTATGAGCAACAATATTAGCACCATTAGCCTTTTTAGGGAAGTTTAACCCATTATCAGCATTTTTAGCCTTTTTAGGGAAGTTTAACCCATTTTCAGAACTTTTAGACTTTTTAGGGAAGTTTAACCCATTATCAGCACTTTTAGACTTTTTAGGGAAGTTTAACCCATCACACTTTTTGGGGAAGTTTAACCCATCACACTTTTTTGGGAAGTTTAACCCATCACACTTTTTCGGGAAGTTTAACCCATCCACTGACTTTTCACTGTTTAAACCATCCTCAAACTCTCGTTTCTCTTTCCTGTTCTCTCTCCTCTTCTCTCTCTGGTAAAATTTCCGTTGTTCTGCTGTTTTCTTTTTCAGTTTTGGCATTCTTTATTCTGAAAATAGAAACAAATAAAAAAGCATTGAACATCCAAATCACATGTGCGACATGCACTACTGACATCTGCCCGCAGATAACTAACTTTGTTTTTGCTATGGTTCCTTCCTGTTTATTATATATGGTATTGGTTACCTTCATTACGACGGTTCCTCTGTGTTTTATTATGTTGATATGTTGATTATATTGATATTCTTTGAGTCACCACCTGTTTGGGAAAGAGAATTTTTTTGCTATCGGTTTTACTGCTCTTTCAACCTTTCTAGATTATATTGAGCCGAATGCAAATCAGAGGTGGGCGAAAACTGGAGTACCCGGAGAAAAACCACCTGACCTGCCAGTGCAGTACTTGGGGTCTCACATATGAGCTGAGCGAGGCTCAAACCCACAGCGGGGAGGGACCTAGTGTTTAAGAGTCCAACGCTCTTAACCAGTCGGCCACAGATGCCCGCTTGGGAAAGAGCTGCTGACGAGGATTACAATCTGTCTGAGTTGTTAATTGTTTTGATTTCACGTTCTATCTTCTTTCCTTGCAATGTTTTGGATGGAATGTGGGATCTGATTGTATCAGTTCTTGATCATTTCACATTTATTACTTAAATAAAGGTAAACAACACTGATCTAGTTTTAATACACAAATCTGCAGGCAGATATAATTCTTTGACCATTCCCTGATTTTCCACTGACCAAAATTTAATTTTCCTTGACAGGTTTACAATGTCAAATCAAAAACTTCCTCCCTTACAGCCATGTTTTAAACCCTATTTATTTGCTTTTGAGAACACATTTTTAAATGTTTTGCCTGAACTGACGATGATAGAATCTTAAAAATCTTTAATAAATTTCAAGAAGTTAATAAATAGCCAATAACAAACAGCAGATATGCTAAAGGAAATTAGGAAAACATGTAAAACAAAACACCAACTTTGTGTTGCTTGCAAAATTTCCTGACTACCGTATTCATTCAAATTACGACACATGCCCCAATAAGCGCTCACCAAGGTAATTTCTGGAAAATGTTACAAAAGTGGACACTGTTGTTCCGTATCTAACCTCAGTAGTTAACTATGGAACTAGATTTTGGCGTTTCAGAATTTGATCATGGTGTGCGCTAATTAGAGAGATATTTTAACACGCATTTTAAAGGCTATTATGAAAAATCTAAGCGCACTGTGTGGTAATTAGAATGAATACAGTATTTCCTGAATTCAATTTCTTTTAATTTCTTTGAATAGTTCATGAAATTCCCTGACTTTCCCTGACTGTGAAGAAAAACAAAGTTTCACTGACTTTTCTAAGACCAAAAGGGCACCCTTTGCAGCATTTCAATATGCTGTTTTAGTGTGCTCTAATAAATTCACATGTTATGAACACTTTCAATTGTTTGAGGATGGTTTAAACGAAATAGGAATACTTTTTTCCTCTCCATTTATTTTTCCATGTACTGTTTTAAGTTTGTAAATTTCTTCCACTGACTTTTTGGAGAACCATTTTATGATGTAGGTGGAAAGGGAAATACTTCAACACTCTATTTTACACTTGTGAATGCATTTACAAGTGAAAAGAGTGCACATGTAAATAATCTGTCTGTTTAAATTCTTTTTGTTCTGGAATCTGATTTCTGCTGTAACTCTCTTTGTATGAATTTCGAAAAAGTACTGTCTGATCAAGCAACCCTGATGAATCATCGTCAATATTCTCAGCATCTGAAATGATAGAAGCATCCAATGTTTTCTGCATCAGGATAACACATCTATGTAATATTTACCCCCTTGAACCCCACTTTTATATAGTTTGTTTGTTTGATTTGAGGTTTAACGTCCCCGTCAACACTGTAAAGGTCATTTTGGAGACGTTGCGTCCAATTTTGTGGGACTTTTATATAGTAAAAGTTGGGTTTGGAGGGGTATTCATTATTTTCTTATTTTTGCTCTAAAACATAGATTGTGCGCACTGGGTCGAACCACCTCAATGAGGGGGTTTTAACGTGTACCCTTAAGCAATGTTTTGATTAGATATAAGAAAATTATCACAATTTTTCATCAGAATTCTTTCACTTTTCTTGGAATTTCTCTCAATGTATTTGAATAGGCATTTTTTTTGTAATGTGTGTCAAGAACTATGGTTTACAAATACGGGAGACCTTATTACATTACTACTGTTCTCTTCTACATGCTTCCTGAGTACTGCTTGCATCTTCCATTGAAAAGTCAGAAAATAGAACAAAAAGTATACAATTATATTGTTCTGCTTTTAAAGGTAGGGTTACACTGTCACTGTTCTTCCCACGGTTGCCCACAGTTTGTAACAGCTCTTAAAAGTGTGGAGAACTGAGATGAACTTGGTCAGAATCAAGTTTTCTATGGATGCTTACAAATCACAAGGGTGCTGCTATCGTCTCCTATGACCTAAGCACCAGTTCATGTTGGACTAGCCAGTTATGACTATGGTCCATTACAGTTTATAACAGTTTGATAAAGTGCTTCTATGGTTCCTCATGGTTGTCCTACGGTTGATGACAAAGCCACTACTAGTTGAAAAGGACCATGCCAGTACTTGTACGATATTGATGGAAGCACCATGATTGACTATGGTCATCTACAAAGGAGTGACAATCATGTGACTGTATCGATAAATTACCATCCATCTTGACCAAGATTTCATGCCCATCCTAGTTATCTGCAAGAATAAAGCCATTCCACAAAAAAATAAAAATTGAAAAGTATAACTAGAAATGTGTCACCACGACACGGATGCCCCCGCCAGGGGCCCACCTAAATCATATGCAAGACAGCATAGCTCGCCTGCTTCACACTTCAATATATATGGTAAAATCACTGGACCATGAGATATAGGTCACACTGACCTAGATATATTTCAAGGTCAATCATTAGGTCACATGGAAGTAATAATCCAGGTATAAGGTTTCTCCATCAAAGGGTATTCAAGATATACGGCAAAATCACTGAACCATGAAACATAGGTCTCACTGACCTAAATTTATTTTGAGGTCAATCATTGGGTCACATAGAAGTAATAATCAAGGTATGATGTTTCTCCATCAAATAGTATTCAAGATATAAGGCAAAATCACTGAACCATGAAATATAGGTCACACTGACCTAGATTTATTTTGAGGTCAATCATTGGGTCACATGGAAGTAATAATCAAGGTATGATGTTTCTCCATCAAATAGTATTCAAGATATAAGGCAAAATCACTGAACCATGATATATAGGTCACACTGACTAAGATATATTTTGAGGTTAATCACCGGGTTACATGGAACTACTAATCCAGATATAAATTTTTTCCATCATATAGTATTCATGATATAAGGCAAAGTAACTGAACCATGAAATATAGGTCACACTGACCTAGATTTATTTCCAGGTCAATCATGGGGTCACATGGAACTAATATACCTGGTTTGAAAATTCTCCATCAAATAGTATTCAAGATATAAGGCAAAATCACTGGATTGTGAAATATAGGTCACACTGACCTAGATTTGTTTCGAGGTCAATCATGGGGTCACATGGAACTAATATACCAGTTATAACATTACTCCATCAAATAGTATTCAAGATATAAGGCAAAATCACTGAACCATGAAATATAGGTCACACTGACCTAGATTTATTTCGAGGTCAATCATGGGGCCACATGGAACTTATATACCCGGTATGACATTTAACCATCAAATAGTATTCAAGATATAAGGCAAAATCACTGGACCATGAAATATAGGTCACGCTGACCTCGATTTATTTCAAGGTCAATCATGGGGTCACATGGAACTAATATACCAGGAATAACATTTCTCCATCAAATAGTATTCAAGATATAAGGCAAAATCACTGGACCATGAAATATAGGTCACACTGACCTAGATTTATTTTGAGGTCAATCATTGGGTCACATGGAACTAATATACCCAGTATGACATACCTCCATCGAATAGTATTCAAGATATAAGGCAAAGTCACTGGACCTTGAAATATAGGTCACACTGACCTAGACTTATTTTGAGGTCAATCATGGGGTCACATGGAACTAATATACCCAGGATGACATACCTCCATCAAATAGTATTCAAGATATAAGGCAAAGTCACTGGACTGTGAAATATAGGTCACACTGACATTGGCATGGGTGGGGGCATTGGTGAATCAAACTTGGGACCTATATGTATTATTATACCAAATATATACCAAAGACATCATAAAAGTTCTGTTTCTACCTGTTACAAAAACCTTAACCTGAGTCTTTAAAATACAAAATTTCTAAGTCCATGACCTTGACCTTGAGGTCATTGGCATGGGCGGGGGTATTACCAAATAAAACTTTGGACCTATATCTATCATCAAACCAAATATGAACCGATTCCATCCAATGGTTTGGAAAATATAACTTGTAGAAGTTCAGCCTCTACCTGTTACAAAAACCTTAACCTGAGGTTACAGGATGACGTACGTACGTACAAACACACCAACAAATGTACATTCGTACGCACGTACGGAAAACCTAAAAACTTAATGCCCCCGGCATCATTAGATGCGGGGGCATAAAAACAGCTACAGTGATGAATTGAAGCAGCTACAGTGATGACAAAATTCTCCCCATGTTAAGTCTATAGGCAAATTTTCAAACGCTCAAGGGCACTTAACTCCGCAGTGAATTACCCGATTAAGCTCAAAATCGAACTTAATTGTATCGATTCCTGATCTTTGTTTTACTTCTACTTTGATCAAGATTTTATGTCTGTCCTTGTTATCTGCAAGAATGAAGCTGATCCGAAAAATATTGACAAAGCTAGAGTGATGAAAAACTTTTTCCTATGTTAAGTCTATGGGAGCTATATGTTGCCATGGCAACCAGAGTTCCATTCAGATCTGCCTGAAACCGTATGCCGTTTTTGCACTTGCCCAATGATGCTACACATGAAATCTGGTCAAGATTGGCCAACTAGTATTAAGGATATACATTATTGAAATTCCCATTAACCCCAATGCAAAATGCGCAAGGGCAGATAACTCCAAAGTGAATGATCTGATTCTGCCAGTAAACGAACTTGACCGAGATTTCATGGCTGTTCTGGTTATCTGTAAGAATAAACCCAATCTGAAAACATTTGAAGCAGCAACAGTGATGACAATATACTCCCCATGTTCAGTCTATAGGCAAATTTTCAAACGCTCAAGGGCACGTAACTCCTGAGCGAATAATCCGATTCGACCCAAAATCAAACTTAAACAAGATTTTATACCTGTACTCATTATCTGCAAGAATGAAGCTGATCAGAAAAAAATTGACGAAGCTAGAGTGATGACAAACTTTTTCCTATGTTAAGTCTATGGGAGCTATTTGTTGCCATGGCAACCTGAGTTCCAATCAGATCTGCCTGAAAACCTGATGCAGCCTTTCCACCTGCCCAAAGATGCTACAAAAGAAATTTGATCAAGATTGGCTGAGTAGTATTTGAGATCTACATCTTTGAAATTCCTATTGGCCCCAATGCAAAAACGCACAAGGGCAGGTAACTCCTACATGAATGATCCGATTCTGCCAGTAATCGAACTTGACCGAGATTTCATGGCTGTCCTGGTTATCTGTAAGAATAAACATAATCTGAAAACATTTGAAGCAGCTACAGTGATGACAATATTCTCCCCATGTTAAGTCTATAGGCAAATTTTCAAACGCTCAAGGGCACCTAACTCCTGAGCGAATAATCCGATTCAACCCAAAATCGAACTTAACAGAGATTTTATACCTGTCCTCATTGTCTGCAAGAATGAAGCCGATCCAAAAAAAATTGACGACGCTAGAGTGATGACAAACTTTTTCCTATGTTAAGTCTATGGGAGCTATTTGTTGCCATGGCAACCAGAGTTCCAATCCGATCTGCCCGAAAACAGTATGCAGCCTTTCCCCCTACCTGATAATGCTTCACATGAAATTTGATCAAGATCGGCCCACTGGTTCCGAGATATACTTCTTTGAAAGTGTGGACGACGACGACGGACGACAATGACGGACGCCGGCTCATGGTATACTAATACCTCACATAAGCCTTCGGCTCAGGTGAGCTAATAAGCCAAGAAAGCCCATTGTCATGAAAACCTTATGCAGTCTTTCCACTTGCCCTATAATGCTACACATGAAATTTTATCTAAGTCGGCCAAGTAGTCTTCAAGATATACATTTTTGAAATTCACATTAACCCTTATGCAAAAATGCACAAGGGCAGGTAACTCCTAAGTGTATGATCCAATTCTGCCAATTATCGAACTTGACCGAGATTTCATGGCTGTGCTGGTTATCTGTAAGAATGAAGCCAATCCGAACAAAATTGAAGCAGCTACAGTGATGACAACATTTTCCCCATGTTAAGTCTATAGGCAAATTTTCAAACGCTCAAGGGCACTTAACTCCGCAGTGAATTACCCGATTAAGCTCAAAATCGAACTTAATTGTATCGATTCCTGATCTTTGTTTTACTTCTACTTTGATCAAGATTTTATGTCTGTCCTTGTTATCTGCAAGAATGAAGCTGATCCGAAAAATATTGACAAAGCTAGAGTGATGAAAAACTTTTTCCTATGTTAAGTCTATGGGAGCTATATGTTGCCATGGCAACCAGAGTTCCATTCAGATCTGCCTGAAACCGTATGCCGTTTTTGCACTTGCCCAATGATGCTACACATGAAATCTGGTCAAGATTGGCCAACTAGTATTAAGGATATACATTATTGAAATTCCCATTAACCCCAATGCAAAATGCGCAAGGGCAGATAACTCCAAAGTGAATGATCTGATTCTGCCAGTAAACGAACTTGACCGAGATTTCATGGCTGTTCTGGTTATCTGTAAGAATAAACCCAATCTGAAAACATTTGAAGCAGCAACAGTGATGACAATATACTCCCCATGTTCAGTCTATAGGCAAATTTTCAAACGCTCAAGGGCACGTAACTCCTGAGCGAATAATCCGATTCGACCCAAAATCAAACTTAAACAAGATTTTATACCTGTACTCATTATCTGCAAGAATGAAGCTGATCAGAAAAAAATTGACGAAGCTAGAGTGATGACAAACTTTTTCCTATGTTAAGTCTATGGGAGCTATTTGTTGCCATGGCAACCTGAGTTCCAATCAGATCTGCCTGAAAACCTGATGCAGCCTTTCCACCTGCCCAAAGATGCTACAAAAGAAATTTGATCAAGATTGGCTGAGTAGTATTTGAGATCTACATCTTTGAAATTCCTATTGGCCCCAATGCAAAAACGCACAAGGGCAGGTAACTCCTACATGAATGATCCGATTCTGCCAGTAATCGAACTTGACCGAGATTTCATGGCTGTCCTGGTTATCTGTAAGAATAAACATAATCTGAAAACATTTGAAGCAGCTACAGTGATGACAATATTCTCCCCATGTTAAGTCTATAGGCAAATTTTCAAACGCTCAAGGGCACCTAACTCCTGAGCGAATAATCCGATTCAACCCAAAATCGAACTTAACAGAGATTTTATACCTGTCCTCATTGTCTGCAAGAATGAAGCCGATCCAAAAAAAATTGACGACGCTAGAGTGATGACAAACTTTTTCCTATGTTAAGTCTATGGGAGCTATTTGTTGCCATGGCAACCAGAGTTCCTATCCGATCTGCCCGAAAACAGTATGCAGCCTTTCCCCCTACCTGATAATGCTTCACATGAAATTTGATCAAGATCGGCCCACTGGTTCCGAGATATACTTCTTTGAAAGTGTGGACGACGACGACGGACGACAATGACGGACGCCGGCTCATGGTATACTAATACCTCACATAAGCCTTCGGCTCAGGTGAGCTAATAAGCCAAGAAAGCCCATTGTCATGAAAACCTTATGCAGTCTTTCCACTTGCCCTATAATGCTACACATGAAATTTTATCTAAGTCGGCCAAGTAGTCTTCAAGATATACATTTTTGAAATTCACATTAACCCTTATGCAAAAATGCACAAGGGCAGGTAACTCCTAAGTGTATGATCCAATTCTGCCAATTATCGAACTTGACCGAGATTTCATGGCTGTGCTGGTTATCTGTAAGAATGAAGCCAATCCGAACAAAATTGAAGCAGCTACAGTGATGACAACATTTTCCCCATGTTAAGTCTATAGGCAAATTTTCAAACGCTCAAGGGCACTTAACTCCGCAGTGAATTACCCGATTAAGCTCAAAATCGAACTTAATTGTATCGATTCCTGATCTTTGTTTTACTTCTACTTTGATCAAGATTTTATGTCTGTCCTTGTTATCTGCAAGAATGAAGCTGATCCGAAAAATATTGACAAAGCTAGAGTGATGAAAAACTTTTTCCTATGTTAAGTCTATGGGAGCTATATGTTGCCATGGCAACCAGAGTTCCATTCAGATCTGCCTGAAACCGTATGCCGTTTTTGCACTTGCCCAATGATGCTACACATGAAATCTGGTCAAGATTGGCCAACTAGTATTAAGGATATACATTATTGAAATTCCCATTAACCCCAATGCAAAATGCGCAAGGGCAGATAACTCCAAAGTGAATGATCTGATTCTGCCAGTAAACGAACTTGACCGAGATTTCATGGCTGTTCTGGTTATCTGTAAGAATAAACCCAATCTGAAAACATTTGAAGCAGCAACAGTGATGACAATATACTCCCCATGTTCAGTCTATAGGCAAATTTTCAAACGCTCAAGGGCACGTAACTCCTGAGCGAATAATCCGATTCGACCCAAAATCAAACTTAAACAAGATTTTATACCTGTACTCATTATCTGCAAGAATGAAGCTGATCAGAAAAAAATTGACGAAGCTAGAGTGATGACAAACTTTTTCCTATGTTAAGTCTATGGGAGCTATTTGTTGCCATGGCAACCTGAGTTCCAATCAGATCTGCCTGAAAACCTGATGCAGCCTTTCCACCTGCCCAAAGATGCTACAAAAGAAATTTGATCAAGATTGGCTGAGTAGTATTTGAGATCTACATCTTTGAAATTCCTATTGGCCCCAATGCAAAAACGCACAAGGGCAGGTAACTCCTACATGAATGATCCGATTCTGCCAGTAATCGAACTTGACCGAGATTTCATGGCTGTCCTGGTTATCTGTAAGAATAAACATAATCTGAAAACATTTGAAGCAGCTACAGTGATGACAATATTCTCCCCATGTTAAGTCTATAGGCAAATTTTCAAACGCTCAAGGGCACCTAACTCCTGAGCGAATAATCCGATTCAACCCAAAATCGAACTTAACAGAGATTTTATACCTGTCCTCATTGTCTGCAAGAATGAAGCCGATCCAAAAAAAATTGACGACGCTAGAGTGATGACAAACTTTTTCCTATGTTAAGTCTATGGGAGCTATTTGTTGCCATGGCAACCAGAGTTCCAATCCGATCTGCCCGAAAACAGTATGCAGCCTTTCCCCCTACCTGATAATGCTTCACATGAAATTTGATCAAGATCGGCCCACTGGTTCCGAGATATACTTCTTTGAAAGTGTGGACGACGACGACGGACGACAATGACGGACGCCGGCTCATGGTATACTAATACCTCACATAAGCCTTCGGCTCAGGTGAGCTAATAAGCCAAGAAAGCCCATTGTCATGAAAACCTTATGCAGTCTTTCCACTTGCCCTATAATGCTACACATGAAATTTTATCTAAGTCGGCCAAGTAGTCTTCAAGATATACATTTTTGAAATTCACATTAACCCTTATGCAAAAATGCACAAGGGCAGGTAACTCCTAAGTGTATGATCCAATTCTGCCAATTATCGAACTTGACCGAGATTTCATGGCTGTGCTGGTTATCTGTAAGAATGAAGCCAATCCGAACAAAATTGAAGCAGCTACAGTGATGACAACATTTTCCCCATGTTAAGTCGATAGGCAATTTTTCGGGCGCTCAAGGGGACGTAACTCTTGAGTGAATTATCTGATTCGGCCCAAAATCGAACTTGACCGAGATTTTATGCCTGTTCTGGTTATCTGCAAGAATGAAGTCGATCAGAAAAAAATTGACGGAGCTAGAGTGATGACAAGCTTTTTCCTATGTGAAGTCTATGGGAGCTAGATGTTGCCATGGCAACCAGAGTTCCACTCAGATCTGCCTGAAAACCTAATGAAGCCTTTCCACTTGCCCAATAATGCGACACATGAAATTTGATCAAAGTTGGCCAAGTAGTCTTTAAGATATACATTTTTGAAATTCCCATTAACCCTAATGCAAAAACACACAAGGGCAGGTAACTCCTAACTGAATGATCCGATTCTGCCAGTTATAGAACTTGACCCAGATTTCATGGCTGTGCTGGTTATCTGCAAGAATAAAGCCAATCTGAAAATAATTGAAGCAGCTACGGTGATGACAACATTCTCCCCATGTTAAGTCAATAGGCAATTTTTTCAACGCTCAAGGGCACGTTACTCCTGAGTGAATAATCCGATTCAGCCCAAAATCGAACTTGATCGAGATTTCATGCCTGTCCTCGTTATCTGCAAGAATGAAGTCGATCAGAAAAAAATTGATGGAGCTAGAGTGATGACAAGCTTTTTCCTAATTCCCATTAACCCTAATGCAAAAACACACAAGGGCAGGTAACTCCTAAGTGAATGATCCGATTCTGCCAGTCATCGAACTTGACCGAGATTTCATGGCTGTGCTGGTTATCTGCAAGAATAAAGCCAATCTGAAAATAATTGAAGCAGCTACGGTGATGACAACATTCTTTCTTTCTTTCTTTCGATACTGCATCACCCCCTCGCGAGGATTACGTGCAGGATGATTACGTCTTACAGCCCGGCACAAAGTGTAAGAAAAAGAATAAAAACAGAGGATAGGGTTTAAAAACATATACAGAAGAGTTAAAAACAGGATAAAAACAGTTTATGTTGTGCTTACGGGATGAGATGGTCGTGTGACCGAACTGCCACACTGAACTGTTCCAGTGTAGGCAGTAATACTATTTGGGCTGGTAGTTGGTTCCAATAACCAACTGTTGAGGGGAAAAAGGAAAATTTATAATAGTTGGCCGTGGTGTGAATCTGACGCAATGCGAAGGGGTGGCGAGTATGTCGTGTCAATCTAGTGGGTTGCTCAAAGTATGATGGTACAGGTATTGCAACCAGACCATGTATGATTTTATACATCATAATTACTTTGGCATCCACCCTCCTCTGTTCTAGTGTTTTCATATTAAGTTGGTTCTGGAGCCTTGTAACACTTTGGTAGGTTGAGTAGGAGCTGAGAATCCATCGAATGGCCCTTCTCTGCACCATCTCAACCTTATAAATGTCTTTATTCGTGTAAGGACTCCAGACACTAGACGCGTACTCGACCTGTGGTCTAATGGTTGTGGCGTAAGCAGCTTCGCGGATACCGCAATGTTTTGTTTTAATGTTTCTTTTCAGGTAGCCCAAACTTTTTGAAGCATTAGCGGTAACTCGATTTATATGATGGCTAAAATTTAAATCCGATGAGATGTCGACACCTAGGTAGCGGGCGTGGTCTACAGCGTTAAGAACTTGTCCGTGCATAGTGTAAACATACTTGTTGGGTGTTCGCGACCTTGATATGTGCAGGACCTGACACTTTGATGGATTAAACTCCATATCCCATGCCTTTTCCCATTGTTGGAGTTTATCAAGGTCTTTTTGGAGGGTAGCTGAGTCTTCTGGGCCTTGGACTGCTAGGTACACTGCGGTGTCATCCGCAAATAGACGGACATTTGACTGTATGGTATCGGGCAGGTCATTAATATATAATAAGAATAAGATAGGACCCAGGACTGACCCTTGTGGGACCCCAGATGTGACCCCATTCTCCCCATGTTAAGTCAATAGGCAATTTTTTCAACGCTCAAGGGCACGTAACTCCTGAGTGAATAATCCGATTCAGCCCAAAATCGAACTTGATCGAGATTTCATGCCTGTCCTCGTTATCTGCAAGAATGAAGACAATCAGAAAAAATTGACGGAGCTAGAGTGATGACAAACTTTTTCCTATGTTAAGTCTATGGGAGCTATTTGTTGCCATGGCAACCAGAGTTCCAATCCGATCTGCCCGAAAACAGTATGCAGCCTTTCCCCCTACCTGATAATGCTTCACATGAAATTTGATCAAGATTGGCCCACTGGTTCCGGAGATATACTTCTTTGAAAGTGTGGACGACGACAACGGACGACGGAAGACGGCTTGTGGTATACTAATACCTCACATGAGCCTTCGGCTCAGGTGAGCTAAAAATAAAGTTGCTATCGTGGTCACAACGTATTTTTTTATGCTCAAGGACAGGTAACTCCAAGGCAAATAATCCGATTCGGCCCAAAATCGAACTTAACCGAGATTTTATGCCTGTCCTCGTTACCTGCAAGTTTGAAGCTGATCTGAAAAAAATTCAAGTCGCTATCGTAGTCACAACATTTTCCCTATGTAAAGTCCATGGGCAAATTTTTTGTCGCTCAAGGTCATGTCACTTCCAGGTCAATATTCCGATTCGAACTTAACTGAGATTTTATGCCTGACCAAGTTACCTGCAAGTTTGAAGCTGATCTGAATAAAAATAAAGTTGCTATCGTGGTCACAACGTATTTTTTTATGCTCAAGGGCAGGTAACTCCAAGGCAAATAATCCGATTCGGCCCAAAATCTAACTTAACCGAGATTTTATGTCTGTCCTCGTTACCTGCAAGTTTGAAGCTGATCTGAAAAAAATTCAAGTCGCTATCGTAGTCACAACATTTTCCCTATGTTAAGTCTATGGGCAAATTTTTTGTCGCTCAAGGTCCCGTAACTCCGAGGTCAATATTCCGATTCCGCCCAAAATCGAACTTAACCGGGATTTTATGCCTGTCCTCGTTACCTGCAAGTTTGAAGCTGATCTGAATAAAAATAAAGTTGCTATCGTGGTCACAACATATTTTTTCACGCTCAAGGGCAGGTAACTCCAAGGCAAATAATCCGATTCGGCCCAATATCGAACTTAACCGTGATTTTATGTCTGTCCTCGTTACCTGCAAGTTTGAAGCTGATCTGAAAAAAATTCAAGTCGCTATCGTAGTCACAACATTTTCCCTATGTTAAGTCTATGGGCAAATTTTTTGTCGCTCAAGGTCCCGTAACTCCGAGGTCAATATTCCGATTCCGCCCAAAATCGAACTTAACCGGGATTTTATGCCTGTCCTCGTTACCTGCAAGTTTGAAGCTGAGCTGAATAAAAATAAAGTTGCTATCGTGGTCACAACATATTTTTTCACGCTCAAGGGCAGGTAACTCCAAGGCAAATAATCCGATTCGGCCCAAAATCGAACTTAACCGTGATTTTATGTCTGTCCTCGTTACCTGCAAGTTTGAAGCTGATCTGAAAAAAATTCAAGTCGCTATCGTAGTCACAACATTTTCCCTATGTTAAGTCTATGGGCAAATTTTTTGTCGCTCAAGGTCACGTAACTCCGAGGTCAATATTCCGATTCTGCCCAAAATCGAACTTAACCGAGATTTTATGCCTGTCCTCGTTACTAGCTACAGTGATGACAACATTTTCCCCATGTTAAGTCGATAGGCAATTTTTCGGGCGCTCAAGGGGACGTAACTCTTGAGTGAATTATCTGATTCGGCCCAAAATCGAACTTGACCGAGATTTTATGCCTGTACTGGTTATCTGCAAGAATGAAGTCGATCAGAAAAAAATTGACGGAGCTAGAGTGATGACAAGCTTTTTCCTATGTGAATTCTATGGGAGCTAGATGTTGCCATGGCAACCAGAGTTCCACTCAGATCTGCCTGAAAACCTAATGAAGCCTTTCCACTTGCCCAATAATGTGACACATGAAATTTGATCAAAGTTGGCCAAGTAGTCTTTAAGATATACATTTTTGAAATTCCCATTAACCCTAGTGCAAAAACACACAAGGGCAGGTAACTCCTATGTGAATGATCCGATTCTGCCAGTTATCGAACTTGACCGAGATTTCATGGCTGTGCTGGTTATCTGCAAGAATAAAGCCAATCTGAAAATAATTGAAGCAGCTACGGTGATGACAACATTCTCCCCATGTTAAGTCAATAGGCAATTTTTTCAACGCTCAAGGGCACGTAACTCCTGAGTGAATATTCCGATTCAGCCCAAAATCGAACTTGATCGAGATTTCATGCCTGTCCTCGTTATCTGCAAGAATGAAGTCGATCAGAAAAAAATTGAGGGAGCTAGAGTGATGACAAGCTTTATCCTAACGCTCAAGGGCACGTAACTCCAGAGTGAATAATCCGATTCAGCCCAAAATCGAACTTGATCGAGATTTCATGCCTGTCCTCGTTATCTGCAAGAATGAAGACGATCAGAAAAAAATTGACGACGCTAGAGTGATGACAAACTTTTTCCTATGTTAAGTCTATGGGAGCTATTTGTTGCCATGGCAACCAGAGTTCCAATCCGATCTGCCCGAAAACAGTATGCAGCCTTTCCCCCTACCTGATAATGCTTCACATGAAATTTGATCAAGATTGGCCAACTGGTTCCGGAGATATACTTCTTTGAAAGTGTGGACGACGACGACGGACGCCGGCTCGTGGTATACTAATACCTCACATGAGCCTTCGGCTCAGGTGAGCTAAAAAGTGAGCAGGATGCAAAAGCTGCTCACATTTTTCACCAAAATTATTAGCATATTTGCCATAAGAAATGATCAAAGTTTTAACGATACGTTTATTAATGACGTCGTTAGTTTTGAACAACTGGCCCCTGGTTACCAAGTCCATGTCATGAACAACCCTGTGAACCCCACTTTGTATAAAGAAAACTGGGGTTCATATAATTTTCTTGATTTTTGCTAACAGCATAGATTGTGGGTAGCTGATGGAATCACCTAATTTAGAAACACCTCAATGAGGCAGTTCTAACCAACACCCACAATGTATGTTTGTACCAGAAATAAGAAAAATATAAATCCATTTGAGATAAGAAATATGCTATTTTAGACTGCTGTAAAACAATTGTAAGAATTTTCAAACTTTCTTGCAGGCAATGTACGACGCATGGTCTTATGGTATCTTTGTGTCCACCAGCAACCCTTACAGTGTCACCACAGCATGTCCGCAGCAACATCATATACTGATGGCTATCCAACCACATAGGTTCCATGATGCTCTTCTAACAAACAGGCTGTATGATGAAGAAGAGCATCACATAGCAATTCTTGTGCTGCTTATCCAAGTGTGTCAAGGTCGAATAAGACAAGCCAAGCGCTGGAGGGACAACCCTGGATTGAGTGCTATCAGCTGTTTGGCCAGTGCCACACCCTATAGGCAGCGAGTTTTTTGGTGTTCTGATTGGATCTACCTTTATATGAGATGCAACCATCACGAAAACACGCCTATATGGTTTTGACCCCCTTGAACCTCACTTTTATATAGTAAAACTGGGATTTACAGGGGTTAACCTTATTTTTCTTATTTCTACTTAAAATATAGATTGTGGGTACTCGTTAGAACTGCCTCAATGAGGCGGTTCTGCCTCAATGAGGCGGTTCTAACGAGTACCCACAATCTATATTTTGAGCAAAAATAAGAAAATTATCACCATTTTTCATCTTAAAATTTTCCTTTTTTCGGCAATAAAGTTTGCAATGTATTTGTATAGGTGTGTTTTCCTAATGCAACCATAAGCCTACTGTGCTACTGCTGGAAGACTTCTGTAATAATTTTACTGTACATAACATTCATGCGACAGAAATGTTTTATGACACACAACAGCCGTAAGACGCTCTGGTGCCTGACATACAACCATCATAAGACAAACACAAGAAGTGACCTTGTGGCTGCCAAATGAAACCAAGCTACCTCTTATCAAATTGTTTGCGACAACCCCTATCTTTGAAAACAGTGTAGATCCAGATCAGATGAAGAAGCCATCTGATCAGGATCTGCACTGTTTGACATTCGATTTATGAATTTGTAGGAATAAATTACATCAAGTAATCGGATTGGTTCAAAGTCAGAAATGGGTGTGGCTAATCTGAATATTCAGCAAGAGAAGGGCTACTGATAATCACAGAGAGTTGTATGGCCCCCAAAAGGCCGAGGTAAACCAAGCATAATCGATACCCAACAATATTATGAATTTTACGCAATGTAACATGTAGAAAAATGGAGTATCATATAATTAACCCATTGTATGCCGGAAACCACTAAAGGGGTATCTTGGCAATGGCTTAACCCATTGTATACTAGTGGACTCTTCTATTGCTATATACTGGACAAGTCCATTTGTCATATTAGGGGTGTCAGGCCTATTTTTTAGCTTCTATTCTATTTTTAATGGAAAACTGTGTTAGTAAATAGTGCCAGCCCTGATCAGACGCCGCGTACTGCTGCGTCTGATCTGTGTCTGCACTGTTTGCCAAGGTATCCATTTGGGTGTTTCCCACATGCAATGGGTTAAAGAGTGTTCATTTTTGCAGCAGCTATTTTTAAGGTCTAAGCAAACATCTGACCTAAAGGTTTGTTTGACCCATTTCAGACTGGAAACCCCTAAACGGGTACCATGGCAAACAGTGCAGGCCCAGATCAGATGCCGCAGAATGTGGCATCTGATCAGGGCCTCCACTGTTTGCTAAAAGTTCAGTCATTTTCCAAACAAATTTTGAAGAAAACACAACCTGACACCCCTAAATTTTGAAATGGACTCCTGCTATATATAAGGAGGAAGATTCCATATGCTCTTAAATAGGTTAAATAGTAAATGTATTTTATGGGAATAACACATAAGATTTCTTCTGTATTTTAGACCATGGATTCCGTATGATATAATTACATTTCAGTGCATTTACAGAAAAGTTATACAGTTTACTATTGTGATGTAAATGTTTTTTATGCTTCAATGAAAACATTGACTCACTTGATGTCACACGATCATTAGGTGACATTAAAACTAACACTCTTTTTCTCCAAAATGACAGGATGATGGTGACGTCATGATTTCAAGGAAGCTGTTCTTATGTTAACCCATAAAATGCCAATCACTGCAATTGTCGTCTGCTTTGACATCTGTCAGTTACTTTAAAGTCATTTTTGCATACAGTGTGCACCCAGATCAGACTGCTCCTGTAGGAGCAGTCTGATCTGGGTCCACACTGTTTGCCTGTATGCCAAAACAAGATCACTGCATGCGGGTGGCAACGCTTGGCTGCAAAAATTCTAAGTCGAAAAACGGGCATAACTGTGCCAAAAATATTTTGAGGGTTACCTCACTTATTGGTATGAGTTCCCCTTTTCATAATGAACAACTATTCCAAGTTTCAAAAAAATATGTTCAGTAATGACAGAGATATTGCAAAATGTCCAAGTTTTTGCATGACGATGACGCAGACGACGCCAGAGCCTCATCTTTTTTCTTTGAAAACAGCCAAGCTAATAAAAGGTTTGCAAGAAGATTGAGAGACGACATTAAAGCAGACAACATTTTCAGATGTAGATGTAGTCTTTCTTGGCATCTAAAGGGTTAATAGGACAACTGTGTGGAATTGTCTTCTTGTTGCAATTCTAGTGTTCCGGATAGAAAATAATGCAAACATAAGCAATAAAGGTGATTTGTTTAACAATCACTGAAGTATAATCAAAACTGGGTTATGAGCCAATGTGACCAGAATGATGTTGTTCATACCAATTCGCCTTTGACCGGAAATTGTTCATATTTCAATTAACCTGACCCTTGTCCTGCTGAATACTTTAATCTACCACACCCACTTCTAATTATCAACGAATCAGATTACTTGATGCAAATTACTGCAACAAATTCACAATCTGAATGACAAACAATGTAGATCCTGATCAGTTGGCTTCTTCAGAAGCCATCTGATCTGGATCTACATTGTTTGAAAGATAAGACATATCCGGACTCAGCAGGACAAGGAGTGAAATACCTTCCTTTTTAACTATATTAATCCTCCAGATGCCTTTTTCTGTGCATGTCAAGGTTATTTCACTTATGCAAAACTAACTAATAGTCAGCAATTGGCAAAAACTGATGTTCATGGAGAAAAAACACCTGACCTTCTGTTGCAGAATATGATGTCTCATATGTAACACAAGCTTGGCTAGAACCACAGCGATGAGAGACCTAATGATTAAGAGTCAGGGCTCTGACCCACTAAGCCAAAGAGACCGGACACTTTTTTGCTGCCTAAGTAAGAATGGAAGATAAATGACCCAGCGCATGACAAAACCTACAATAAGACATGTGCTCGCAACAAAGACTCAGATCATCCTGCGCATCCACGTAGTCTGATCTGAGTCTTCATTGTGCACTCTTAGGATAGCAAAGGGCCCAATGCTCCTTCATGCAGCAAGAGAAGTCTCCGGTTAGACTATATGGATGCACCAGCTGATCTGAGTCTTCGATGGGTGCAGGTCTTGTCGTTCGCTGGCTCAAATCTTACTTTATGTTGTTGTATTGCATATATAAGTCCTGCTTGACTGATTTTGGCCACTTTTTGTAGTGTCTCAATGGCTGTTGTCTTCATGTCAATAGTACCACCGGGTAGCTGGAAGAATGCCTTTACTTCACTGATGGAATGCTGAAAAATTTCACAGCAAAACAAGATCACTGACCACGTCAGAAAAGGCCCCACACAAAGCTGTCAAAGAGGGATGGTACAAGTCTACATATACAGTTACCCTTTTTGTACCAAATGGAATCTTCCTCCTTATATATAGTAGGAGTCCATTTCAAAATCTAAGGGTGTCAGATTGTTATTTCATCAAAATTTGTTTGGAAAATGATTTAACTTTTTGTAAAACAGTGTAGGCCCTGATCAGACGCCACATTCTGCGGGGTCTGATCTGGACCTGCACTGTTTGCCAGTGTACCCGTTTTGGGGTTTACGGTACAAAATGGGTTAATATACCAAGGCCCAGAGAGCTACATTATACCAAGGTCCAGAGAGCTACGGTCATCCCAGAAAACCATTTTCTATGTGTGTGTGTTTTAAGTTTCTTGATGCTATGTCAAGAACTGTTGAAGTTATGACCAAGGTTAGGTTTTTGGTTAAGTTTTCCAAAAATAGCTCAAAGGTCAAGGTCACAGGTAAAAAGGTTTGGTGTCAGTGGAAAGGCCTCACCACAAGGAGTGAAATATGAAAGCCTTATCACCTATGGTTACAAATAAACAGGGCTGTTTTTTTCAAAAAAGGAAAGAAAACTTATTAAAAAAATGCAATATAGTTATGGCCCTTTGTCAGAATGTAGGTCTTATGATGGTGACCACAGTGAAAAGATGGATCCCAAAATTGTACAGATTATATGGACCATATTCGACCTATTTACCTCATGGTGCACTTATTTTTTCAAAATTGCATCAAAAAATTGTGGTGAAAAATCTACCAAATAAGCACACACTTGATACGATAAAAATAGATATGTATAACTTGATACATCTGCACTGTTTGTACCGGCCCCGATAGCTCAGTTGGTAGAGTGTCCGCTCTGGGGAAAGGGAGGTCACGGGTTCGATCACGGCCGCGACATACCAAAGTCGTTAAAAATGGTACTAGCTGCTCCTCGCTTGGCACTCAGATTTACGGGGTAGAGCTAGGACTGGTCGACCCAGTGTCAGGATAATGTGACTGGGTGTGGTATCATGTAATGTGTCTGGGACATGATACTTCAGTGAGGCAGCAATATAAAAGTGAGCATTGAGCTCCCTGTCGCAACCAGACACCGTCGTGATATGACTGAAAAATTGTTGAAAGCAACGTTAAACCCGAATTCACACACACACACACTGCACTGTTTGTTATACCCATAAATTAGGTTTCATACATATATGCAGAAGACAGATATATTGGTACACTTTGTATAAGCCCATCGGGGCTTGAAGAAATAGATAGGCTGCATGATGCTTCCACGCAGAGCTGAAACCGACCGCACATGAGTACTGGTAAACCGCTTAGAGGATCTAAGCCTGCCCAGGAAAAGCAGTGCGAGTGGGAATGTCCATGTTTATAAACCCTATTGGTTTCATTTGGCGACAGGGCTTGAGATGTCATTTCATCTCAATGTCGAATAAAAGTCCCACAAAATTGGAAGCAATGTCCCCAAAATGACCTTTACACTGTTGATAGGGAAGTTAAACCTCCTATCAAACAAACAAACACACACTTTCTATAAAACAGTGTAAAGACAACCAAAATGAAATTGCAGAACTCCATACTTTTCTAATCTAGTCTTAGCGTTAACAAATAAAGAAATGTTCTCTATGTAAAGAAAAACGGGTCATCAAACTAAAAAATCTGCAAAATAAACACCCTTAAAAAACCCCACTTTGTACAGTAAAACGAAAAAGTACGATTTACAGAGGTACAAGTTACTTTCTTAATTTTTGCTCAAAAGCAAAGAATGTGGGTGCTGATCAGAACTCCCTCCATGAAGCAGTTCTAATCAGCACCCACAATCTATATTTGTATCAGAACATCACATTAACAAGTTGTGAAATGGACATCCCCATAACCCCATTTTATATAGAAAAAAAACTGGGGTTTATGGGGGTATACATTATATCTCTTATTTCTGCTCCATTGAGGTGGTTCTACCGAGCATCCACAACCTTCATTATGAGTTTAAATAAGAACTAGAAAAAGTGTCCATAGGACACGGATGCCCCCGCCAAATGCCATTCATAAATCAGGCTCTACCTGTTACAAAAACTTTAACCTGAGGTTACAGGATCACGTACGTACGTAAGTACGTACACACACACGTACAGACGGACGTACACATGTACACACGTACAGAAAACCGAAAAACTATATGCCCCCGGCATCATATGATGCGGGGGCATAAAAATACCACAAATTTGCATAGAAAAGTAGCCATTTTGGAGATGTGAAAAAATGCACAATGTCGCACAGGTGTGTTATCGTAATGATAAGAAAAATATCACCAATTTTCAAGAGGATATAGACTGTTTTGCAGCCAGGGAAAAAATGACTTTGTCACTTGGGTCAATATTCCTGGACCCAGTTGTTCGAAGTATGTAAACATGTGAGTTGCTTTTGCACTTGCCTCAACAAAGCATTAACTGAAGACACTGTTGGACACAGTTAACGTATCATTAAAACTTTGATCATTAAATATGGCAAATATGCTGAAATTTTTGTCAACTGTTCTAGCAAGTACAGTATCTTATACTCTGGTATTTTTGCTGGAAAACTAGGAGTAGCTTTTGCATTTGCAAAAGCTACTCACATTTTTTCACCAAAAATAGAAGTAAATTTGCCATATCAAATGATCAAAGCTTTGACTAAATGGTTACTAAAAACATTGTTAGTTTATAGTTTATACTAACTTTTTTAAGTTTGATTGCAATGACAGCTTCAAGCTTATTTGAATCGCTCTCGAACCCTCATTCCAGATGTTATCAAGTGCACAAAAGACTTTTACACCACTGCCTGGGTCGGCAACATTCTTTTGTAGAGATTGATCATGAAATCTTTTCTACGGTCAGTCTCTCCCTTCTGCTGATTCAAGAAGGGCAGTTGTCGGTATCTGGCAAAAGAATGTGCACTGTACTGGTTAACCGCTTACGTATAAGCCTGCCAAGGAAAAGTGTGTATAGGTAAACTGACCAGCTCAAAAATGACCTAAAACAGTGTTGACTGTGCCGTAAAACTCCAATAAAAGAAACACCACTGCTACCCATTTACACCTGGATGGAGTGGGGCAGTGGCATTACGTGTCTTGCCCAAGGACACACCTTGACTTTGGTGGCGGGATTCGAAACCACAACCTCTCGATTACAAGTCAAATGCGCTAACCACTGAGTATCGAGGCTGCATCCTTAGTTAAACATCATTAGTTTTTAACAAACAGATAAAGATGTCTATCTTCTAAACTATTGGCACAATTTTTACAGATTTTTAGCTAACTCTATAGCCTATCAAAGCCTTTAATTTCAAAGGTTCTTTTAAGACAATGTGCCTTTCAGAAATAAAAAGCTCCAATTTCAAACTTACTTCATCATAGACCACCTCTACAGGTTGAATGTTAGTCTTCAAGGAGAAGTCAGCATCTACGTACAGAGGGTTGGATTCAAAATCTAAAGTAAACACTTGGTTCACAGATGGTGCTGAAATCAATACAAATCATCATGTTAACAAGTCTGTGTAATGAACACCCACTTTATAGAGAGAAAACTGGGGGGTTGCATGGGTAAGCATTATTTATTTCTGCTCTAAGACAGAGGTGGCGGACACTCGTTAAAAACATCTGAACGGCAACAGTCCTGTGAAGTTTGAATTTAAACTGGCCCAAGGGTTTAGTAGGAGTTCGCGTTTGAAGCAAATTTATGACATTTTCTATTTTTAGCTCTGGAGGCCATTTTGCTCATCAGAGCAGAACCGTTTTAGCTATTTTGGTAGAGGGTCACCTAAGCATCTTTCTTATTTAGTTTGAATCAATTGGCCAAAGGGTACAGATTTTTCTACTTTTAGCTCTGGTGGCCATCTTGTTTATCAGAGCAAAACGATTTTAGTTATTTTGGTAGAGAGTCACCTAGGCAACATTCCTGTAAAGTTTTAATCAAATTGGCCAAATGATTTAGGAGGAGTTCGTGTTTGAAGCAAATTTATGTTTTTCTACTTTTAGCTCCAGTGGCCATTTTGCTCACCACAGCAGAACCATTTTAGCTATTTTCGTAGAGGGCCGGTCACCTAAGCAATGTTTCTGGCGTTTGAATCAAATTGGCCACAGGGTACAGGAGGAATTGTTGTTTAAAAACTTTTCTATTTTTAGCTCTGGTGGCCATCTTGTTTATCGGAGCCAAATGATTTTAACTATTTTTGGTAGATAGTCAACTAGGCAACATTCCTGTAAAGTCTGAATCTAACTGGTCAAAGGGTTTAGGAGGAGTTCGCATTTGCAGCAAATTTACAACGTTTACTGTTTTTTTTAGCTCTGGCAGCCATTTTGCTCATCAGAGCAGAACTGTTTCAGCTATTTTGTTGAGGGTCACCTAAGCAACTTTCCTATGAAGTTTGAATGAAATTGGCCCAAGAGTATGAGGAATAATCATTTATAATTTTTTTTCTATTTTCAGCTCTGGTGGCCATCTTGTTTATCAGATCGGTATGATTTTAGCTATTTTGGTAGGGAGCCACCCTGGCAACATTCCTGTGAAGTTTGAATCAAATTGGCCCAAGAGTTTAGGAGGAGTTTGTATTTAAAACAAATTGTCGGCAACGGACGATGCATGACGCATGCTGCATGATGGACATTTACTGATCACTATAGCTCACCATGAGAAACTTCCCTAGACAAAACTATAAGTAATCACAGGCACTACGTCAAGTTCTATAGAGTTTCCACAAAAGTGTTGACATCATCCATGAGTGTGGAAAAACATTCTAGGCTATAGCTGTTTTTGTACTGTACCTACCATAGACATTAACATCAGAAGTAACCACAGGCACTAGGTCATGTTCTATAGAGGCTCCTTCTACAGAAAAACTTTCTGTGTGACAAGACAGTCTGAAAATACAGTGGGTTCTGTTTTATAATGACAAAACTTGCTACAAACTTCAAAAACTCGAATACCTTTGGGGCAATGAAAACTTGTTCGAGATAGGGGTAGTTTGAACCACTGACGTCATGAAGCATAATGATAATCATTTTAATAGCTTAACAATCTTCAATAAAATAAAGATATGTTGTGTGTACTCATTAGAATCGCCTCACTGAGGTGATTCTAATGAGTACACACAACATACCTTTTACAGATCAATTCTGACAGGAAACCTCCCTGAAATATCCAAACATCACGATAACAGGTCTATGAAATGAAGACCCCTCTAAACCCCAATTTACATAGAGAAAAGTGGGGTTTACGGGGGGTAAACATTATCTGCCTTATTATTGCTCAAAAACATAGATTGTGGGTACTCGTTAGAACCGCCTCATTGAGGCGGTTCTAACGAGCACCCACAATCTATGTTGAAAGTAGAAATAAGAAAGAAGTTATCATTTGTACTCAAAATTTGTCATTTCTGACACCATGTTGGATGCCATTATTTCACACGGGCATGTTTTCCTAATGTATATGGGTATCTAGAGGTATTGGATGAATTATTTAGGGACTTAAGAATGAGTTCTAATTAGCCATGATAAACGGGCTAGCCCTGGTTGAGTTTTCTAAGTTTCACTGTATAACGACAAACTTACTGAAAATAGTCCTAAGCTCAAGATATGACGGATTTATGGAGAAACTGTATGAATAGTGTATCAAATATTCTAACAAATGTTGTGGACATTTGTTAGAATCACCAAGGAGATTCTCGCCTAGGCAAGGCAATTCTAACAAATATCTACATTTGTTTCTTGCAGTAAGTGTGTGAAAGTGGCCATTCACTACCTATTATACTGGAAGACTGTGTTATAGTGGTAAACAATACTTTGAACAACCCTTATCATTATAACAGGCATAAAAATCATCATCATTAAGGAGACTAAATATAATTTAAAGAGGGGCTAAAATTGTTTAGCAGCCCCTGTCCATAGCCCCAGATAAGAGGGGGTATAAACGTATTATTTTTATTTCTGCACAAAAACTTATGTTGTTGGTACTCATTAGAAGCACGCCTCACCAAGGCACTCCTAATGAGTACCCACAATGTATGTTTTCATGCAGATATAAGAAAAATATCAGTACTTTTCGGATGAAAGTGCCTTATCTGAGGCTATACCCTGTCAAATGAGGACTACTACTCAAAAAGTTTCTGAGGAGAAAAGATCAAAGTCACAAAATGTTATATATTTTTTGTTAAAAAGGTGGATATACTGGTCGATCAACATACCTGTACAATGTGACTTATATATATGTATTTCAAGAAGAAAATCTGTATCTGAAAATGCAGTCTGTTTATGTTGTCTGCTGCATCTTTTTGCAAACGGTTTTAAAAATATTTCTGCATACAGAAAAACAGTGTGAACCCTGATTAGACTGCTCGAAGAGGAGCAGTCTTATCTGGGTCCACTTTGTTTGCAACAATGGAATTATAAAGCAATCAGTAGACAACAAAGCAGACGTTAATTGTTGTGATTAACATGGTTATGATCCATCACAGATAGTAATCCAGCCCACCTGAATGCTTTTCCAGCAGGTCTAGTCTCCCAGGATCCAAGCATCTGTGTGACAGAGACTTGCAGAATCTTCTTGCTATAGTTGACCAAGGATAAACAGCAGCTCTTTAAGTTCACTTGAACTTTATGTTCTATGTACTGAAAGAAGAATAATTTTATGTACAGTGCGCTCAAACCCACAACATACATTTTAAAAACATTGTAAATTTTACCACCGGAAAATGAAACTTTTCAAATGAAAAATTTCAACATTTTTCTTATTTCTGCTCAAAAACATAGATTGTGGATATAAGGCGGTTCTAGCGAGTACCTACAATCTATATTTTTGAGCAAAAATAAGAACAAGAGCGGTCGCATGACAGCATAGCTTGCATGTTTTGCGCCTTCAAGATATAAGGTAAAATTACTGAACCATGAAATATAGGTCACACTCACCTAGATATATTTTGAGATCAATGATCAGGTCACATGGAACATATATTCCAGATATTACATTTCAGAATCAAATTGTGTCTGAATTATAAGGCAAAATCATTGAACCATAAAAATAGGTCACAATGACCCAGATATATTTCTATGTCAATCATCGGGTCACATGGAATTAATAATCCTGGTGAGACATTTCTCCATCAAATAGTATTCAAGATAATAGGCAAAATCACTGAACCATGAAATATAGGTCAGTGACATAGATATATTTTGAGGTCAATAATGGAGTCACTGAACCATGAAATATAGGTCACAATCACCTAGATATAATTCAAGGTCAATCATGGGGTCACACAGAATAAATATGCCAGGTATGACATTTCTCCATCAAATAGTATTCAAGATAATAGACAAAATCACTGAACCATGAAATATAGAACAAACTGACCTGGATATATTTTGCGGTCAATTATTGGGTCACATGGAACTGATAATCCAGGTATGACATTTCTCCATCAAATAGTATTCAAGATAATAGGCAAAATCACTGAACCCTGAAATATAGGTCACAGTGACCTAGATATATTTTGAGGTCAATAATGGAGTCACATGGAACTAATATCCCAGGTATGACATTTCTCCAACAAATAGTCTTCAAGATATAAGGTAAAATCATTGGACCGTGAAATGTAGGTCACCATGACCTCCACCCTTTTACACTCGAACCAATGTCACTTGATTGGCTGATGTATAACCAATTGTGTCTATAACGTTTTAGCATAATGGAAAGGTATACAACAAATTACAAAGGTATTCTAGATTTTGACCCCTAGCCCTACCCCATCCCCACTCCCAGGCAAGAACCCAGGGGTGTGTTGTCTTGGAATCTCAGAAGACACCCCCAGGTATCCAAGTTGTAAATATGAATGCTTTGTGATAAGTGATTGTTGAGATATAAGTATTTGAAAAACTTAAACGCAGTGTGACAGGAAGGCACATGCAAATGCAAACGTGGGCGCAAACGACCGAGGTGACAACACTTCGTACAGGCGAGCTAAAAATAATGTATACCACTGCAAACCCCAGTTTTACTGTATAAAAGTGGGGTTTATGGGAGCCAAACTAATACAGGCATATTTTCTTGATGATAAGGAGGATGGAAAGTTTGTCCCACCATGTTTTTCAAAGTCTGACAACTTTTGGAGACAGAAAGTTGTTTTCCTTGTTTGAATCTTCCAAAACTGAGTGAGTAGGGGGATACTATAAATAATGGGAATAAACTCCTTCCAGAGATTATTGATAATCAAAGACTGTACATGTAACATAGGGCACAGAGTAACAGGTAAAATTCTTCCTTCTATGGGAGCAAATTCTTTCCTTCAATAGCAGCTGTTTTGAAAATGGTGGACAGACAGAAATATTATTAGTTTGACATAGCTTTCCCATGAAATGAAAGGTGAATATTTCCAGATCACAATGTTTTCTGCAAGTTTACAAATTCACCTAAAAATCGTTACCTCTTTCGGTAGTTTAGCAATGTTGGCGTTTTTATCATAACCTATCCCTTTGTACAGATTAGCTTTTTCTTCTGGAGAGAGTCTAGAAAACCAGTCTGAAATTAAAGCAAGATTTATTATTCCTCATTACAATACATCAGTATAATTTTGGACCCCTTAAACTCCAATTTTATATAGTAAATTTGTTTGTTTGTTTGATTTTAGGTTTAACACCCCCTTTAACACTGTATAGGTCATTTTGGAGACGTTGCATCCAATTTTGTAGGACTTTTACCAGACATTGAGATGAAATGACATCTCAAGCCCTGTCGCCAATGAAACCAATAGGGTTTATAAGCATTGGGTGGTCCGATTCGCACTGCTTTGCCTTGGCAGGCTTAGATCCTCTAAGCGGTTTACCAGTACTCGTGTGCAGTCAGTTTCAGCTCTGCGTGGAAGCATCATGCAGCCCATCTATTTCTTCAAGCCCCGCTTGGCGGGGGCCATTTTATAGTAAAACTGGGGTTTACAGGGGTATACAATATTTTTTCTTATTTCTATGTTTTGAGCAGAAATTGAATATTCAGAATTTTTTGGGGGATTTTTTTTTTATTTTTAGAGGTAAAATTTTCAGTATATTTGAATAGGCATATTTTCATAACACATCTGTGTGACAAAGTGTAAACTTGCCTTTCTCAAAAACAGTTATTCATTCTTCTGATGAAAATCGGTACTAATTAGAACTGCCTCACTGAAGCAATTCTAACCAGTACCCGCAAACTATGTCTTGGAGCAGAAATAAGTTAAATAATGTATACCCCTGTAAACTCCAGTTTCCTCTATTTCCTCATTAAAAGATTTCTATTTTTGACTTTGTCAGCCAGCGTCCTCAATGGAGCAGAACTATTTTAGCTATTTTGGTTGAGAGCCATCTATAGACCACAATCCTGTGAAGTTTGCATCAACTTAAGTATTTGTCACCATCTTATTCAATGAATCAGAACAATTTTAGCTATTTCAGTAAAGAGCCATCAAGGCAACATTCCTGTCATTATGAAACATGCCTATACAAATACATTGTAAACTTTACCCCAAAGAAAATGAAAATTTCAAGATTAGAACTGCCTCACTGAGGCAATTCTAACGAGTACCCGCAACCTATGTCTTGGAGCAGAAATAAGTTAAATAATGTATACCCCTGTAAACTCCAGTTTCCTCTATATAAAGTGGAGTTTCAAGGGGTGTTCATTACAGGCACGTGTAAACATGACACAACACTATTGTTGGGGTGCAAAGCTGAAACCTTGTTAGCACAACCATGTTATATCCACAAACAAAACAAATAAATTGCAGAGAAAAATGATCATTTATGATCAATATCTATACATTTTTAAGACCTATCTTATGACAAGAAAGTCGTAACAAAAGAAAGAAGCAAAGCTGGAAAATTCCTGCTTAAGGTGGGATTAAAACCCTCGGGTGATTAGGTGAAAGTCCAGTGCTCTAACCATTGAGCAAAAGAGTGAAAAACTGCATCTCAAAATATTGTCTGTTTATTGTGTCTGCTGCATCTACTTGCAAACTTCTCAAACATATTTATGCATACAGGTGAACAGTGTGGTCCCAGATTAGACTGCACCTCAGATCTTGGTCCACACTGTTTGTAAAAATGACTTTTAAAGTAACCAGCAGATGACAAAGCACACAACAAATGTTGTGATTGGCACCTTATGGGTCAAAAGAAACTCGTGCACATGTCTGGAACATGTGCTTGTATAATGAATACAGGAATCTCATAGAAAAACACAAGTTAGGTATTTGGTGTTAACTGAATGATATTGTTTGTCAATTCTACATAAAAACCTATGATGTGGGTATTCATTAGAACCACCCTGCCAAATACCAACCTAATAAGTTCAGTCCCTGCCCATCAGGGCTTGAAGAAATAGATGGCTGCATGATGCTTCCACGCAAAGCTGAAACCGACCACACACGAGTACTGGTGAACCGCTTAGAGGATCTAAGCCCGCCCAGGCAAAGCGGTGGGAATAGGACCATCCATGCTTATAAAACCCATTGGTTTCATAGGGTGACAAGGCTTGAGATGTCATTTCATCTCAATGTCGGGTAAGAGTCCCACAAAATTGGCAATGTCTCCAAAATGACATATACAGTGTTGATGGGGAAGTAAACCTCAAATCAACCAACCAACCACCTTATAAGTTGCTGTAATTTCTATTCACCGTATTTGCATTATTTGCTGGCTCCCAGCTTGCACATTGTCAATATTGGAAAAACAGGTAACCAGACCCCCCTGACCTTTCAAGGTCAGGGGGGTCTGGTTACCTGTTTTTCCAACACTGATAACCTTCAGACTAGGAACCAGCAGATAATGCAAATAAGGTGAATACAGAATGGCCATACCAACCTTTCTCTTCTGTCAGTTCTACTTCTATCTCTTCTTCTTCCTCCTCACTGCCAGATCCAAACCATCTGTCCCACCAGCTTAGCTTCTCTTTCTCTTTCTTAACTAACTTCTCAGGGGCATACTGTAAATAATATCCAAACTAGAAATGTTTTCAGAGGAAAACAATGTCCCTCCATCATAACTACAGTAGAACTTCGATGGCTCGAACATCGATGGCTCGTTTACCATGGATGAGTCGAACCCATTCTTGAGTCCCTAGGCAAATCCTCTACATAAGAAATAGTGGGGGATAAATAAGGAGATTTTAGTCTTTTATCTTGCAAATGTATGCTGTGTGTACTCATTAGAATCAAATGTATGCTGTGTGTACTCATTAGAATCGCCTCGATGAGGCGATTCTAATGAGTACACACAGCATACATTTTCATTATAGAACACCGAAAGGATGTTTAAAAATATCATGTTATGTCTCCTGGCAGTAATCCTCAGTGGCTCGAACTACCCCTGCCTCGAACAGATTTTCGAGGTCCAAAAGGTGTTTGAGCCATTGAAGTTCGACTGTATAACTGAAACAACCATTTGACTTTGAAAACTAGGTTTAGGTTACTAAAATCTAAGGTGCACACATGCCATTTTGGCCAAAAACTGACAGTTTTTAGGATCCTGTGACCTTAAAAAAAGTAAAGATCACCCAAATCTAATCAAACTAGACAAAAGTGCCCAGTGGGGCACGTATACCCCCGGCCAGTGCCATCACCTCAGCTGAAAATAGCAATGTCAAAAGCTTCTTTGCATATACAGAACTACAAAGGGAAATAACTCTAAAAGGCCTGACCCCTTGGCCCTTATATTCTTTCCCACAATACAACTAGTCATACTGATCATGTTTGCAAAATTTCAAGTTTCTATGTACAGTAGTTAATGAGAAATCTTTGACACAAAATAAAAATATACACTATTAAACAGCAAGAACTACAAAGGGAAATAACTCTAAAAGGCCTGACCACTTGGCCCTTATTTTCTTTCCCACAATACAAGTAGTCATACTGATCATGTGTGCAAAATTTCAAGTTTCTATGTGAAGCAGTTCCTGAGATATCTTTGACACAAAATAATTGTTTACGGACAGACAGACGGAAAAGACAAAAACTATATACCCCCATTGCATACTTCGTATGCCGGGGGTATAAACATCGGTAGGTTGTCTTGTACCAAGTTTAACCAATACTCATCAATTCTTAAACGAGACAGGATGCAGACAAGCCATTATTTGCCCAAAATTGACAGTTTCCAGAGTCTGTGATCATGAAAATAAGGTGAAGGTCACCGAAATCTTACTAAATCTTTGGTAGGTTGTAGTGGTATATTGTAAAATGTTTAATCAAATTTTATTGATTCATTCAAGAGATAGGGTGCAGACAAGCCAAAATTGACAGTTTTTGGGGACATGTGCAATGGAATCTACTACCTTATATAAAGCAGGTGTCCATTTCAAAATTTAGGGGTATCAGGTTGTGTTTTCTTCAGAAATTGATTTGGAAAATTTGCAAACAGTGTAGGACCTGATCAGACGCCATGTTCTGTGGTGTCTGATCTGGGCTTGCACTGTTTGCCAACTACCCATTTTGGGGTTTCTGGCACAAAAATTGGGTGAAACCAATAAATAATAAAGCTGCAAATGCTACCTCCGATTTTGCCTGCTCTCTCGCTATGACGATATTACAGACATCAAGTCCCTCCTCAAGCTCCCGTAGCTTAGATTTGATAGACTCGTGATCTGGAGACAGCTTCAAACTCTTCTTGTATAGGTCTTTATACTTCCTGTACTTGGTTCTGAAAAAAAAAAAAAAAAACATTTTCCAGGTAACGGTCAATGCTACAGTAATATTCTGCTATATTAAACCTTTTTGTAACCAGATGGAATCTTCCTCCTTATATATGGCAGGAGTCCATTGCAAAATTTAGAGGTGTCAGGTTGTGTTTTCTTCAAAATTTGTTTGGAAAATGGCTGAACTTTTTGCAAACAGTGGAGGCCCTGATCAGACGCCGCATTTTGCGGCGTCTGATCTGGGCCTGCACTGTTTGCCACAGTACCCGTTTAGGGGTTTCCAGTCTGAAATGGGTTAATTTTGTATAGTAAAATTCCTCTTTTAACCCTTCTTGTACCAAATGGAATCTTCCTCCTTATATAAAGCAGGAGTCCAATTCAAAATTCAGGGGTGACATGTTGTGTTTTCTTCAAAACTGATTTGGAAAGGGCTGAATTTTTAGCAAACAGTGTAGGCCCTGATCAGATGCCGCATTCTGATCTGGGCCTGCAATGTTTGCCAATTACCCGTTTTGAGGTTTTTGGAAACAAGTTAAATTTTATTAGGCTAATTCTTCTTTTAAATATATATTTAAAAGGTTCCGTTATTCTTTATTTGTGTTTTCTACACCCAATGCCCTCTAGTAAAAGATCACTTCTGGGACCGTTCAAGGTTTAAAGACCACTTTTGAACAGTCCCATAGGTGGTCTTAATATAGGAAGTTTATTGTATATTTTGCTACAACATGCAATATCATCACAACTTGCTAATCAGTTCATGTGAAGAGTATAGTAATGCAAGTGTGATGGTTTTGCCAAACTTGTACATTAATGCAAACTCACCAGAACAGTCACTATTTATAAACAAGATGTGTTTGTGAAACACTGATGCCCCTGAACAGTGCATGTTAAATATGAAAGCAGTATCACTCAGTAATCGAAAGGTATGGCCAATGTTCAAGTCTTAAAGTAGGTCAAGGTCACAAGGTAAAAAATTATGGGATTGATGAAAAAGTGTTGTGACATAGAATGCACATGTGAAATATGAAAGCCCTATCACTTACCAATTGAAAGTTATGGCCAATGTTACAGTTTTTAAAAAGTAGGTCAAACGTCAAGGTCACGAGGTCAAAAATTGTGGTACCACTGGAAAGATCTTGTGAAAAAGAATGCACACGTGAAATATGAAAGCCCAATCACTTACCAATCAAAAGTTATGGACTATGTTAAAGTTTTTAAAAAGTAGTTCAAACATCAAGGTAACAAGGTAAAAAAATATGGTACCACTAGAAAGGTCTTGTGGCAAGAAATGCACATGTGAAATATGAAAGCCCTACCACTTACCAATCGAAAGTTATGGTCAATGTTAAAGTTTTTAAAAAGTAGGTCAAATATCAAAGTCAAGGTCACAAGGTCAAAAATTATGGTACCACTAGAAAGGTCTTGTGACAAGGAGTGCACATGTGAAAAATGAAAGCCCTAACACTTACCAATCGAAAGTTATGGTCAATGTTAAAGTTTTTAAAAAGTAGGTCAAACATCAAAGTCAAGGTCACAAGGTCAAAAATTATGGTACCACTAGAAAGGTCTTGTGACAAGGAGTGCACATGTGAAAAATGAAAGCCCTACCACTTACCAAACGAAAGTTATGGCCAATGTTAAAGTTTTTAAAAAGAAGGTCAAACATCAAGGTCAAGGTCACGAGGTCAAAAATTATGGTACCACTAGAAAGGTCTTGTGACAAGGAGTGCACATGTGAAATATGAAAGCCATATCACTTACCAATCAAAAGTTCTGGCCAATGTTAAAATTTTAAAAAATGTGAAAAAAGGAGGTCAAAGGTCAAGGTCACGAGATCAAAAATTATGGTACCACTGGAAAGGTCTTGTGATAAGGTATACACATGTGAAATATGAAAGCTCTATCTATTACCATTCAAACGTTATGCCCAATGTTAAGGTTTTTGTAGACAGACAAACGGACAAACAGACAGACCAAAAACTATATGCCCCCCCCCCCAAATCTCGATTCCGGAGGCATAAAAAATCTTAAGTTTGTAAACAATAACATCACATGACCACATACAACCATTTTTCTATACTTGTGTGACCAATTTCTGTTAAAATTCCATCTTGAAAAAGGAGTATAGTGCACAGAAATGCGTCAATCAAAATAAAACAAAAAGTTAAAAGGTACCATTGTTAGTTGCTTGTTCTGTTGTTTTGACTCTATTTTGATATTTATAAAAATGTACTATGACCCAAGACAAACTTATTTTATAAAAGGTTTATCTGATGAGCACAAGGAATACACCACAGGGGCCAGTTGTTCAAAACTAACGACGTCATTAGTTAACGTATCGTTAAAACCTTGATCATTAAATATGGCAAATATGCTGAAATTTTTGCTGAAAAAATGTGAGCAGCTTTTGCTAACGCAAAAGCTGCTCACATTTTTCCAGCAAAAATACCAAAATTTACGATATTGTACTTGCTAGAAGAGCTAACAATATGACCGCTAACGAGCTAACGATGCTTTGAACAACTGAACAAAACCTAAGTTAGAGACACTGAAAACTAGACCTATGAAGTGATCAAGCAAGCATCTTTCAAGAATCACTAGACACACAACACATATGCAATATACTTGTGTGGATGGGCCTTTCATTTTAGATGCTTAGGTTTGGATATGAAACGTTGCTTGGGGCTAGTGCCTAATTCTCTGTCTATCCAATAGTAAATGCACACCTGATTTATTCAGGGATAACCAAAAACAGGTAGTGAAATGAGAGTACTGGGTCCTGCCTTTCACAAGCCGATTTGTTGGAGCTCTAAGAACCCTCACCAAACCCTGACCAGATATTCGCAACATCACACACTGGACTCTACTTTTAAGGTTTCTTTGCCCATGAGTTGACTCACATACTGTTTGCATAACCAAAAATATTATTACACAGAACAATACAACTCTAGGAAACAACAGTCTTTCTCTCTGCGGATGGCTACCCTTAAATAAATGCTTTTTATATTTAGGTGTTCTCAACTTATCACTTTTTTTTCCATTACACATAAATGCACAGTATGCCTATGGATACAGCAGAGGCCTATGTTGGGCCGCCTCCATGGCCTAGTAGATAAGAGCTTTGTCTCTTAATCATTAGGGTTCTCACTGCTGTGGGTTCGAGCCTAGCTTGGGTCATGTGAGACTCCAATGTCTGAAAAAGAAGGTGAGGTGGTTTTTCTCAGGGCACCCCAATTTTCGCCCACCTCTGATTAAAGATCAGCTTGAAATAAGTGAAATAAGCTTGAAAGGGCCATAAAATGAACCCCCACCCCCTCTGCCCCTCCCAAAAATATGCCTTTGGATATCATAATCACAATACCTGTGCTCTTTAATCCTCTCCCAGGAGTAGGGCCTGATCCTCTCTTCAACCACAGCAGTGTAGGCGTACACCCACCACGACCTAGGACTGATCTTCAGAGGAACATTGGGATGGTATTTCCTGTACCGCTGGTTCACGGCCATCAGGTGGAAAGAATCTTTCAGACTCAGCACATTCAAGAACTAGAAAGCCGAAAAAATTGATGTCACGGATAAAGTACACCATAAGCTCTATATAACACTGCTCATTATAACATTGTTTTGGATATAACATGGTTTTAGGATGTTGGGAAAAACTTAGGGAGATTTTCAACATTTTATCTTGAAAATGTATGTGGTGTGTACTCAGAATTTATCACGAAAACAAGCCTATATAGTTTTGAACCCCTTGAATCCCACTTTTATATAGTAAAGCTGGGGTTTACAGGGGTAAACCTTATTTTTCTTATTTCTGCTCTAAAATATAGATTGTGGGTACTCGTCAGAATCGCCTCAATGAGGCGGTTCTAATGTATTCCAAAATCTATATTCGCCTCAATGAGGCCGTTCTAATGTATTCCACAATCTATATTTTTAGCAGAGTTAAGAAAAATATCACAACTTTTCATCATTAAATCTTCATTTTTTCGGCAATAAAATGTACTATGTATTTTTATAGGCGTGTTTTCGTAATGTGTCTCATGATGAGCATGAAAAAAAGTTTTATAACCTTTGACCCTGATTTAGGATATATCCGCGCTCTTGTGATTAGTCAGGCACTACTTTTCAGCATAATTTTAACACTTTTTGTATCAAATGGAATCTTCCTCCTTATATATAGCAGGAGTTCATTTCTAGATTTAGGGGTGACAGGTTGTGGTACCTTCAAAATTGATTTGGAAAATGGCTGAACTTTCTGCAAATAATGTAGGCCCTGATGAGACGCCGCATTCTGCGTTCTGCGGCGTCTCATCTGGGCCTGCATTGTTTTCAAAGGTACCCATTTTGGGGGTTTCCGGTACAAAATGGATTAAATTGCATTTTTTAACACTTAAAGTATCAAGCAAGTTGAAGCAGATGATATTTGATATACTTAATTATTTTTCAGAGAAAATCTTCTTCACTGAAGTATGAACAATTCTTAAAACAGCAAAATTAAGAACAGATTACCTGTTGCCGTGACAACAGAATCTCAATTTCCTGCAGTGTGACATCAGCAAACAATTTCGGGATTGTTGTGTTATTATCCTTGCTGATTATCAATCTTGTTTCTGCAGAAACTGGCTCTATAACTGAAATTATACAAAACATTATTCACCTAAACAAGAGTCCCATGGGCCACTATGCTCACCAGAGGTTTATATCGTACACAGGCATGTCATCCATCTTGGTCATGTGTCTACAGTCCCACAAATAACTGTTCACTGCCTCATCCCAGAGAGACTCATGTAATTTGGTTTCAATCAGTACAGCAGTTATAGTGGCGAAGAAGATAAAAAAACTGAAACTACTTCCAGGACAAAAGTCAGAAAATGACCTTGACTTTTGGAATTGATAAACTTCCATTCAACTGATTGCAAATATCAATTCTGATGCCACAGACTACAGCAGAATCAGAAAAATCCACTGTTTTGCCTTTTTTCCATACAAATGCCGAAGTGACCAAATTTGATCTTGATGAAAACAGGTCAAGGTCAACCAAAGGTCATCATTTGAATAAACTTGGTAGGACCCAAGTCCCTAATGTTATATACAAAGTCAGAAGGTCATTGGGTTCCAGAGGAGAATATTTTCATGATTTTTACCAAGTATGAGCATGGTGGCCATATTGGTCATATGGCCCAGTCCTTACGAACAAACTTTCGTTCCCTCTCCCCATTGAAGAAACCTCCGTGGTGTAGTGGTTATGCTACTCGCCTTGTAAACCAGGGGTTGCAGGATCGATCCCAGGCTTCTCCAGACTTTCGGATGAGTCTTTAAACCGAGGTTCCGTCTCCGTATGACCTTAGCTGTTGGTGGGATGTAAGACTCAAACACTCACTCACTCTTCCATTTGGTTTCTATCAACCCAATTTGGTTTCAATCAACCCAGGAGTTTCGGCCCCCGCCCATCGGGGCTTGAAGAAATAGATGGGCTGTATGATGATTCCAAGCAGAGCTTAAACAGGCCCACGCATGAGTACTGGTAAACCGCTTAGAGGATCTAAGCCTGCCCAGGCAAAGCGGTGTGTCCATGCTTATAAACCCTATTGGTTTCACTGGGCGGCAGGGCTCGAGATGTCAGTTCATCTCAATGTTGGGTAAAAGTCCCACAAAATTGGTAGCAAGG
Source organism: Lucinisca nassula (assembly GCA_963580285.1). Classification (NCBI taxonomy): domain Eukaryota; kingdom Metazoa; phylum Mollusca; class Bivalvia; order Lucinida; family Lucinidae; genus Lucinisca; species Lucinisca nassula. Next base: position 21,780,376 of record OY757013.1, on the reverse strand, counting down.
TCTCCAAAATGACCTTTACAGTGTTGACGGGGACGTTAAACCTCAAATCAAATAAACAAACAACCCAGGAGTTTAACTGGAGAAGATAAAAATACTGAAACTGAGCCATCCAAGACAAAGGTCATTACTGACCTTGAACTTTGGAATAGATTAACTTCCATTCAGCTGATTGCAAATAATATTTCTGTTGCCACAGGCTACCATGTAATCAGTAAAATCCACTGTTTTGCCTTTTTTTTCCATACAAATGTCTAAGTGACCAAATTTGACCTTGACATAAAACAGAACCAAAGGTCATCATTTGAACAAATTTGGTAGGGCCTGAGTCCCTGATGCTACATACCAAATTATAAGGTCATTAGCCATTTGGTTCCTGATAAGAAAATTTTTAAAGATTTTTACCATATATGGGCATGGCGTGTGACCCAGTCCTTATGAACAAACCTTTGTTCCCCCTTCCCACAGAGGCTCCACATGTAATTTGGTTTCAAACAATCCACCAGTTTAAGTGGAGAAGATAAAAATACTGAATCTGAGCCATCCAGGACAAAGGTCAGTGAATGATCTTGACCTTTGGAATTGATTAACTTCCATTCAGCTGATTGCAAATATCATTTCTGATGCCACAAGCTACCATGCAATCAGACATTCCACTGTTTTGCCTTTTTTCCATACAAATGTATAAGTCACCAAATTTGACCTTGACAAAAAACAGGTCAAGGTCAACCAAAGGTCATCATTTGAACAAACTTGGTAGGGCCTGAGTCCCCAATGCTGCATACCAAGTTTCAAGGTCACAATCTATACATTTTTGTTTACACATAACACAATTACTTAACAAACTCTGTTTCTACTTTGGACCACGGTGTAAGGAAACACTTGGTTTATTTTAAAACTGGACGAACAGAACTGGCAAACTGCTCCAGATAAGATCAAGTTACAAGGATAATAAGATACTGGGTTAGAAACATTTGTGGGTACTTGTTAGAATCACTTCAATGAGGAGAGCCATCTGAGCAACTTTCCTGTGGGGCCTGAATGAATTATGCCCAAGGGTTGTCACTTAAAATGTTTCTATTTATAGCTCAGGCATCCAACTTGCCCAATGGAGCAGAGCCACTTTAGTTATTTTGATACAGAGTCACCTAGGCACTGATAAGTTTGAATGAAATTCACCCAACGGTTTAGAACAAATGTCATTAAAAGATTTCTATTTTTGGCTTTGTCAGCCAGCATCCACAATGGAGCAGAACTATTTTAGCTATTTTGGTTGAGAGCCATCTATAGACAACAATCCTGTGAAGTTTGCATCAATTTTAGTATTTGTCACCATCTTATTCAATGAATCAGAACAATTTTAGCTATTTCAGTAGAGAGCCATCTAGGCAACATTCGTCATTATGAAACATGCCTATACAACTACACTGTACACTTTACCCCAAAGAAAATGAAAATTTCAAGATGAAAACTTGTGACATTTTTCTTAATTCTGTATTTTAGAGCAGAAATAAGAAAAATAAGGTTTACCCCTGCAAACCCCAGTTTTATTATAAATAATTAGGGATCAAGGGGGTCAAAATTATATAGACGTGTTTTCGTTATGGAAGTGTGAATGACATTGGTCCCTACCGTAATTACATGATTTTATGCTATTTTTTTCTATTCTTCATATTTTGCAACGGAAGGTCAGGTGGTTTTTCTCCGTGTACTCCGGTTTTCGCCCACCTCTGATTAACGATCGGCTCAATATGAGTGAAATAATCTTGTTAAACCAAAACCCCCCCAAAAGAAAAAAATTCTTCATATTTCTCCATATAAACACAAGTTGTGGGTGAACATATGTTTTTGACATGAAATAAGGAAATTTTACTCCTAATTACCTTTGTTACTCCATAATTATACCACAACCTCATAATAACACTGTTCATTATAACACAGTTTTTGGTGTAACACAGTTTCAAGATGGATCCCAAAAATGTATAGATTATATAGAAAAATGACCTTGGTACCTTGGCAAACAGTGCAGGCCCAGATCAGATGCCGCAGAACGCGGCATCTGATCAGGGCCTACACTGTTTGCAAAAAGTTAAGCCATCGTCCAAACAGATTTTGAAGAAAAAAAACCTGGCACCCCTAAATTTTGAAATGGCCTTGTGCTATAGATTCCATTTGGTACAAAAAGGGTTAATTGGTCATTTTTCTATATTGTCTCTATATTTTTTTGTATATAACATGGTTGTTTAACTAACATGGTTTCAGCTTTGGACCCCTACAATAGTGTTATAAAGAGGTGAGTTGTAACTGGAGCTTACCTGCATATCACAGTTCATTAGTGTTTTTGTCAGTTTGTGATCTTGGACATGATGTCTTACCAAACTGTCTCTTCCCCGCCCATAGGGGCTTGAAGAAATATATGGGCTGCATGATGCTTCCACGCAGAGCTGAATCCGGCCCCCACACTAGTACTGGTAAACCGCTTAGAGGATCTAAGCCTGTCAAGGAACCGCGGTGCGAGGCGGACTGTCCATGCTAATAAACCCTATTGGTCATTGGGCGACAGGGCTTGAGATGTCATTTCATCTCAATGTCGGGTAAAAGTCCCACAAAATTGGAAGCAACGTCTCCAAAATGACCTTTAGTGTTGACGGGGATGTTAAACCTCAAATCAAACAAACAAACTTACCAAACTGTCAAATATTGATGAAGAGATTTTTTTTTTTCAACAATCCATGGGACTGACACAACAATAAATTTTTAAATATTGACCTTATTTGCATTATTTGCTGGTTCCTAGTCTGAGGATTATCAGTGTTGGAAAAACAGGTAACCAGACCCCCCTGACCTTTCAAGGTCAGGGGGGTCTGGTTACCTGTTTTTCCAATATTGACAATGTGCAAGCTTGGAGCCAGCAAATAATGCAAATATGGTGAATATGCTTTTGTTACAAACACTAACTTACTGAAATCAAAGTCTTCTTCAAATATTCTGTGTTTCAAAATAGCCTGTTTCAGCAGATTCTGAAAGAAACAAAAGGACTACTTTATCACTACCGTTTTTTCCCTAAATATTCAGACACCAAAAATTCATAAAAAATATTTGGCCAAAATGTATAATGAATACATAATAATTCGAATACAATGAACACCTTTGGGACTGTCCAGAAGTGATCTTATTGGCTGGATGGTCTTAAAAAAATGGATATTATTGTTAAGGTTAACCTAATTTGGAACTTGAAAATGAACTTCTAAATAGTAAGTGGTAATACTTTCAGGTGGCCTAAATAGCAGAAGTTTACTACAATCTATGATGCTAAAAGAATTATCTAACTATGTCTTTATTTTTCGGGTAAAAACCGAGACACTAGTGCCCACATGCTCCACACAAGCACATCCTCTCTCCCTCAATCTGAATCAAAGAACTGAGAGCACTGGTGGGTGTGCTCTCTTGAAAAGTAGGCTGAACGGTGACTTACACTATTTCCATTAACCCTCTATTTCCTGTACTTTAACCCTTATCCTGCTGCATAAATTAATTTAGCCACACCCATTGCTAACTATCAACCAATCAAATTACTTGATTTGATGTATTTTTCAATTTACAAACCGCCTGACAAACAGTGTAGATCCTGATCAGATGGCTTCTCAGAAGCCATCTGATCTGGATCTACACTGTTTGCAAAGGTAGGGGATATTGTGTTCAGCAGGATAAAAATTTGTGTGCGTTCCCTCCCCACCCCCCCCATCCCCCCCACCCCGACTTATTTTTACTCCAAACATATGTTGTAGATACTCATTAGAACTGCCTCACAAACCTAGGTCTTGGAATATAAATAAGAAACAATAATTTATACCCTTGTAAACTTCAGTTTTCTCTATATAAAGTGGTTTGCTTGCTTGTATTGGAGTTTTGATGGCCCCATCAACCCCTTTTTAGGTCATTTTTGAGCTTATTGGTTTACCTATCCACACTTCCTGTGCAGGCTTAAATGTAACCAGTTAACAAGTACAGTGTACATTCTTTCACGAGAAACTGACAACTGCCCTTCTTGAATCAGCGGAAGACAATGACCATAGAAAATATTTCTATAAAGTAGGTTTAACTGGAGTCTTCATTATACGGACTTGTAAACATGATGCTTATAATTAAGAAAATACAAGCGTAAGAGGAATTTTTTCAATTTTATACATCTGCTAGATTTTAATATAGTTTACTCTGATATCTCAAACTACAAACTGTGTATGGCCCCCAACCATCGGGGCTTGAAGAAATATATGGGCTGCATGATGCTTCCACGCAGAGCTGAAACCGAGCCGCACACGAGTACTGGTAAACAGCTTAGAGGATCTAGGCCTGCCCAGGCAAAGCGGTGCGAGTCGGCCCATCCATGCGTATAAACCCTATTGGTTTCATTGGGGGACAGGGCTTGAGATGTCATTTCATCTCAAGGTCGGGTAAAAAGTCCCACGAAATTTGAAGCAACGTCTCCAAAATGACCTTTACAGTGTTGACGGGGATGTTAAACCTCAAATCAAACAAACAAACAAAACAAAACGAATTGTGTAAAACTACATTTTAGCCAATGTTGTTTCAATTTTGCTATACAACTCCTTTTAGCTCTAACTACTGTTATCTCAAATTAAAATTTCAGTCCAATAAAAATCAACAGTATTTATGTGATGGAGGAATGACATGTTCAACTGAGATGAGCATTAAAAAGTTTTTTTAACCCTTTTTGTACAAAATGGAATCTTCCTTCTTATATATAGCAGGAGTCCATTTCAAAATTTAGGGGTGTCAGGTTGTGTTCTCTTCAAAATTGATTTGGAAAATGCCTGAACTTTAAGCAAACAGTGGAGGCCCTGATCAGACGCCGCATTCTGCGGCGTCTGATCTGGGCCTGCACTGCTTGACCAGGTTTTAAAGCCATGGGCCCAGAAAAAGTCTGTCTGCAGTAATATGAACAGTGTAGACTCAGATCAAACAGAGCTATTTGATCTAAGTGTACAATGTTCTCAGGAGCAGTTTGATCTGTGTCTACAGTATTCAGTCTTCTAGCCTCTGTCTTTTTTTTTTTTTTTTTTGGTGTTGCTGTCATTGTTTACAATTCATGAAAAAGATTTGCAAATGAAGCAAAATAATAATTTATTAAGTTAAAATTTCTGTAATATCTAGTATCCAAAAAATAATCAATACACATCTAGTAATTATCTAACTTTTTTCACTACACAAGTAATTGTATATTACACTTTTCTCCTTCCAAATGACTCATCCTGTACTGAATTTATCAAGTCTCTTCCCATGTTTATTTTTCTGGTTTTCTTTTAACCCATTTTGTACAGAATGGAATCTTCCACATTTGTACATGTATAGCACTAGCCCATTTCAAAATTTAGCAGTGTCAGGTTGTTTTCTTCACCATTTTAGAAAATGGCAGAACTTTTTGCCAACAGTTCAAGCCCCTATCAGAATCTACTTTCTGTGGCATCCGATCTGGGCCTGCACTGTTTGCCAATTACCCATTTTTGGGGTTTCCATTATAAAATGGGTTAAATCAATCAAATCAATTAATGGATTTTTGATTAACATGCAGGTACAGGGGCAACGTCCACATAAGTGGGCCCCTTTCCAGGTAGCAGGCTTTTATTTAGTGGAACATAAAATGTGGAGTTTAATTTGTATTTAACCCATTGCAGGTGGGAAACCCCTAAAGGGGTACCTTGGCAAACAGTGCAGGCCCAGATCAGATGCCGCAGAATGCAGCATCTGAACAGGGCCTGCATTTTTTGCTAACAGTAATTTCCGACAAAAAATAGCATAAAACGAAAAAAATAGGCCTACCACCCCTTATGTGACAATGGACTTGTCCAACATGTAGCAATGGATAATGGGTAAAACACAAATGCAAATGTAATACAATGCTTGACTGGATAACATCAAAGATATGTGATTGAATATTCTATGATATACCATCAGAAACCTGACATCATCAAGTAATGACAATTTTCATTGGCTGATATTTCGATTCATGTTACTGTCTTGGTGAAAAATCTTTCAATTTTGAAACTTCAGAAAATGAATAAGCACATTTTCATTGAAAATTGTCATTTGGGGATGTAAGCTGTTTCTGTTCAGGCCTAACAGAATCCAACTGTTGGGTTTCTTTTGCTTCAATATTTCGAATTTTTCATGCTGTCAAGTACTCATCGTTGTTTCATCTCTGTATATGTTTAATTCACGAGGACTGAACAAAATATTCGACAGAACCAAGGGTAAGGACTGTGGCCATGTCATTAGGAAAACAGGCCTATACAAATACATTGCCACCTTTATCGCCGAAAAAATGAAGATTTTAAGATGAAAAATTACAATATTTTTCTTATTTCTGTTCAAAATATAGATTGTCGGTACTCGTTAGAACCGCCTCATCGAGGCGGTTCTAACGAGTACCAACAATCTATATTTTAGAGCAGAAATAAGAAAAATATGGTTTACCCCTGCAAACCCCAGTTTTACTATACCAAAGTGGGGTTCGAGGGGGTCAAAATTATATAGGCGTGCTTTCGTGATGAAAATCGATTTAAACACCCCAGTAAAAAAATTTTATTGACTGTTCTTCTGTTTGGATTATTATTGTTATACTTTATCTTAGCATGACATACTAAGTATTGCAAATATCTTTAATTTGGATAGCCATTTGGCCATTTTGTGGGAAAGTAATTGTCCTTTTGGCTTTTCGCTTGAGACATTTACATTATGGTGAAGTTGTTTTATGTTGGTGTTTGTTTCCCTTTGGTGTTTTTGATGGGAGGTGTGAGATTCTTGATCATTGCCTTCACTTCTACCATATTTTGGCGTGTATAATACACACTTTTTCTCTCAGAAATATGAAATCAAAATTGGGTGCATGTAATGTAACAGAACTCAAAACTTCCAACATTTTTCCATGAGTTGTCGAAGTTTTGCGATCGCGAAATCTAAAGACAATTGCTACTTTACTGTTAGACTGACTTCAACGATAAACAGATAGTTTTGGATACCAAGCAAGCCCCTGAATATATTTTCTTACCCAGACACTGTAATCACTTATTTTTGTGTCAGAAATTTGACTTTATTAACCTAATAACGAATGAAAGAAAAACCTGAAGTCTATAATATATAATTGATTGACAGTTAATTAAGGGAAGCAACTACGCGTAACTTTCATTTGAGCCGGGGCATTTCCTACAATTTAATATGTGCGTCACGCGAAGAATCAGACCAGCCTGCGCACCCATATAGTCTGACCAGAGATTTTTTTAGCTTTCGTTAGAGCGCACAATGAACACTGATAAGACTGCGCAAATGTGCAGGCCACTCTGAGCAAATGGTCATTGCTGGGCGCACATGTAAATTGTAGAGATTTCTCTTGCTGCACGAAGAACCTTACAGAACTTTGATAAGACTGTGCGAAAGTACAGGCTGCTAAAAGCAGACGGTCTTTGCAGGGCACATATGTAAATTGTAGAGATTTCTCTTAATGCATGAAGGAACAATTCTTAGGGGGCACAGCGAACTTTGATAAGACTGCTAGAATGCGCAGGCTGCTCTGAGCAGACGGTCTTTGCAGGGCGCACATGTAAACTGTAGAGATTTCTCTTGCTGCACGAATGAGCATTGGGTCCTTAGCTATTCTTAGAGTGCACAACAAACACTGATCAGAATGCACGAATGCACGAGCAGATCGCTCTCAATGTGCGCACATGTGAATTGTAGGAAATGCTGTGCCCCTGACTCATTTACTAAATTTCTCTCTCTCTCTCTGTTTTTTTTTTCTCTGTTTTTTTTTTTCTTTTTTTCAATCCATCTGAATGAAAACCCAAAAACTTACGGTAATCTATCGAACAATTGTTAACAGTGTTAATTGCCAAAACAATAAATCGCATGCTTATTGAGGTGTTAATTGGCTGTCGACTGGGTAATCAACGCCACGGGTGTTTGCACAGAGTTGTGAATGTCTCAATCTTGAGCATGACAGGTGAGAAGGTGTGAATTATGAGACGCGTCACACTATTCAATATTTGTATAAAAAATATCCCAGAAAAATGTGATCACTACGCTTTATGCACTCTATGATCGACAGCAGTCTTTCATAAAGCGAAAGAAACCTTTCCGATATAATCTTTTAACCAGAAAGAACTAGAATTGTCAGAGGATCTGACTATAGCCCCGCTATAGCCCTGTCAGAGGAGAAAGACTCATGAATTAAAGGTAAAGACTTGTGAGAGGGTTAAATTCCTAACAAGGTAACAAGACTTTTCGCGTTATTAGATCTGAAAAACAGTCTAAGTTAAAAAATAGGTTTTGGATAATGAAAAAAGCACATGCACATCTTCAGACCTATATGAAAACACCTGTTAAATTTCAAAAGGATTGACCTAGAACTGTAAGAGGAGTTGCGATCACAAGGTAGCAACTCCCTATACATTTTAACATTAGTAGATCTCAAAAATTGTCTAAGATAAAAAAGGTGAAATAAGTGAATAAAATTATTTATGGATAATGAAAAAAGAATATGCATATCTTCAGACCTATATGAAAACACCTGTAAAGTTTCAAAAGGATTGACTAGAACTGTAAGAGGAGTTGTGGTCACAAGGTAGCTACTCCCTATACATTTTAACATTAATAGATCTCAAAAATTGTCTAAGTTTAAAAAGGTGAAATAAGTGAAAAAAATTATTTAAGGATGATGAAAAAAAGAATATGCACATCTTCAGACCTATATGAAAACACCTGTAAAGTTTCAAAAGGATTGACCTAGAACTGTAAGAGGAGTTGTGGTCACAATGAAGCTACTCCCTATACATTTTAACATTAGTAGATCTCAGAAATTGTCTAAGTTAAAAAAAAGGTGAAATAAGTGAAAAAAATTATTTAAGGATAATGAAAAAAGAATATGCACATCTTCAGACCTATATGAAAACACCTGTAAAGTTTCAAAAGGATTGACCTAGAACTGTAAGAGGAGTTGCGGTAACAAGGTAGCTACTCCCTATACATTTTAACATTAGTAGATCTCAAAAATTGTCTAAGTTAAAAAAGGTGAAATAAGTGAAAAAAATTATTTAAGGATAATGAAAAAAGAATATGCATATCTTCAGACCTATATGAAAACACCTGTAAAGTTTCAAAAGGATTGACCTAGAACTGTAAGAGGAGTTGCGGTAACAAGGTAGCTACTCCCTATACATTTTAACATTTAATTTAGTAGATCTAAAAAATAGTCTAAGTTAAAAAAGATGAAATAAGTGAAAAAAATTATTTAAGGATAATGAAAAAAAAATATGCACATCTTCAGACCTATATGAAAACACCTGTAAAGTTTCAAAAGGATTGACCTAGAACTGTAAGAGGAGTTGCAGTAACAAGGTACCCACTAATTAGTAGATCTCAAAAATTGTCTAAGTTAAAAAAGGTGAAATAAGTGAAAAAAATTATTTAAGGATAATGAAAAAAGAATATGCATATCTTCAGACCTATATGAAAACACCTGTAAAGTTTCAAAAGGATTGACCTAGAACTGTAAGAGGAGTTGCGGTAACAAGGTAGCTACTCCCTATACATTTTAACATTAGTAGATCTCAAAAATTGTCTAAGTTAAAAAAGGTGAAATAAGTGAAAAAAATTATTTAAGGATAATGAAAAAACAATATGCATATCTTCAGACCTATATGAAAACACCTGTAAAGTTTCAAAAGGATTGACCTAGAACTGTAAGAGGAGTTGCGGTAACAAGGTAGCTACTCCCTATACATTTTAACATTAGTAGATCTCAAAAATAGTCTAAGTTAAAAAAGGTGAAATAAGTGAAAAAAATTATTTAAGGATAATGAAAAAAGAATATGCACATCTTCAGACCTATATGAAAACACCTGTAAAGTTTCAAAAGGATTGACCTAGAACTGTAAGAGGAGTTGCGGTAACAAGGTACCCACTTTCAAATATTACAGACAGACAGACAGAAAGACAGACAGACAGACGGAATTCCGGACAGATTACAGACAGACGGAATTCCGGACAAGCCAAATCCAATATAGCCCCCACTTTTTCAAAGCGGGGCTATAAATAGCCATATACCATTTATGGTCACCTCGTAAAACTCCAATTTTGATTTACATCAAGAATGGCGTAGCAAAGTACCGTATAATCAACAAAAGAAATTAGATTGCGCTAACCAACTTCTACCTGCCGTGACAATTGGCCCATAACCATTGTATTTTATACGCTCGAACTCAATTTTTTTCCTGCCATTTTGGCGCTAAAAATCGTGTGTGTGTTATGCATGAGTGTGTGTTATACATGCCAAAATACGGTATTTTGCATCTGCGAAATTGCTATATTTAACTTTTTGAATGACTATTTTGAATGCAGTTGTCCAATAGGAGGTTTTAGGAATTCCGTTTATGACGTCATTTTTGCACAAGTGCAAAACACTGGCCGTCAATTGAAACGGCCATCGCTATTCAAATGTATTGGCAGAACTTAAAATGCTAACAATATTCAGACATTTTGAAAGGAAATATACCCGTTTACATTGAAATAATTCCTCGAGAAGGAAAGAATGGTATTTTGCTTTTATTACTGAAATTCATTTATCCTGGATCCGTTTTTAATTGTCGAAAATCTCTTCGTGAATGACCCATGTCAATGGCTTGAGATGCCGTTATTCACGAAAGCTTACTTACAAAATAAGTTTTTTACGTAACTATTCGTTTTTTTTCGCTACATGTATCCAAGTATAGCTATCACATACGGACAGAACTGTGATCTCTCTCTCTCTCTCTCTCTGTCTCTCGAGAAAACAGTTCAACGATCTGTCTAGAAATGCAGGTAAAAAAGTCCAGCAATATGTCTACATGTATATGTGCAATTTGATAAATTGAAGATTCCAGGGTTTTTTTTTCTTCAAAATTTATTTCGAAAATGGCTAAACTTTTTGCAAATAGTGTAGGCCCTGATCAGACGCCGCGTTCTGCTGCATCTGATCTGGGCCTGCACTGTTTGTCACTTACCTCTTTTGGGGTTTCCGGTACCAAATGGGTTAATGTAAGGGCAGGGAAGATTGAAGAAATCTACCAGATTTTACTGTAAAATCTTGCAATTGCGAATGAGTGTTTCATTCTCATGCACTGAAAGGGTGTTCTATGTTTGTTTTGAATTTAATGTTCCAATCCCACTCATACATGTGATATTTTCTTGGACCCAAATAGGGAGATTTTGATTTTCAGATAGGGAGATTGGGGTCCCAAATCGGGAGATTTTTCCGCGGTAAAAAGTGATGTTATTTTTTGTTCAAATTTACCTCTGAAGCACTTTTTCACCCATAACATGCCAACACAACAATTGTCGTCTGCTTTGTCGTCTGACATCTGCATTAAAAATCATTTTTTGAAAACAGTGTGGGCCCAGATCAGACTGCAGAGCAGTCTGATGAGGGGCCACACTGTTTGCCTTTATGCAAAAATATGTTATAAAAGCTTGGAAGAAGAAAATGCAGCAGACAACAAACTTCCAACAAACTTAGTTTTTATCCAGTGAATAATAAATTAGTAAACTTCCAAAATGTTTGTTGTTCTTTTATGACCAATCAAGTGCCCCAAATCTAGGGAACTTACTGCAATAGTCTTGCAGTTTGGATAGCTTCATCTGTAGATCGGTAAACAAAGCTAAAGATCGTGAAGTACGGAAGTTTTTGTCATGCCTAAATTTTTACATGCCCATGCTTTTTCCATGGCTACGTTCCCCCAAAACGTGCCTCGGAACTTATAAGCATGCATGATTTTTATTTATTTAACTTGGGGGCATATTTCTTTCATAAAAGATCCTTTAAAAACACGGCAACAAATACTTTTTCTCGCAAGCTAAAAATGAAACAGGTTTAAATAGAAAATATCACCCTGCAAAAAAACCCGGTTCTATGTTTATTAATAAATGAAAAACTGCATACAGATGCTTAGAAAATACCAGCGTCTGCTCTGTTTTGGCGGGAAAAATATTTAGCGCGTTCATCTGTCGGAGGCCAAAAAGCATGCACGGATTTTCATTGAAGTCACGTGGGGCGTATTTCTTTCAGCCGTTAAAAACGGCAAAAATATTTTTCTCGGGTTTAAATAGAAAATGTTACTATGTAATACCCTAGTTCTATGATTAATAAATGAATAACGGTTTACAGACGCGTAGAAAAAAAAACAGCGTCTGCTTTGCTCTGTTTTGGCGGGAATAATATTTAGCGTCTACACGTGTCAATTACAAAGGGATTAAATAAGATATAACTGGTATATCTTGATTGACTAGTTTTCACACCTTGCCACATTGTTAATAATTATTGGCGGCTTATCAATAAGGCCCGCCTCGGGTGTAGACGGTTTAATAGTGTTGGCAACTTGAGCAAATCAGCGATCAGGGGAGTATAATTTTAATAAATGTTTGCAAACATCACTTTTCTTCCTTTGTTTTGAAACATTATTGAATTTCTCACTTTTTATCGCCATGTTTGCGGCTTGTTTGATGGTTGCATTTTAATACGTTCTTTTTCATATCGAGATATCATACCTGTGCAGGTGTGTATTGCAATTTACCGGTATACCGGTTTATCGCATTGGTATTTTACGGCGGTAAACACTAAAATGGTCGGTCGGCGGAAAACTACTATAGGAAAATTGTCGTGTCGGGAGATTAGGGCCGTCGGACGGGAGACCGGGAGTTGGGGTTCGAAATCGGGATATCCCGACGAAATCGGGAGATATCACATGTATGCCCACTGAGTCTTAATGGGTCCGAGCACTGGGCAAATGACATTTTATTAAGCGCCGTATTATCGCTAATGCAATGTTCTGACATTTCATTGACGTTGCAAAGTCAAATTCAGTGCATCGCTTTGATGTTGGTTTGCTGTAGACACGACGTTGTTGACACGTTACATGTCAGACATGAGTTATTTAACGACAAACTGTACATGTAATTTACATTTACCTCTCTCGCTAATTGCTGGTACGCTAAGAGAGAGAGAGAGAGAGAGGGCCATGACACCCTCAAAGAGAGAGAGAGAGAGACAGACAGACAGAGAGGACTCTGTTGGGTCGTGCAAACAATAAATATGTCTTTAAGAGCAATTAACTAAGAAAATAACACTTGGGATTTGCCATCATGAAAACACGCCTATGCGAATTTGACCCTCTACAACCCCACTTTTATATAGTAAAACAGGGGTTTACAGAGGTAAACATTATTTTTTTATTTCTGCTCAAAAAGGTAGATTGTGGGTACTCGATAGAACCATATCGTCGAGGCGGTTCTATCGAGTCCCCGCAATCTATGTTTTGAGCAAAAATAAGAAAATTATCGCAATTTTTCATCTTAAAATTTCCATTTTTTGGCCGAAAAATTGATAATGTATTTATATAGGCATGTTTTTGTAATGCGAAATTTCACACCTGGCAGCATATCAGTGTTTCTCTCATTATCTTACATTAGAATTCGTCAAAAGTTTGAAATAATTTCACTGTTTTACGCTGTAATTAACATTTTATCTGTCCCACTGCCTTGAAGCAATACGACAGTTGACGGCCAGGGCTTTTCCCGTTCTATTTTTAGAACCGGAAGTACGTCACGAAAAAAGCTCCTATATGCATGGAGTTGGCAGGTTCATTACAAGATAGAAGTCTGCTGCTTATCACAATAGTGTTTTCTTGATAACTGGACTTGACATTTAATTTAAATTATTTCATTGATAAAAAAAATGTCAAAACCTGCAAGCATCAAACTTATTTATTCGGATAAAATGTCAAAACCACATGTTACAAGAGAAACTGCTGAAAACTTTACCAGTGTAGCTAAAGGTATAATCAGTTAATATCTAAAGTCAACAGGTCAAAGGCCTTACCCTCCAGCCATCTGTGTTTAGCCTTGACCTCAGTAAATGCTGTTCTGGTATGTAAGGGTTCCAGTAGACAGACAACTCACTCATCTCCAGTAGCTGAAATAGAAAGGTCAAGGTCATAAAGGTCAAGAAAGGAGTTCTATCCTCAGAGTTGGCCTCTACTGATAGTTAGACTGAAACTTTTTTTAAAGGATTGCCTTTTCTTAAAGACTTCAGTGTAACCTCTAATAAGCAGCTAGCCAAGGAAAACTCTAAAACTGACTGCTTAAAAGAGGTGGCTGTGAAGCAGAGCAGAGAAAAATGTCTTGAGATGATGTGCATTGTATTACCTGATATAGACAGACAAAAATGAGTGATAACTGAAAAAAGTTCAATATGGACATATGGAAAGAAATATAAATGATGGAGAGGTGTCATCTGACATCTCTCCTTCATTAATTTTTTTTTTTCAATTAATTATGAAACGAAATATAAATGATGACACTTCTCCAACATTTATTTTTCTTGTAATTTAATTATGAAAAGAAATATAAATGTTGGCGAGGTGTCAGCTGACACCTCTCCATCATTTATTTTTCTTTCATTTAATTAAATTTTATCCAAAATGATACCGGAATGGTTATTTTAAGCTAAATAATCACACCAGAATATAATTTTCTATAATAAATTCCAATATTTGGCAGTTGAGTTACCGGTAATTCTGGCTGTTTAATAGAGGAAATTTAGATTTAGTATTGTGGCTGTTGGCTGGAGGAGAGAGGTGGCTGCTCAGTAGAGGCTGAATATACAGCCAAATGCTTCTGGAGGAATTAATGTGCCTGCTGTTGAGATGTGGCTGTTAAACAAAGGTGACCATTATTGGAAGTTTTGCTATATTCATTCCTTTCAGTAGGTTGTCTGAAAACATTATTTCAAATAGAACCATGTGGGTCTGAAACCTCTAATTCAGTTTTCATGAAAGCAATAATTAGCACGGATATCAGGAAAATGTGAAATGATGCAACCTCTACACCAGCTCAATTTGAAATTTCAGGAAATTAAACTCTAATGAGATTGAACTACAGTTCGCTCAGTATGCCTGCAGATTTTCGCAGACAGTTTATCAATATAAGCCCATTAACCCATTGTAGGCGGGAAACCACTAAAGGGGTACCTTGGCAAACAGTGCAGGCCCAGATCAGACGCCGCAGAATGCGGCGTCTGATCAGGGTCTGCACTATTTGCTAACAGAATTTTCCATCAAAAATAGAATAAGAATGAAAAAATAGGCCTAACACCCCTTATATGACAAATGGACTTGTCCAACAGATAGCAATGGAAGAGTCCATTAGTTTACAATGGGTTAAGCAGTAACCACAACTAGCAAATGGCATTTTTAAAGTTAACCTTTCTGGTCTTTCCAAAGACAGTTATGCTTGCAAAGCAACAATCATGACTGGCAGACGGCATTTTCCAAGTATATGTTTCTTATTCTTGAAGAAAATAATGCTTGCCTAGTAATGACAATAATAATGACTTGCAGATGGTATTTTCAAAGTTTTTCAAACAAAATAAGGGCTTGGCATTACATGTGAATTGTCTGCCAAGCCCAAATTTCTCTGAAAAATGAATAAAAAACTAGAAATGTGTCCAGACGACACAGATGCCCCCGCCAAGGACCCCGCCTCACCCCGAAAATCCATGTTGCAACAAAATTTTCTTAGTGTGTCACCTTGTCATCAGGAACATTTGTGAGAAGTTATATTGAAATTGATGAAAAAATGTAAGCGCTAGAGCAATGACAAAGTTTTTCTAAAAATAGCCACAGTGACCTTGACCTTGAAAGTCGAACTCGCTCGAGGTATTGTCATAAGGAACATTTGTGTGAAGTTATAATGAAATCAGTGAAGAAATGTAGTCGCTAGAGCGATGACAAAGTTTTTCTAAAAATAGCCACAGTGACCTTGACCTTGAAAGTCGAAATCGCTCGAGATATTGTCATAAGGAACATTTGTGTGAAGTTATATTGAAATCGGTGAAGAAATGTAGTCGCTAGAGCGATGACAAAGTTTTTCTAAAAATAGCCACAGTGACCTTGACCTTGAAAGTGGAACTTGCTAGAGATATTGTCATAAGGAACATTTGTGTGAAGTAATATTGAAATTGGTAAAAAAATGTAAGCGCTAGAGCAATGACAAAGTTTTTCTAAAAATAGCCACAGTGACCTTGACCTTGAAAGTCAAACTCGTTCGAGGTAGTGTCATAAGGAACATTTGTGTGAACTGATATTGAAATTGGTGAAGAAATGTAGGCGCTAGAGCGATGACAAAGTTTTTCTAAAAATAGCCACAGTGACCTTGACCTTGAGGTCATGACCTTGAAAGTCGAACTCGCTCGAGATATTGTCATAAGGAACATTTGTGGGAAGTTATATTGAAATCAGTGAAGAAATATAGACGCTAGAGCTATATTGTGTGAGGGGATAATTAAGTCTTAAGTCTGTGACCTTGACCTTGAGTTCATGGGCATGGGTGGGGGTATCGCTGAATAAAATGGACAGGTATCTAACATCATACCAAATATCAACTCAATCCATTGCACGATTTGGAAAATATCAACTCTTAAAATATCTAATTAAAAATTTCTAAGTTTGTGACCTTGACCTTGAAGCCATAGGCATGAGTGGGGGTATTGCCAAATAAAAAATTGGACCTGTATCTATCATCATAGCATACATAAGCCAAATCCATAATATAGTTTGGAAAATTTGAGCTCTTTAAAATCTTTCACATTAAAATTGTCTAAGTCTGTGACCTTGACCTTGAGGTCATAGGCATGGGTGGGGGTATTACTGAATAAAACATTGTACCTATATCTATCATCATATGAACCAAAGCCATCATTAAAGTTCAGGTTCTACCAGGTACAAATACCTTAATTGGAGTCTTTAACATGGAAAATTTCTAAGTCCATGACCTTGACCTTGAGGCCATGGGCATGGGTGGGGGTATCGCTGAATAAAACTTTGGACCTATATCTATAATCATACCAAATATGAACCAATTCCATCAAATGATTTGGAAAATATGAGTTCTAAAATGTTCAAGTCTACCTGTTACAAAAACCTTAACCTGAGTCTTTAACATTGAAAATTTCTAAGTCTGTGACCTTGACCTTGAGGTCACAGGCATGGGTGGGGGTATTGCTTAATAAAACTTTGGACCTATATCTATTATCATACCAAAGATGAACCAGTTTCATCAAATGGTTAGGAAAATATGAGTTCTAAAAGTTCAGGCTCTACCTGTTACAAAAACTTTAACCTGAGGTTACAGGATCACGTACACACGTACAAACGTACACACACATGTACAGACAGATGTACAAATGTTCGCACGTACGCACGTACGGAAAACCGAAAAACTATATGCCCCTGGCATCATATGATGCGGGGGCATAATAAACTGTTGTTTTTCTTGATGCTATAAGCAGTACCATATTCATGGTATGTATTTGGAAAGACAGGCCTGGGAAAACAGTGTAGAAGCAGACAAGAAGTGTCTGAAAACTTAGCGTAAAAAAGGCATCACATGCGATACAAATCCCCTCGCACAAGACAACTTCGTGTGTGGAAAACATTGAAATGGCAAAAGTCCAACTTGCTTGAGATATTATCATATGCAACATTTGTGTAAAATTTGTTTAAAAATCCATCAATAAATGTAGGTTCTAGAGTGATGACTATGTTTCTCTAAAAATAGCCATAGTGACCTTGACTTGAGGTCATGACCGCGAAAGAAGATCTTGCTCAAGATCTTATCATAAGCATCTTTTGTGTGAAGTTATATTAAAATCTGTTAATAAATGTAGGCTGTGGAGTGATGACAAAGTTTTTCTAAAAATAGCCACAGTGATCTTGATCTTGAGGTCATGACCTTGAAAGTCAAAGCAATTTGAGATATTGTCATAAGAAACATTTGTGTGAAGTTCTATAAAAATCCATCAATAAATGTAGGCGCTAGAGCAATGACAAAGTTTTTCTAAAAGTAGCCACAGTGACCTTGACCTTGAAAGTTGAGATAGCTCGAGAAATTGTCATAAGGAACATTTGTGTAAAGTTATATTGAAATTAGTGAAGAAATTTAGGCGCTAGAGCGATGACAAAGTTTTTCTAAAAATAGCCACAGTGACCTTGACCTTGAAAGTGGAACTCGCGAGAGATATTGTCATGAGGAACATTTGTGTGAAGTTATATTGAAATCAGTGAAGAAATGCAAGCCCTAGAGCGATGACAATGTTTTTCTAAAACTAGGCACAGTGACCTTGACCTTGAGGCCATGACCTTGAAAGTTGAACACGCTTGAGATATTGTCATAAGGAACATTTGTGTGAAGTTATATTGAAATTGGTGAAAAATGTAGGCGCTAGAGCGATGATAAAGTTTTTCTGAAAATAGCTACAGTGACCTTGACTTTGAGGTCATGACCTTGAAGGTCGAACTCGCTCGAGATAGTGTCATAAGGAACATTTGTGTGAAGTTATGTTGAAATTGGTGAAGAAATGTAGGCGCTAGAGCAATGACAAAGTTTTTCTAAGAATAGCCACAGTGACCTTGACATTGAGGCCATGACCTTGAAAGTCGACCTCGCTCGAGGTTCTTTTATAAGGAATATTTGTGTGAAGTTATACTGAAATTAGTGAAGAAATGTAGGCGCCAGAGCGATGACAAAGTTTTTCTAAAAATAGCCACAGTGACTTTCACCTTGAGGTCATGACCTTGAAAGTCAAACTCGCTCGAGATATTGTCATAATGAACATTTGTGTGAAATTATATTGAAATCAGTGAAGAAATGTAGGCGCTAGAGCGATGACAAAAATTTTGTAAAAATAGCCACAGTGACCTTGACCTTGAGGTCATGACCTTGAAAGTCAAACTCGCTCGAGATATTGTCATAATGAACATTTGTGTGAAGTAATATTGAAATCAGTGAAGAAATGTAGGCACTAGAGCAATGGCAAAGTTTTTCTAAAAATAGCCACAGTGACCTTGACCTTGAGGTCATGACCTTGAAAGTCGAACTCGCTCGAGATATTTTCATAAGGAACATTTGTGTGAAGTTATATTGAAATTGGTGAAGAAATGTAGGCGCTAGAGCGATGACAAAGTTTTTCTAAAAATAGCCACAGTGACCTTGACCTTGAGGTCATGACCTTGAAAGTCGAACTCCCTCGAGATATTTTTATAAGAAACATTTGTGTGAAGTTATATTGAAATTGGTGAAGAAATGTAGGTGCTAGAGCGATGACAAAGTTTTTCTAAAAATAGCCACAGTGACCCTGACCTTGAGGTCATGACCTTGAAAGTCGAACTAGCTCGAGATATTGTCATAAGGAACATTTGTGTGAAGTAATATTAAAATCTGTCAAGAAATGTAGGCGCTAGAGCGCTGACAAAGTATGTACGTACGTACGTACTATATACGTACATACGGGACAAATGCTTTATCCCCCCTCACAACTATGTTGTGCGAGGGGATAATAAGGGTAATTATGACTGAACACTTTCTACACCTCCTGATCATGAGCACTAATACATTAGTAAATCACTCGAGACATTAATCTTTTTCCATCACTAAAAAGGCTGCTTTCCGATGGAAAATGTTATTTTTCTTATTTATGATCCAAATATAGGTTGTATGCGTTAGAACTGGCTCAAAGCTACCATCATGATAAGTTCATGAAACAAAGACCCCTCTAAAGCCCAATTTATATTGAGAAAAGTGGGGTTTAAGGGGGTATACATTATCTGCCTTAAATGTGCTCAAAAACATAGATTGTGGGTACTCGTTAGAACGATGGTTCTAACGAGTACCTACCATCTATGTTGAAAGCAGAAATAAGACAGATGTGACAATTTTTACCCAATATTTGTCATTTCTGACACTACGTTGGATGCCATTATTTCACGTGGACATGTTTTTCCAATGAAACAACCTCTCACAGGTGTTTATAATTAATCAATACCCAAAATCTATAGTTTGAGGAAAAGAAAAGGAAAATAAATATAGCCTTGTGTAATTAAGGTGTAACTATACCAAATTTAGTGACACAGAGGCCTTTCTGATATTTAATCTTCATCGATGAGTCTAAACTCCAAAGTTTTGAAACCTAAACGGATGATGGACAAGACCCGGCAAACACAGCACATCCTCCTCCGAGCACACACCGACCGAGATAGCCCATGAGACATGTCAGCTGGAGGCATCAGCCAAGAGATGCCCGACCCAGATAGGCGTTGTGTAACTCTATATTTCTATGTATGAAGTGGTGTTAAGCAGAGTGTTCATTGTCACAAACTTGTTACATGATGTATATGGGCCTCCATAGGATGATGAGTATGAGCACTAACTCTTAGTTAGGTCTTTCACCAAAGTAGATTCGAGCCTGCCTGGGGTCACACTTGAGACGTCAATGGAAGGTCTGGTGGATTACCTCTGATTAGCAATCAGCTTGAAATAAGTGAAATAATCTTGAAAGGGCAATTAAACCACACCCCATGCCCCCCACCCCCTCCCCCACAAAGAATGATGAAGTATACTTTGTTGTTAGAATTGTCTCACTGTGGCAATACTAACTATTACTAGGAACATGTGTATCTCCAATAAAAAACTGCCTTCTTAACCATTAAGACTCCGAGAAAAACTACATCTGAAAATGTTGTCTGCTCAATGTTTTGGCAAACTTTTTAAAAGTATTTCTGCATACAGGCAAACAGTGTGAGCCCAGATCAGACTGCTTCTACAGGAGCAGTCTGATCTAGGTCCACAGTTTGCAAAAAAAATAATTTTAATGTAACCGGCAGGCGGCAAAGCAGATGACAATAGTCATGATTGGCTTTTTATGGTTTAAGGCAATTCTAGCTGGTACCAATTACACAAAACAAGGGCTGTTCTAGTGAGTTTTCATGAGGAAATGAAGAAACATAATCATAAACCTAAAACAAGCAAACTTGTACTGTAAGTGACTTTACTGTAAAAAAGAAAATAAAATTAGAGCTGTCAGTGAAACTGACTAGGGCCCCGGCAGTGCTATCAGAAATTTGTGGACGGACAGACAGACAGACGGATGGACAGAGTGATTACTATAGGGCACCCACACTTTCAGTGCGGGGCCCTAATTATCTCTAATTAAGAATAAATCTGGTAAAGAGTTGAAGTAAAACAAGTGGTTGGTTATTATTATTCCCTTATGGAAAAAAATCTACAATTGAAAAATTACTATTTTTTTGTGATTTTTTTTTTCCCCGAAGGTAGGGGATGAAACTTTACATTTTATGTGACTTGTCTGCTTACAAACAATTCACATAAAATGTATGTGGTAGTTATAGGTTATTGACTTTATATTGTGAAATATTCGGCACGAGTTCATATGGAGAAGGACGCACGAGCTTGCGAGTGCGTCTTCGCCATATGAACGAGTGCCGAATATTTCACAATATAAAGTCAATAACCTTTTTATTATATACCCAAAATTTCAAATGCCGGCTAGAATTCAGGATTGCCTGGTATGAATTTCTGAACGTAAAATCAGATTATACATCTTTTAAGTGGTTTGAAATGGAAAATAATGAAGGTCGTTAAGTGTCTCCCTACTCGTTGAAAAACCACGCCCAACGGCGCCAAAGTGAAGACGACGTTAACGTTGGTGGATGTGACGTCATTAAAAACATTGACGTTTCCAAACACAGGACGCCATTTTTTCCGAAGCGTTGGTTATATTTCTTTCAAAATACTCCTGATTTCTTAGAAGAAAGTATTGAAAATCTAAACAGATTGCAGGTAGGTCATATTTGACAGTATAAAATGCGGTTTAA
This sequence comes from Lucinisca nassula, assembly GCA_963580285.1. NCBI lineage: Eukaryota > Metazoa > Mollusca > Bivalvia > Lucinida > Lucinidae > Lucinisca > Lucinisca nassula. The sequence continues at coordinate 21,758,606 of OY757013.1, read as the reverse complement.
AAACTTTGTCAGAACCTATATTCGTTTTGTTTTACGTTCTTTCAGTCGATTCGCACGACAAGATGGCTGCCGATTTTTAAGATTCAAAACTGAGAAATTTGAAAGTAGTCCTGTTATGCACGAGACTGCTTATCTCCGGGCAATATGAACTTGACTACGGGCAATATGGAAAAATATTGACCGGTAACTTCTGTACAAAGTGAACGGGACTTTTTCTGGGTATATAATAATTTTTTTTTATTCACTCTCTCTTAAAAATAAATATATGAGAAATTGTCATCTGCTATGGTCATAACTGGTACTTTAAGGATTAAAAAATGTCTATTGTTATTTGGCATTCTGCTTTCATTTTAACCCATTTCAGGCCGGAAACCCCTAAAGGGGTACCCTGGCAAACAGTGCAGGCCCAGATCAGACGCCGCAGAAAGTGGCGTCTGATCAGGGCCTACACTATTTGCAAAAAGTTCAGCTATTTTCTGGATAAATTTTAAAGATAACACAACCTGTCACCCCTAAATTTCGAAATGGACTCATGCCATATATAAGGTGGACGATTCCATTTGGAACAAAAAGGGAACCAGAAGCAGAGAACTTGCCTATAAATAAAAATCAATTCCTGCACTGAGAGTTGTAGACAGAGATTGAAAACCTGTTCAGTTTAATCATCCAATAGAAATTTTAATCAGTCATTTCAAAATGTCCTCATCCTATACATTTCTGTATTGCTACACACAAAAAGTGCACTCCACTCTTTCTTATGCAGCAACAGGACAACATGCTTATGCAATATATTGCTTCTAATCATATATATTTGGGCATACAAACAATCTTAAGTTGTTGTATATTTTTCAGCAGGAATTATCATAAAACATCCATCACATGAACAAGCCTATGAAACGAACACCCCCTAAACCCAACTTTATATAGAGAAAACTAAGTTTACAGGGATATACAGTACTTTTCTTATTTCTGCTCCAAGACATAGGTGGAACCACCTCAATGAGGCAGTTCTAAAAGCACTCACAACCTATGTTTGAAGTATAGATAAGAAAAATATCACAGATTTTCATCAGAAAAGTAGCCATTTTAGAAATGTGAAACAATGCACAATCTCGTATGGGTGTGTTATCATAATGACCGACATATTATATGATACCCTTTAACTGTGGTACAACAGTCCATGTACCAGACACATCAAGGACAGATGCCATATGAAGATACAGTTTGTAACTTGTAGTTCTCTGCCTAACCTGTTAGCTAACAATATTAGTTTAAGCTGAAAACCAACTTTTTGCATCATGTTAACAAGTCTGTGTCATGAACACCCTGTAAACCCTACTTTATATAGCGAAAACAAGACTTACATCATAGTGTAGATTATATTTTCTTGTCCTTTGGGATCACTGATTCCATTGTGGAATTTTGAAAATATCTGAGGGTCACTGATGAGGCCTAATTGGCCGAAACTAGCTAGTCTGGCCCAAAAAACATGTACACTCCATATGTTTCAGTTCTGTGGTGTATTCCTTGCTTCCAAGGGATAACCCTTTTATAGAACATATTTATAGGGGTATGCATTATTTTTCTTATTTCTGCACCAAGACAAAGGTTGTGGGTGCTCGTTAGAACTGCCTCATTGAGACAGTTCTAACGAACACCCACTACCTATGTTTGCGGGCATTAATAAGAATAATATCATAAAATAACTTTTTCTGAGATTAAAAAGAATGCTCTATAATGCACTGATGCATTATTGTTTGTTTGATTTGAGGTTTAACGTCCTCGTCAACACTGTATAGGTCATTTTGGAGATGTTGCTTCTAATTTTGTGGGACTTCTACCTGACATGGAGATGAAATGACCTCTCAAGCCCTGTCCCCCAATGAAACCAATAGGGTTTCTAAGCATGGACGGTCCGAATCGCACCGCTTTGCCTGAGCAGGCTTAGATCCTCTAAGCAGTTTACCAGTACTCATGTGCAGTGGATGTTTTATTTCATCTCCCACATATTCCCCTAATGAGGCCCCCACAGAGATGACGCGACGCAGTCAGCCAGAACATATCAGAACGAGACAAGTTACTGGAACTGTTGGAAGCAAAATCAGAGGCTGTTTAAAATTTGTGTATTTTATTGATTTAATTAACTTTTGGGGACGAGAACTCCTGTTAAATTACCAATATCGTGTATTAAATATTATCAGGATCTAATTTAAGTTGCTGAGTAAGTCACTTATAGTTCAAAATTTACACTTCGAAGAGTTCCTGAAAGTTTTGGAACTTTGCAACATCCGCCATTATAGCCAAATCTTTCGGAAAGTTAAAACTAGTATAGGTCTAGATCTATGTATTTTAATCTTTTAGACCCTAAACAGTTTTCGCTACAAGAGTGAAGATATTTACAATACGTTTTCACCATTCAATATTGTCAAAAACAATAATTAATACGAGAACGTAGAGTCGGGAGGCTGAAAGCACAACATCCTTTGTTTACGATCTAAAAATAGATCAGAATAATTAGTAAACTTAATTTTCGGACTACATCTGTCTGAAAGTCGGAAAGGGGCGCTGGTTTTATACTCAGGGTAGTATCCCTGTTGTCATTTTGAGTCTTTCAACTGTTCTTTGTGAACGATTTGCGTGAAACGCACGGCTATTTCGCCGATGAGACTGAAAGTCAGTGGCATCTCACCACGCTAACACGATCACGTGATACCCTGACGTCACGAATAATAATGAGCTACCTCGATCTTGAGGCTAGAATTTGCGCTTCACTGAACCGCATTCGTACTTGGTTGATTTCCACGATCATGTGGTACTCTGACGTCACGAATAATAAATTAGCTGCCTCGTTTCCGATGTGTTATTTACGCTCTGCTAAACCGCATTCACAGTCCAAAGCGCCACATGATCATGAATATGAATGAGTAGCCTCGCCTTGACAAGAACACATTTCCGGCCGAAAATGGCTAATTTTCCAAAGCGTTAAGAATCTTACACGATCGATTATTGTCACACACCTGTATAGGGCGAATTCTTTCAATAGTTTTTCATTCTTTACAGCCAGGGAAAACATGTCTGGGGACGAAGTGGCTGAAAGCCATACAACAAACAGGGAAAAAGACGTAGGGCCCGGAACGGGCATGGGAAAAATGACGGAATCGGAGAAATACGATCATCTTAATGGGAAAATCATCAGTATGGCGCAGGCCATGAAAACATTGGTTGACGAAGTGTCAACACTGACCAACGCAAAAAGGAAAGCCGGGGAGAGCACGTCAACATCGGCCCCGACACGGATGCTTCGGCCCCGGACGTTTCGGCCCAAGAGCGAAGGCCTCGATCAGTTTCCCCAAAGACGGGCACAAGCGCCATGCATTCAGACACAGAAAACGACGACGACATAGATCTATTCATGACGGAAGGAGACACAGAAAATGACGAAGGAGAAGAGGATCCAGCATTAGCTGAGTTGGAAGGGTTCTTTTGTGACAACCAAGAAACAGGCCCGGATGTTGGCGAACGGACGGCAAGAATCACCAACGAGGCACTTAGGGGGCAAAAAAGAAAGGAGGACGATGAGAAAATGAAAGAATTAGCTAAGGAACACAAACGGCCAGGAAACGTAGAAAAACTTCAAGTCCCAAAAGTGGACGACATCCTATGGAGACAGCTTAAGAGAGAAACCAAAACAATTGACTTCATACAGCAGAAAGCGACATCGACATACAACCTAGCTCTAACCCCACTGGTTAGAGCTCTAGACAAACTGAAGCAGAAAGAATATGCCGAGGCGGTACCACACATGACTGCCACATTTAAGATACTATGTTTAGCTGTCAAACAAACAACACATGCCAGGCGAGAGAGAATAAAATGGGAAATCAACCCGCAATTCAAAAGTATCTGCGAACAAGAGGCCACAGCTACACATCTGTTTGGGGAAAATCTGCCAGAACAAGTAAAAAAGCTCCACAGCGTAAAACAACTTACAACACAGAGAAATGGGTCTTTTTTAGCGAGAAGGGGGGGCCGCAATTACAACTACCACAACAACCACAGCAGGTACCCCCAAAACAGATACCAAAACAAAGGCAACCCCCAGAGATTCGGTCAGAAAAACCAACCAACATACAAGAAGGGCCAAAACAAAAACAACAGGAAATAAACTTGCGTATCATTCCTAATATCTCATTGGAAAACACGACTGAAAATTTTCATGCAGGGAAAACAAAACTTTATAAAGGAAAATGGTTTGAGATAACTAGAGATTCTTGGATAAGAAACACTATTTGCAATGGTTATAAAGTAGAACTTGATGAAGTTCCCAATCAAATGAGTTTACCAAAACCATTAAAATTCACTCCAGAAGATCAAAAGAAAATTGACACAGAAATTGTAAGATTCCTAAAATGTGACATCATTGAAGAAGTCTTTGACACACAAGACCATGAATTTATTTCAAATATATTTTTCAGACCAAAGAAAGATGGAAAAGTCAGAATTATTCTAAATTTAAAAAACTTTAACAAACATTTTTTGGAAAAAACTCACTTTAAAATGGAAACACTTCAGTCGGCAATTGATGCTATGAGACCTAATTGTTATTTTGGATCTGTTGACCTCTCAGAAGCATTTTATTCTATCAGTATCAATAAATCAGACAGGAAATATTTTCGGTTTTGGCATAATGGGAAGAAATACCAATTCACAGCCTTGATAATGGGGCTAACACACTCGCCACGTGTCTTCACCAAGATCTTGAAACCTGTATTTGCAAAACTAAGGGCAGATGGCCATGTCAGTGCAGCATACATTGATGATTCATGTCTGCAAGGGACCACTTTCGGGAAATGTGCAAACAATATTGTAGAAACGGTTCAATTAATGGATTCATTAGGGTTGACAGTGCAGAAAGAGAAATCAGTCCTTATACCCAAACAACAAATTGTTTTCTTGGGAAATATACTGTGTTCATTATCTATGACAATCAGACCTACACCTGAAAGGTGCCAGAGCATAGTTGACTTGTGTACAGAAATCCTGAGTCATAACAGGATAACAATCAGAAAATTTACTAAATTAATTGGGAAAATGGTTGCTACAGAATCAGGGGTGGATTACGCACCCTTGTATTATAAACCCCTTGAAAAGGTAAAAGAACATGAACTGAAAGTTCATGCAGGAAATTATGACAGTTTCATGACTGTTCCGACCTCCATATTACCGTTGTTGAACTGGTGGATAAATAACATCTTTAGTTCATTCAAGCAAATTTCACGGGGTAATCCTGACTTAGTTCTGTTCTCTGATGCTTCAACCAAAGCATGGGGTGGATTCAATGAAACTGAAAACTTGAGGACAGGAGGAGAATGGTCCATTACTGAACAAGAATCCCACATTAATGTGCTAGAATTAAAAGCATGTCAACTGACATTGCAATCCTTTTGCAAGGACAAACAAAATCTACATGTTAGAATATACATGGATAACACGACTTCTTGCTCTTACATTTTAAAATATGGAGGGAAAGTGCCAGAACTAGATGCTATGGCATGTGAGATTTGGTTTTGGTGTTTAGAACGGAATATTCATCTAAGTGGGGGACACGTGGCGGGAGTCGAAAACTGTGAGGCAGATGAGGAATCTAGAACAATTAATGATGATACTGAATGGGCATTACAGCAAAAGGTGTTTGATGAAATCAAAAAATTACACCCTTATTTGTCAGTGGACCTTTTTGCCTCAAGTTTAACCACAAATTGGAAAAGTATGTCACACGTAGAGCAGATCCAAATGCAATGGCCATTGACGCGTTTTCATTCGTATGGAAAAATGATTGTTTTTTCATTTTCCCACCTTTCAGCCTGATCGGGAGAATTCTGAGGAAAATAGAGGAAGACGAAGCAGATGCGATCATAGTAGCGCCAGTTTGGAGAACCCAGAGTTGGTGGCCATGCCTGTTGAATCTCATAAGCGCAGAATGCCATCAAATAACAAAGACAAACAGAACCCTGTACCTCCCTCAAAAACCGGGAAAAGTACATCCAATATGGACAATGCGTTTGGGAATTTTTCCCATATCAGGGAAGCACTCAAAAGTCGAGGCGTACCACAAAAAGCTTGCGAACTCATTCTGGGCTCATGGAGAAAATCCACCAAAAAACAATATAATACCTACATCGATAAGTGGATATCATTCTGCGGAAACAATGTTGACCCCTTTCGACCCAACATTAACTGGGTACTAAAATTCCTTACACAGTTATATGACAAAGGTCTGACATACAGATCCATCTGCTTAGCCAGATCAGCTATCAGTGCTTTTGTTAAGATATGTGGTGGCAAAAACATAAACGAGAGCGAAGAACTGACAAGATTCCTGAAAGGTGTTTTTATTGCGAGACCAGCTCTCCCAAAATATAATGCAGTATGGGATGTTAGTAAGGTGCTTACACTATTGAAAACCGTAGATGAAAGTAGTTTGTTTCTCCTGAGTTGCAAATTATCAATACTTTTTCTCCTGCTATCTGCTCAGAGGTGCCAAACACTGCATTTAATCAATAAAGAAGATGTGACTGTGGAGAAAGATAGGGTTACCATTTACCCAAATCATCTGCTAAAACAATCTAAACCAGGTCATCATCAAAATTTAATTGTTTTACATGCATACAAAAAAGACAGGAAATTATGCATTGTTAGAATCTTTTCAGAATATCTACGCAGGACGGAAGCACTTAGAACAGGAGAAAAACTATTGATAAGTTCAATAAAACCACATAAGCCAGTTTCAAAGGACACGGTGTCAAGATGGGTCAAATTTATTATGCTGAAAGCAGGCACTGAGGCCAACTTTAAACCCCACAGCATGAGAGCTGTGGCAGTATCCACAGCCAATCAGTATGGTGTTAATTTACAAACTATTATAAAAACAGCTGGGTGGGCAAATGCCACGACATTTGCTAAATTTTATAACAAACCTGTGCAAAAACAAACAAAGACGATACAAGAAGCGGTACTGGCTGCACAATAATGAGATGGTCAATTTGAATATTCAACCAGAAAGTTGAACAAACAGTATACAATAGTTGTAAACACCGAACACAGGATCAAGAATCTAATATGACAAATAATGACATGAAACACTATCATAACCTGTAGAATTTTAGCATATTCAAACATATATCATAGTAAAATAGATATAATAGAATAGATAAAGAGGGAAAAACCATTCACTCATAAAAGGTTTTTGGGTTTCTTTCCAAACATAAAATAAAGAATCATCTCTAAAATCTCTGTGGGGGCCTCATTAGGGGAATATGTGGGAGATGAAATTGGAAAATTAAACGAGACTTAACTTCGTAGAAGGGAAGGTGATGTTTAGTTGAAATTTCATCGACCACAATTCCCCTAAGAGGCGCACAAACCCTCCCTCCCTTCCCTATATATAAATGGGCATGATTCTTCATTTAGTCAAGATCTTGTCCAATGGAATTTACATTGGACAACATCTTGGCTCGGTCTCTGAAAAGTAGAAGTAAAACAAAGATCAGGAATTGATACAATTAACTTACTCCATCCATAAAAGACACCAAAGGGAAAGAAATACAAACATTAAGCGACCAGACCATAATGGAAACCTAAACAAAGGAAGGCCATATGGACAGTTACTTTCCCACAAAATGGCCATATGGCCATCCAAAATTAAAAGACACAAGTGATACACACAGTAAGTAACAAACAACAACATAAATAAATCGCCACAGAAGAGCCGCCTCGGAACGGTCAGTGGAAGATTTCCACTGGGGGGCTTAAATCGATTTTACGTGGCCACAATCCTCGCCCTTACTTCCGTCGCGATTTAGACAAAAAATTTGTTCAGTCCGCATGAAGGCCTCCTAACTCATCAGTGCAACATCTCCGTGAACACAGAAATCAAAGAACCACAGAGGTGAGACAACGGTGAGGACTCGACAGCAAGAAACCACTGAAATGCTGGAGCAAAAGAAAACCAACAGTTAGACTCCGATGAGCCCGACCAGAGACAGAGCATCAGGCACCAACCAACATTATCTCTTTAATTTTCAATAAGCCTTTACGTTGGAGCCGTCATAGAATCTGAGGCCTGACCCACCGGCGTGCAATTAAAGAGGGAAGCAAAGTTGCCAACCGTGATTGGGTTAACTACCATGCATGCAGTCTGTCGTATAATATCCATGTTGTACCCAATCTTTTTATATCGAAGAATGATTTTACGAAATTGGGTGCTGAAGTCATTGCGGTTATATATTTTTCTGAATTTATATACTAAGTCACCATAAAATTCGGGTTCCGATAGACCTTGTTGCAGAAGAGATTTAAGTCCAATATTGAATTTTGAAATTAAATCAGAATGGCGTCTATAAAATTTTGAAAAGGCTTTGCGTAGTTTATAGTACCGATAACCCTGATTAAGGAGTTTAGCCGTTAATAATTTATTACGAGTGTTGAAGTCAGTTACATGACTACACACTCTAGCAAATCGAATTAATTGCGAAATATAAACGCCATAGGATGGCGCACGAGGAACATCACCATCCAAAAAAGGAAAATTTACAATCTCAAAATCAAAGTCATTGCGTTTATCATAAATTTTGCACGAAACAAATCCATCTACAATAGATAGATGTAAATCCAAAAACGGGGCCTCGGTATCAGAAGAATTTGCTTTATTTAACTGAAGTTCTAGGGGGTAAATCTGACTAATCAAACCATCAAAATAGGTATTATCAATATTTAATAAATCATCTAAATATCTAGAAGTAGAGCTAAAAGCTTCAATAATTTCAGATTGGTTATCAATGGAAAGCGACAAAATGAAGTCTCTTTCATAACAATACAAGAACAGATCAGCCACAAGAGGTGCGCAATTAGTACCCATCAGAATACCCACAATTTGTCTAAATAACTTAGTACCGAATCTAATATAAATATTGTCAAGTAGAAAGGAAGACCCTCAGTATATTCTTAAGGCTCCCCATTATGCCTCATTGCCTGGCTTTATGATTAAACCTCAGTAATTCAAACTACTTCTATCTCAAACAAATTTTCATGATCACAAAGGTATTCCAGTTATTGAAGTTAGACTGCAATTTTAAGAAACCCCAAAATGGGTAACTGGCAAACAGTGCAGCTCCAGACTAGATGCAACAGAATGCGGCGCCTGATCAGGGCCTACACCATTTGCAAAAAGTTCAGCCATTTGCCAAATAAATTTTGAAGAAAACATACTCTGACATGCCTAAATTTTTAAATGAACTGCTATTTATAAAGTGGAAAATTCCATTTGGTACAATCAGCCCCCGCCCATAGGGGCTTGAAGAAATATATGGGCTGCAAGATGCTTCCACGCAGAGCTGAATCCGGCCCGCACACTAGTACTGGTAAACCGCTTAACAGATCTAAGCCTGTCCAGGAACCGCGGTGCGAGGCGGACCGTCCATGCTAATAAACCTTATTGGTTTCATTGGGCGACAGGGATTGATATGTCATTTCATCTCAATGTCGGGTAAAAGTCCCACAAAATTGGAAGCAACGTCTCCAAAATGACCTTTACAGTGTTGACGGGGACGTTAAACCTCAAATCAATCAAAAACCATTTGGTACAAAATCGGTTGAGGTGAAATCCAGCTTTTAGACTACTATACTATACCTTATATATCACAGATGCTGAGCTATCTAACTGGGCAGGCTGCCATTTTGAATTGGTTGTGTAACCAGTAATATGTTTGAGCATAATACCACAGGCAAATGGGTGGTCTGGGTTTGTCACCATATCTTCATATCGGACATGTACCCGTCCAATCGAAACCTGAAAATTAATGTAAAATGTTAATCCTTGAGCTGCCAATCACGACAATCTGCTGGTTATTTTAAAAGTCATTGTTGCAAGAATTTTGGATCCAGATCAGCTTTCTCTAGTCTGATAAAGGTCTAAAGTGTTTGCCTGTATGCAAAATTACATGTACTTTTGAAAGGTTTGCAAGGAAATAAACAAAATTAACAACAACAACATTTTCAAATGAAGTTTTTCTTGGCATCTCAAGGGTTAGAGTATCTGTTTGTATCTTTTATCTATTTATACAAATGTGGGTTAGAATACCTATTTGTATCTTTTTATACAAATGAATCTATTTATAGTCTTTTGATATTCAGTTTAAAGTAAAGGCCTTTGTTCTTTGAAAATTATGTAAATCCATTAAACAAGAGGACCAAGCAAGCCTGTATCGCTCACCTGAGCTAACAGATTCAAAGTTTAAGGAAGTGCCAACCTTTACTGAAGGCTTTATAGGAGGACATGGTGATGACAGGGTAAGCATGTTCTGAAAATCAAGTAGAATGTAACTATGATAAACAGGCTGACCTCACCGGTTTTCAAACTCATTCAAGCTTTTATTCCTGACTTGCTAAGAAGATCCGATCTAAACTGAAGTGGCTATGGTGATGACAAGTTCAAAAACAAGTTTTCAAACTCCTCCAAGCTTTCTGCCTGACTTCCTTGTTTGTAAGTTTCATCAAGATCCGTTCAAAACTAAAGGGGCAGCAGTGATGACAATGTCGAAAATAGGCATTTTCAGCAATCAAAGGCACGTCACTCTATGATAAATGTGCCGACTTGGCCGGTATTCAAACTCACCTGAGGTTTTATTCCCAGCCACCTTACATGTAAGTTTCAGAAAGATCCGATCAGACTTGGCCAGTATTCAAACTCATCCAAGATTTTATTCCCAGCCACCTCACATAATCAGAAAAATCCGATCAAAACTGAAGGGGCTACGGTGATGACAAGGTCAAAATTTGGCATTTTTAGCAATCAAAGGGATGTTACTCTAAAATAAATGAGCCGACCTGGCCAGTTTTTAGAACTCATCCGAGGTTTCATCCCCACCCACCTTACATATAAGTTTCAGAAAAATCTGATCAAAACTGAAGGGGCTAGGGTAATGACAAGGTCAAAAATCAACATTTTCAGCCATCAAAGGGACATAACTCTACGATAAATGGGCTGACTTGGCTTGTTTTCGAACTCATCCAAGATTTTATCACCAGCCACCTTACATATAAGTTTCAGAAAGATCTGATCAAAACTGAAGGGGCTACCGTGATGACAAGGTCAAAAATTGGCATTTTCAGCAATCAAAGGGACGTAACTCTATGATAAATGGGCCAACTTGGCCGGTATTCCAACTCATTGTAGGTTTTATCTCCATTCACCTTACATATAGGTTTCAGAAAGATTAGATCAAAACTGCAGGGGCTACGGTGATGACAAGGTAAAAAATCGACATTTTCAGCCATCAAAGGGACATAACTATATAGCAAATGGGGCAACTTGGCCGGTTTTCGAACTCATCCGAGGTTTTATCCCCAGCCACCTTACATATAAGTTTTAGAAAGATCCGATCAAAACTGAAGGGGCTACAGTGATGACAAGGTCAAAAATCAACATTTTCAGCAATCAAAGGGACCTTACTCTATGATAAATAGGCCAGCTTTGCTGGTATGCGAACTCATCCGAGGTTTTATCCCCAGCCACCTTGCATATAAGTTTCAGAAAGATCCGATCAAAACTGAAAGGGCTACGGTGATGACAAGGTCAAAAATCGGCATTTTCAGCAATCAAAGGGATGTTACTCTGTGATAAATGGACCAACTTTGCTGGTTTTCGAACTCATCCGAGATTTTATCCTCAGCCACTTTACATATAAGTTTCAGAATGATTCGATCAAAACTGAAAGGGCTACAGTGATGACAAGGTCAAAAATCAGCATTTTCAGCAATCAAAGGGACGTTACTCTATGATTAATGGGCCGACTTGGTCAGTTTTCGAACTCATCCGAGATTTTATCCCCAGCCACCTTACATATAAGTTTCAGAAAGATCCGATCAAAACTGAAGGGGCTACGGTGATGACAAGGTCGAAAATCGGCATTTTCAGCAATCAAAGGGGCGTAACTCTATGATAAATCGGCGGACTTGGCCGGTTTTCGAACTCATCCAAGGTTTTATCCCCAGCCACATTACATATAAGTTTCAAAAAGATCCGATCAAAACTGAAGGGGCTACGGTGATGACAAGGTCGAAAATTGGTATTTTCAGCAATCAAAGGGACGTAACTCTATGATTATTGGGCCAACTTGGCCGGTTTTCGAACTCATCCGAGTTTTTATCCCCAGTCACCTTACATATAAGTTTCAGAAAGATCCGATCAAAACTGAAGGCGCTACGGTGATGACAAGCATTTTCCCATAGTAAGTCTATGGGACCTTGTAGTTACCATAGGAACCAAAGTTTTAGAGCGATTTCGAAAAAAAGTTTATGTCATCAATGCCCCACCAGAGGCATGCTACAGATGAGAAATGATTGAGATCAGCCTGCAGGATACAGAGATATAGCTGCTCAAAAGTGTGGACGGACGACGGAAGACGGACGGACGACCGAGGACCCACTATACTATAAGCTCCCCTGGAGCCTTCGGCCCAGGTGAGCTAAAAAGAAACAACCACAAGTGTGTTTGTGCATTTGTGTGTGTGTACATGTGTGTGTGTGTGTGTGTGCATGTGTGTGTACATGCATGTGTGTGCAGGTGTATGCTCTAGTTTTAACTTGATTCTGAAAAAAGTGAGGCAAATGTGATGTGTATCTTGCAGCACTAGGGCCTCCAACTGATATTGGCTTTACAGTCCTTGCAGCAGGTAAGGGTAGAGGGGAGTGTTGGTTTTTTCTTCTGTTTCTACACTTTCATTCATTTTTTTGTTTCTCCACTGTCCATCACTTACATCTCCTCTACTATCTGTTTTCTCCCTTTCTCTGGGAGATGACACAAAATAACCCACAAAGGTTGACGTGTTGTTAAACCCTAACAGTCAATCAATCAATCAATCAATCCGAAAAAAGTGATGCAACTTTATACACCTTAGTTGAGATCCAGGGTGTGAATGTGAGGTCAAAAGATTTTGTCTCACTATTATATAGACTGGACCCAAAAACCAAGTGAGTGTGCATGTGTGTGACAAAACTGATACGATGTAATTTTTTCAGGTTCTCCTGATGCAACTTTGCCAGTTTGGCACAAGAATAACTTCTACAAAGCAGTGCATCATATTAACAAATCAATGTAATAAACACCCCACTAAGCCCCACTTTATATACAGTAAAATGGGGTTTACAGGGGTATACATTATTTTTCTTATTTCTGCTCCAAGACATAGGTTGTGGGTACTCATACTCAATGAGGCAGTCCTAACAAGTACCCAGAGCCTATGTTTGGAGTAAAATTCTTATTTCTGCTCCAAGACATAAGTTGTGGGTACTCATTAGAACTGCCTCAATGAGGCAGTTCTAACAAGTACCCACAACCTATGTTTGGAGTATAAATAAGAAAAATATCAAAAATTTTGATCAGAAAACAAACAATTTTGGAGATATGAAAAAATGCACTATGTCACATGGGTGTGTTATCATAATGGGGACTAGAATCCACTTTGTCATGCAAGACACCTGTTCAAGGTTGGCAAAAAGCCGGTCAATATGAGTATTGACCAGGCTGGTGGTTAAAAGCGGTTTTAACCGGTCATTACTGGTCAACACTCAATATTTCAATCGACCAGTATTGACCACTTTTGACCACTTTGGGAGTATTGACTGGGACGGTTTTAACCAGTTTAAACCGCCGGTTAAAACCGCCCCTGGTTTTGACCGCCCCTGGTTTTGACCGCCCAACCTTGCACCTGTTTTATGGCATTTAACCCTTATCTTGCTGAATATTCATTAAAGCCACACCCATTTCTGTCTATCAACCAATCAAATTACTTGATGTCATTTATTGCTACAAATTCATAAACTGAATGCCAAACAGTGTAGACCCTGATCAGATGGCTTCTGAAGAAGCCATCTGATCTGGATCTACACTGTTTGAAAAGATAGGGGTTGTTGTGAACAGCAAGATAAGGGTAATGATCGGCCTGCAAATGCTTGGATAGTACAATAACTGAAGTTTCTAGGTATATAATTTTGAGACTCCTGCTACTCTGTGTAGCTGAGCAGGCTGGTTTGTGTCTAACCGGGACAAAGTTTAGAGGTCAGTTGTAAAATAGATCAAATCATGAGCAGGAAGTGCCAGTGACTAGTTTACTTATAAATGAGGTCATAAAATCTTGAAGTGGCATCAAATAACAGCGTTTTTTCTCACCAGGCCCTTCTACCAAGTGATTTGTTTCAAAATAAATTACAGTTCCTTTTCATTGCCCATATAGGGTTATTTTATTTGTTTAGTACATCTCACCTGAATATTATTGATCACATACGTGTAGAGTTTCTCAAGGAAGCCTGGATCATCCTCTGTTGAATCTGCTGTAGAAATATAAACAAAAGTATGAATCCCATTATGTTAACAAGTCCATGTAATGAACATCCCACTAAACCCCATTTCATATAGAGAAAACAGGGGTTTATGGGGGTAAACATTATTTTTCTTATTTGGTGACCATTGTGACCTAGATCAGATCCCACAGAATTAGGCATCTGATCAGGGTCTACACTGTTTTAAAATACTGGAATTTAAAACTTAAACTAAACAGTGTAAGTCTCCTTTCATGACTATTTACCCAGCCTACACTTTTTACCCAGCCTACACTTAGAGACATGCAGAAAGGGGTAGCGCTTGATCTACCCTAAATATTTGGATACTTTTTAATGTGCCCCGGCTCATCCGAGCTTGGGGAAATAGACTGGGCTGCAGTGTGCTTCCACACAGAGCTGAAACCGACCAAACTTCAGTAAACTGATATGAAGGTCTAAACCTGCTCAGGAAAAGTGGTGCACAACAGACTGCTTCTTAAACCCTAGCAGTTTCTTTCTTTGGGTGTGAGGGCTTAAGATGTTCAAGTTTCATATATCATTCATTATGTGTTTTGGAAAAAAAAAACCTTTGCTCAGAGGCAAACAGTGTAGAGATTCTGATCAGACTCTTCCCTTGATTTTCTTAGACAGATTTTTATTACTTTTTAGTGTGCAATTATTTTGGGTATATATGGCATCTTAGGGACACATAAATCAGTTGCAAAACTTTTAAGTTTACAGACAAGATGCCAACAATGATGTGGACATTAATGCTGGGGGTACTGCAAATAAAGCTCTTCCCGAACTCACAAATACGCAAGCTAAATCAAATAACTGATAGCACTGGGTGGTTGACTGTCTCTTGTTTGTTTTATATTGGAGTTTGACGCCCAGTCAACACTATTTTGGTCATTTTTGAGCCGGTCAGTTTACCTATCCACACTTTTCCTGGGCAGGCTTATACTTAGGCGGTTAACCAGTACAGTGCACTTTCGCCGGAAACTGACAACTGCCCTTCTTGAATAAGCGGAAGGGGAAGAATGACTGTAAAAGGATTTCATGATCAATCTCCACGAAAGAAAGTTGCCGACTCCGCAAAAGTCTCTAAGTGCCAATAATGGCACGGAACCTTAGACTTTAATTCCAATACTTGAAGCAAACAATGTATTGGTCAGAGGTACTTACATGAACATCAGCAGTTTAAGTGTTCTTGCATGCTGATAAATAATTGACCCCAAAAGTATCTTGCAAGATATGGGTAACATGTTAACGTTTTCACCCATTTTGTACTGAATGGAATCTTCCACCTTATATATAGCAGGAGCCAATTTTGAAATTTAGGGATACTAGGTTATTGATTTAAAAATTTATTTAGCTCTTGTCAACTCCTATCTTTGCAAACAGTGAAGATCCAGATCAGATGGCTTCTGAAGAAGACATCTGATCAGGACCTACACTGTTTGACATTCAGTTTATGAATAGGGATAAATTACATCAAGTAATCTGATTGGTTCAAAGTCAGAAATGGGTGTGACTAAACTGAATATTCAGTAAAATAAGGGTTGAAAATGGCTGAACTTTTGCAAACAGCGAAGGCCCTAATAAGAGTGTCTGATATTGGCCTACATTGTTTGCAAACAAGCCGTTTTTGCTGTTTCCTGCATAAAATAGATTAAGGAGACTGCATACACTTGTCACAATTTTTTCCATTTTCAATTTTTAAAACATCCTGTTTGCATTCTTTGCATAATATGCCAATGGCAATTAGTAAGATGGAGCATAATATATATACTGACTTTTGTACAAGTTTGGGTTTGTGGAATGTAACCAAGGAACAATATGTGCTCCATATATTCTTACCTGGCACTATAAATAACCCCCAATGGCTCAAACTACCTGTCTCCAACAAATTTTCATGGTCGGTAATATTTGGTAGACCATAACCTCAAAATTATATAGACATAACTCTGGCAATAAGTGGTGGACTGTAACCTTGAAATAATATGCACTGCTCCACATCATAGTCTAACTATACGTAAAGTTTCAGCTTGATCAGATGTAAAATGTGGGAGGCATTATCCAGAAAAAAATATGTTTAGAAAAATATGTGAAAGTGCAATATTTGGTGGACTGTAACCTCAAAATAATATACACTGTTCCACATCATGGTCTTACTATATGTAAAGTTTCAGCTTCATCAGATGTAAAATGTAAGGAGTTATCCTGAAACGGAATGTTTAGAAAAATTTGTGGAAGGGGAATAACTCTGGTAATATTTGGCAGACCGTAACCTCAAAATAATATGCACTCTTCCATATCATGGTCTTACTGTATGTAAAGTTTCAACATTATCGGATCTAAAATGTAGGAGGAGTTATCCGGAAACAAAATATTTACAGAATTTTTCGAAGGGGCATAACTCTATTATTATTTGTTGGACCATAACCTTGAAACAATATGTGCTGCCCCACATCATGGTCTAATTATACACGTTTATGAAGATTCAGCTAAATCGGATGTAAAATGTAGGAGGAGTTATCCGGAAACAAAAAGTTGACACAAAATTTCAAAGGGGCATATCTCTATTATTATTTGGTGGACCGTAACCTCAAAACAATATGCGCTGCCCCACATCATGGTCTTACTATGTTTGAAGTTTCAGCTTGATCGGATGTAAACTGTAGAAGTTATCCGGAAACAAAAAGTTTACAAAACTAGAAAATGCGTCCATAGGACACGGATGCCCTCGCCTGAAAATATGTCTATGTTCGTATTCATCCATAGAAAGTTATTGACCGTGTTTAAGTTTTGGACCCTTTTTTCACATTTGACCTCTAAGTATGACCTTGACCTTGGAGGTAAGGACCTTGGTTTTGTGTGAGGCAGATTGTCTCATGATGGTTAACATTTCTTCAAAGTAATTTCAAAATCCATCCAGAAATAAGTAAGTTATTGTCTGCGTTTAAGTTTTGGACCCTTTTTTTACCTTTGACCTCTAAGTATGACCTTGACCTTGGAGGTACGGACCTGGGTTTTGCACGTGACAGATCGTCTCATGATGGCTAACATTTCTACAATGAAATTTCAAAATCCATCCAGAAATAAGAAAGTTATTGACTGCATTTAAGTTTCAGACCCTTTTGTTGACCTTTGACCTCTAAGTATGACCTTGACCTTGGAGGTACAGACCTGGGTTTTGCACGTGATACGTCATCTCATGATGGTTAACATTTCTGATGAGTAATTTTAACATCAATCAAGAAATAAGGAAGTTATTGACCGCATTTAAGTTTCAGATGCACGGACGAACGGATGGACGGACGAATGGATGGACGGACAGGGGCAACGCTATATGCCCTTTCCACCATTCTTCGAATGGCGGGGCATAAAAATTTAAAGGTGCATAACTCTATAATTATTTGGTGGACCGTAACCTCGAAACAATATGCGCTGCCCCACATCATGGTCTAACTATATATGAATTTTCAGCTTGATTGGATGTAAACTGTAGGAGGAGTTATCCGGAAACGAAAAAGTTTACAGAATGACGGACGGACGGACGCCAGTGGGCATAACATAATATGACCATTTTTCAAACATAAAAAAGGATCTACTTTCAAAGATTGAAAATTGCTTGTAAAGATCAGAAACAAAATTATTTTTTTAAAGAATTGCCTCCCCTAAATATGTATCCCTTCTCCCTATTTTCCTGTTACCTTGTATCCTGTTAACCCTTAAAATGCCAATCACAACAGCTGTCATCTGATTTGTTGTCTGCTGGTTACTTTAAAAGTCATTGTTGCAAACAGTGTGGACCTAGATCAGAATGCTCCTTTAGGAGCAGTGATCTGCATACAAGCAAAAATATTTTTGAAATGTCTTCAAGAAGAAGCAGCAAATGACAGACACAGACAACATTTTCAGATGCAGTTTTTCCTGGTGTCTTAAGAGTTGCCTCCCCCTAATATGTATCCCTTCTCTTAACATCCTGTTCCCATGTATCATGTTAACTCTTAAAATGTCAATCACAACAAACGTCCTCTGCTTTGTTGTCTGCTGGTTACTTTAAAGTCATTGTTGCAAACAGTGTGAGCCCTGATCAGACTGCTCCACTAGGAGCAGTCTGTTCAGGGTCCACACAGTTTGCCCATAAGCAAAAATAATTTTAAAATGTCTGCAAGAAGAAGCAGAGATGCCATATACAGACCAGACACAGTTTTTCTTGGCATCTGAACGGTTAACCCTTCAATTGCTAATCATGACAAGCAGATGGCATTTTCAAAGTCTATTTTTCTTATATATCAGTGAAAAGATGAGCAGACAATGCGCATGCAATCATTATGATAACACATCCGTGCTCCATAGTGCATTTTTCAGAACTTCATAATGGCTACTAATCTGATGAAAATCCGTGATATTTTCCATATTAATGGCCTCATTGAGGCGGTTCTAACTAGTACCCACAAACTATGTCTTGGAACAGAAATAAGAAAAATAATGTTTACACCCGTAAACCCCAGTTTTCTCTATATAATGTGGGGTTTAGGGGGGTCTTCATTTCACGGACTTGTCCACGTGATGTAACATGACAAATAGTTAAAAAATCATACTCCCATCTGCTCTAGGATTTTGGTAGAAGTTAAAGGGTCAAACTTTCTTTGTCACCTTAAACCATCTTAAACTGATGAAATCTTCCTAAGTATATATAGAATAGTCCATTTTTAGATACAGGTGGGTCAGGTTGAGTTAGTCTTAAAAAATTCAGTTAGAAAATGGTCAAGATTTTCGCAAACAGTGAAGGCATTTGATTTAGGCCTGCTCTGTTTACCAGTGTATCTGTTTCGGGCTCTTCTGTCTGAAATGGTTTTAAAAATTGAATTTCGTCATTGACCTGAAACAAGTTAACCCATATCCTGCTGAATGAATTAATTTTGCCACACCCATTTCTGACTATCAACCAATCAAATTACTTGATATGATGTATGCATTCAACTTTGCAAACTGAATGACAAACAGCATAGATCCTGATCAGGGGCCAGTTGTTCAAAACTAACGACATCATTAGTTAATGTATCGTTAAAATTTTTGAGCATTTAATATGGCAAATATGCTAATATTTTTGCTGAGAAAATATGAGCAGCTTTTGCAAATGCAAAAGCTGCTCTCATTTTTTTCAACAAAAATAAGACTATATCAGATATTGTACTTGCTAGAGCAGTTAACAATTTGACCACTGACAAGCTCATTTAGCTGATGATCGATGCTTTGAACAACTGGGCCGAGATGGCTTCAAGCCATCTGATCCAGATCTAAATTGTTTGCAAAAGTAGGGGTTGTCATGTTCAGTGGGACAAGCTTGCTTAGAGTACAAACATAATTATTCTCTAACATTTTCAAACCAGACAGCAAAAACACTTAATCAGACAGAAAATGCTCCTGAATAATATCAGTTTAAGTTAACCCATTTTCAGTGTAACAGAATAATCCTCACTATACAGAGAAGGGTCCATTTGAGATTTAGGGGTGTCAGCTTGAGCTATTTATAGCAATTTACAAAGAAAATGGCTGAACTTTTTGCAAACAGTGTAGGCCTAGATCAGACGCCATGGCGTCTGATCTAGGCCTACACTGTTTGCCAATGTCCAATTTTGAGATTTCCTGTTCAAAATGGGTTAAAAGATGTAAACAATATGAAGTTATCCATTTCCAAAGCATACAATATCCAATTGCAATAAAAATTACTAATTATGATTCATAACATGAGCCACAACCTGACGAAACCTGTTTTTGTTATTTGTGAACAATGAAGGTGCAGTTCTGTCTGTAGCCAGACCATCTGATCAGCAGCAAGTTAGTGTGTGCTGCTTAGGACAGTACAATACACCACGACCTCATTATAACACGGTTCGTTATAACATGGTTTTGGATAGAACACGGTTTCAAGATGGATCCCAAAAATGTATAGGTTATATAGAAAAATGACCATAAATGGTCATTTTTCTATATAACCTATACATTTTTGTTTGGATATTTTTTTTCTTTTTTGGTTTGGGTTTTACGGCCCTTTCAAGATTATTTCACTCATATCGAGCCAATCGTTAATCATAGGTGGACGAAAACCGGAGTACCCGGAGAAAAATCACCTGACCTTCCGTTGCAGAACTTGGCGACTCACACGTGTTGTTTAGCTAACATAGTTTCTGCTTTGGACCCCATTAATAGTGTTATAAATAGGTTGTGCAAGTCTATGCAGCTGAGAATATCCTTTTCTGTCTTTCAGATATGACTGATAATATTTGCCATATCGAAAGTAAACCTGTTTTTTGGCATATGTTTACAAGGAGGTACAAGATAAACCTGTCCATTCATGTAGTCTGATCAGAATAATAGTGATTGCATGCTGCTGGGACAGTATACAGCCAAACCTGTCATAGTGGCCACCTCTATTAAGCAAGCAACCTGTCTTAAGCAATCATGCATTTAGTTCCCCCAAAAGGCAATTACATTAAAATTCACCTGTATTAAGCAAGCACAGTTTGATCATCCCTGAGGTGCTTGCTTAACACAGGTTGGACTGTATCTCTAGCTTCCTTATCTAAACTGGCAAGACTCTAGCTGCTCTAACTGAGCAGGTCCACTTCTGTTGACAACAAAAGCTGTTTTTGCCATTTGTGAACAAGAAAAGTGCAAGATCAACCTGCCCATCCATGCAGTCTGATCAGCCCTTTGGGTCTGCCAACTGGGTAGTATAACGTGTAACTCCTAAAAATTTGGACACCTTGAGGACTTGCTGTAATTCTCCTAAAAATTTAACAAATTTGTTTCACAATCCAGCAAGCAGAATGGTAAACAGTGAGGGCAGAATGGTAAACAGTGTAGACCCTGATCAGACTGCTCCTGAAGGAGCAGTCTGATCTGGGTCTGCACTGTTTTGTCCGAATACTTAAGATCATTACAGAAATATCTGTAACTTCTACATATAAAATTTCAAGACACTTGCCAGTCTGTGTAGCTGAGTAGGCTGGTTTGTGTCTTACCTGGTAGAAAACATCAAAGACAGGTTTTCTCTTTTTTGTTTGTTTGAGGTTCAACGTCCCCGTCAACACTGTATAGGTCATTTTGGAGATTTTGTTTCCAATTTTGTGAGACTTCCATCCGACACTGAGATGAAATGACACCTCAAGCCCTGTCGCCCTATGAAACCAGTAGGGTTTATAAGCATGGGCGGTCCAGCTCGTACAGCTTTGCCTGGGCAGGCTTAGATCCTCTAAGCAGTTTACCACTACTCATGTGCGGTCGATTTCAGCTCTGCATGGAAGCATCAAGCAGCCAATTTATTTCTTCAAGCCCCAATGGGCGGCGGCCGCAGGTTTTCTCTTTAAAGGTACAGTAAAATTCCTATATTAACCAATTGTATACTAGTGGACTCTTCGATTGCTATATGTGGGACAAGTCCATTTGTCAAATAAGGGGTGTAAGGCCTATTTTTTCGTTTTTCTATTTTTGACGGAAAATTCTGTTACCAAATAGTGCAGGCCCTGATCAGACGTCCCCTTCTGTGGCTTCTGATCTGGGCCTACACTGTTTGCCAAGGTACCCCTTTAAGGCTTTCCCACATGCAATGGGTTCAGACCACCTTTGGGACTGTTCAAAAGTGGTCTTTAAGACCACTTTTGAACAGTCCCAAAAGTAGTCCCTTAGTAAGAGACACTACGTGTAGAAATCAAGAAGGAAGAATAACTGAAACCTTCTCAGTAAGCTTTTAAAAGCAGATTTAGTCTTAAAATTTAGGTGGTCCTTATAATGGAATTTTACTCTTACCAACTTTACTGATTGCTGAGGCCTCCAGAGATTCCAACATCTGACGTTTGACAGCATTCTGAAGAGCCCTTTCCCTCTCTGGATCATACATACGATCTGTGATTGGTCCAGCAAGAATGTAAACATCTTCAAGGTGGGCAATAACACTGGCAGAGAACAGGCTTGTCCATGGAATATCGATCTTTATATTACCTACGTAATAAACAATGTTCTTGTATTAATACATACCTATGCACATGGCTGCCATTTTCAAATGAACCGAAAGCCACTCTCAAATCAAAGTACTGAAAGTACTGAGGAAAGTTGATGTATGAGGAATAATTATTATATAACAATGTTAGTCATAGATCAAGCAGTTATCTACCGTATTCGGGCGTGTATTACCCGCAGTTTTTTTCCCTCAAATTACAGGCCCATGTTCTGGGTGCGGGTAATCCGCCCGAATTATTTTTGGACCATTTTATTTTTACTTTTTACAGCTGAAAATACGATGCATCTCATGTTATGCTCTATCCTTTTACGATTCCCGACATAAATAACGTTTGTCCACTTAATTTTACTTACACATGAGTAATATAACAATCTCTATTACTAGCAAGCCCGATTTTGTGAGTATTATTCCTAAAAATCTGATTTTAAACAAAATAAACAAGCAAGTTCAATGCGAACATCAAAGTTTTCCGGCATCCAAACTGCCGCCCACAAATCACCGCTAGTTTTTTTCTGCACGCGATCGGTAAATGACATCATCGTACCCCAGCAACCCCACACGTGTCTATTGTTTTAGCTTAATGGGGCGTATCTGTCTCATAAAAAAATGTTTGGTTTGTTTGATTTGAGGTTTAACGTCCCCGTCAACACTGTAAAGGTCATTTTGGAGACGTTGCTTCCAATTTAGTGGGACTTTTACCCGACATTGAGATGAAATGACATCTCAAGCCCTGTCGCCCAATGAAACCAATAGGGTTTATTAGCATGGACGGTCCGCCTCGCACCGCGGTTCCTGGACAGGCTTAGATCCTCTAAGCGGTTTACCAGTACTAGTGTGCGGGCCGGATTCAGCTCTGCGTGGAAGCATCGTGCAGCCCATATATTTCTTCAAGCCCCTATGGGCAGGGGCATTAAAAAAAAAAAAAAATGTTTGGAAACGGTAAAAGTATTCTCGCTAGCAAAACAGCGCTTTCCGTAAGCTCCGTGTCAATAACCAACAACAGAATACAGATGTGTTAACACAAAGAGTTCAACTTTTCTCGCCAAGCGTCTGCCATTTGGCGCCAAAACATAACCATTCATGAGATAGCAGAATAGTCGTAGCAACTCGTCTTAGGAGCAATCAAATAATTTTCACACTGATTGCGGATTAAATTTTATGATTGGGGAATAAACGCAAATTAGAGACATAACTTGACCATATTTTCACACCTTATCGACACGCACCGCAGGGTGGCAATTATATGACAGGGATTAACAATAGTGTCATAATTGAACCGTTATAAATCAATAAACAGTGTAAATCCAAATCAGACATCTGCGGCGTCTTTCTGAGGTGTCTGATCTGGGACTGCACTGTTTGCCGATGTCCCAAAAAAGAAACGTCTGCGGCGTCTTTCTGAGGCATCTGATCTGGGACTGCACTGTTTGCCGATGTCCCAAAAAAGGGCCGCGGGCATATGTGGGTTAATAAATAAATAACACTGGTGAACAGGTAAAATTTTTAAACATTTTAATCAAAATACTTGCTTTCTGGTGATACTCACACGCACGTGCATTTTCCCGCCTTTTGAAGACGATCGCGCGTTCCGTTGTGTGTTACAAAAACTGGCCAAATTCTTACTTTTTCTCACTTACGCATCCACCAAAATTTCAGTAAATGTTCCGTTCGGGTAATACAACAGTATAACAGTTTTCCCCCAGATTTTGGCAAAAAAAGGGGGTGCGGGTAGTACGCAAATGCGGGTAATACACACCCGAATACGGTAGATATTTTGTTGAAAAAATATAGAGACTAACTTCCCATATCACAGGTTCTGGTGTATGAATTACATTTGACGTGTCACCATTAACAATTCTGATTCCGATTCTGATTTGACAAGGTCCCAGAGGTTAAAAATTCGACAAATACAAAAACGATTCATCGACTGATTTGAGTTTAACGACAGGTCAACCCTAGTGGATCATTTTGTCTTCTCCAAGAGAAAGGGGGAATAAGATAGAAGAGACAGTAGAGGAGATGATTTGTTTGTTTGTTTGTTTGATTTGAGGTTTAACGTCCCCGTCTACACTGTAAAGGTCATTTTGGAGACGTTGCTTCCAATTTTGTGGGACTTTTAACCGACATTGAGATGAAATGACATCTCAAGCCCTGCCGCCCAATGAAACCAATAGGGTTTATAAGCATGGACCGCTTTGCCTGGGCAGGCTTAGATCCTCTAAGACGTTTACCAGTACTCGTGTGCGGGTCGGTTTCAGCTCTGCGTGGAAGCATCATGCAGCCAATCTATTTCTTCAAGTCCCGCCGGGCAGGGGCCGTTGTAGAGGAGATGAAAGTGAGGGACAGAGGAGAAAGAGGAAAATGAATGGAAGTGTGCGGTTGCCCAACTGTAAGTCAATATCAGCTGGACTCCCCAGTGACACAAGATACACATCGCCATTGCCTCACTCAACTACCCCCACGAAGAAAAAACGGAAGAAAGAAAGATAAACGTGTCTGCCAATTCCTTCATTGTCAAACCATAAATTTCTATATTAGCTCAGTACATATCTGCTAATAATCTCACAGAGAAGTTCTCCTAGCGGGCACATGATGTCTTAGCAACGTCGCATCAAAGTCGTATTGATACGAGGATGCACATACGTTGTGCAGCCGCTGGGAGCTATGTTCCTTCGGGCGTCGGGACATAAAAAGGAGTATAACTTGACAAAAAAGATCATTTTTAAACCATTTGATTTAGACATTATAATCCTGATCAGACGCCGTGTTTACCCAAGGCGAATTAAAATACGTTTATTCCAACCTGTACGGGGTCCTAAAAACATCAACCCATAAATGCCAATTGGGACATTCTGTAACAGTTAACATAGATTAGAGGCCACAAAATGTTGCGTCTGATCGGTGTCTTCACTATTTGCCAACGTACGGAACTTGATTTAAAACATGTGTTTTGTAAAGCAGGCGAATAGTAGGTCAGTATGGTCACTGATAAGCTAACCCTTTTAACCCTGTAGGCCGGTGCAGACGCCGAGGTAGAAATACACTGTATCCATGCAAACCTTTTAGATCCTGATAAGATGGCATGTAGCTAGAACGTCTCGCCAGAATCTACATGTACACTGTTTGTCATCATGTCAGTGAACTAATCAGAAATCCCTTTCTATAAGAATATATTTAAAGCAAGAAGAGTCCTGTTTAGAAACTCAGGGATGAAAGAGTAAAACATAAATATCATCGGAAAGCGCGTAGGAAAATAGTCCCAGAGTATTGTTTTCTTTTCACAATTCGTCTTTCTGTGCCAATTTATATTCAATCCGTATAAAGTCTCGAAAACTGAAATATTTGAAAGACGCTCCATGCCTGCAAAACAATTTTCAAGAGTTCCTTTGGACTATTATTTTATACAGCGAACGAACAGCGGAAGTGGAGTAACGCGGTCCGGTACCGGAAGTAGAAATGTGTTGACATAGAAACTTGATTTTAAATCAACTTTCAAAAACAAAAACCATGTGCATATGCAAAAGCTGCTCACATTTTATCAGCAAAAATAACAAAATTTTAGATATTAAACTTGCCAGAACAGTTAACAATTTGACCACTAACGAGCTCGTTATGCTAATGATGCTTTGAACAACTGGGCCCTGGTAATGATGGAAAATAATGAAAGGGTTATTGCACTGATATTGGTGAACACTGCACCTAATTGGGATATCCATGTCCTCCGATCTCCCAACTCAGTCCGGAAAATATTCATCAAACTCAGTGCAATAATAATTATAAATGTATTATTATACTTATGTCAGAGGCAAAGATTCGAATGTTAGAAAGAAAACAATAATCAGGTGCAAAGGCCTACAATCATGTCAGAAATTAAATCATAACAGAAAATCAGATTATTTGTATGCATCTGTTTGTTTGAGTTTTAACGTCCCTGTCAACAATGTAAAAGTCATTTTGGAGACGTCGCTTCCAATTTTGTGGGACTTTTACCCGACATTGGGATGAAATGACATCTCAAGCCCTGTCGCCAAATGGAACCGATAGAAGTTATAAGCATGGACGGGCCGACTAGCACCGCTTTGCCTGGGCAGGCTTAGATCCTCTAAGCGGTTTACCAGTACTCGTGTGCGGGTTGGTTTCAGCTCTGCGTGGAAGCATCATGCAGCCCATCTATTTCTTCAAGCCCCGATGGGCGGGGGCCTTGTATGCATTTGTATGCATCCACATTAATTTTGTTTTCATGTTTGTTTTTATTCACTTTGAAGTTCAAAATTCACATGTATGTATTAGGACAGACAGGCCTGTACAAACCCTAGATGAGACATGTAGAATGTGACATCTCATCAGGGTCTACACTATTCGCCACTCATCCAGCTATTTTAGACACAACATTGGGTAATAAGTTACACTTGTCCAAATTTTAGAACAAGTATAGTAAGGAGTTGAAGTGTCCGAATACTTGGGGGTAAATACAGTACGCATATAAACTTACCAACATATCCAGCTTTTACTTCAATTGGTAGATCTAACTCCACCTGAAAAGACAAAACGTTCCTGATGTTAACACATTTACAAGTCCTATTAAACCCCTGCTTTACACATAAACCCCTGCTTTACACATAAACCCCTGCTTTACATAGCTAAAAGTCGGATTTACAAGAGTATACAGTAGAATTCTGCAATTAAGACCAACTAAAATTAAGACAAATTCTGTTTTTAAAAGCATATTTAAATGTCAGCTGTTCTTTCTTAGTGTTTTCTATACCTAGAGTCTTCTAGAATGAGACCACCTTTGGGATTGTTCAAAAGTGGTCTTAAAGGCCACTTTTGAACAGTCCCAAAGGTGGTCTTAACATTAGAATTTACTGTACATTAATATCCTTATTATTGCTGAAAACATAGATTGTGGGAACTAGTTAGAATCATTTCAAGGAGGCATTCTAACAAGCCTTAGATTTTTAGAGCTTTATGATTATGGCCCATTCAACACTGTCAAGGTTATGTAAAGCCTGTCAATTAACCTAACACTTTTATAGTCAGTCTGAGACATCACTAAAACACGCCTATACAATAATGACCCACTTAAACCCCACTTTTATATTGTAAAACTGGGGTTTACAGGGGTATACATTATTCTACTTATTTCTGCTCAACAACATAGATTGTGTGTACTCGTTAGAACCGCCTCACGGAGGCGTTTCTAACAAGTTCACACAATCTATGTTTTGAGCAGAAATATCGGAATTTTTTATCTGAAAATTTTCATTTTTGGTGCAGAAATTTTCAGTCTATTTGAATAGAGTGTTTACGTATTAGGTTTACAAGTACAGTACAATGTTTGGAGATAAACTCTTCCAGTACCATGCTTGACTTGCATACGGCATTTCCAAAGCATTTCTTCTTATTTTCAGCAAAAATAAAGCTGGGCATTACATGTGAATTGTCTCCTGGGCACATGATTCTGATGAAATGCCAGACCATATTTTCTCTGAAAATTCAGAGACATAACAGATTGTCATCTGATTAAATACAGAAATTAACCCATTTCATGTGGAAAACCCCTAAAAAGGGGTAACTGGCAAACAGTGCAGGCCCAGATCAGATGCCACATTCTGTGGTATCTGAAATAAGGCATCTGATCAGGGCCTACACTGTTTTTGACAAGTTCAGCCAATTTCCAAATAAAATTTATTTTAAGATAACACAGCCTGACACCCCTAAATTTTGAACTCATGCTGTATATGAGGCAAAAGATTCCATTTAGTATGGAACGGATTAAAGGTCATTTCGTTAGTTTATAGCAATACAAGTACAATCATTATGAGAAGACTCAAGGTATTTTATACTGAACTTTGAAAGAGTCCATTTTGGAGACTGAATTACCTTATGTATTTGGACAGACAGGGCTGAGCCAGATGAAAATGTGGCGTCCTATCAGGTTCTACACTGTTTGCCACTCATCCAGCTATTTTTAGGCTCAACATTGGGTATTTAAGTGTACTTTTCAAATTTTAGAACAAGTATGGTAAGGAGTTGAGGTGATCTAACACTCAGGGTAAATGAACTGTATTAGGAAAATGGGTTGAACTTTTTGCAAACAGTATAGGCCCTGATCTGGACCTGCACCGATTGCAGGTGTCCCTTTCAGAGTTCCCCTGTCTAAAATGGGCTAAAGTGAAGTCTCCACGGACATAAGCCAGTCGGCTCATATTACGCTTGTTCTGTATTCTCTAGTCATTCTTAGGCAACAACCAGAATAATCGTCTTGTTGGTCTTATTGATTTTACCACATACCATGAAAGTGTGGTTGACAGATGCGAATTTCTTTCATAATAAAATTCTCAACAACACATGATGAACTGATAAATCAGAATTTTCCTTCAGGATAAAACAATAACAGAAAACAGTTTACAAACAAGCAAAAGTTGATTAAATGTCAAGTGCAACCATTAAAGAATCAAATTTTAGCACACCTGTGCAGCCTGATCTAAGCCTTGATGTCCATGTGACCTTAAACACTTTGCATGCTGGGTATTTTTTTCAGCAGACGTCATTTTGAAATATTTTGTTTTATTTTCCCCAAGAAAACAGGATCTGACACCTCATGCAAATTGTCCCCTGTTGCATGAAATATCTAATCCTTTGCTGGGGAAACAAAAAGATCCTGATCAGATGCTCCTTTTTGCAGCTTAAAAGCACAGGGAGTCTAATCCAGGTTTTACAGGTAACCCTCTATACCGGCAGAACACTCTGGCATCACAATGATAAGGTAGCGTAGCTATAGATAACCTTTACTTGGATTCTTACAAATGCTATTGTGGAGTCATGATCATGTGACATTAGCAATATTACTCAGATTCACTTAGCATTACAATAACATACCCATGCAACATTGTGCAGTTTTTCACATCTCCAAAAAGGCTACATTTCTTATGAAAAGCCATGACATTTGTCTTATTGCAAATATAAGTGTGGGTGCTGGTTAGAACCGCCTCAACTTATGCCTTGGAGCAGAAATAAGACAAATAATGTATACCCCCATAAACCCCAGTTTTCTCTGTATAAAGTGGGGTTTAGGGGTGTTCATTTCACAGACTTGTTCACATGATGGTAGTTTTGAGTCAACTGTCATACAGTCAACCCAAAAATCTTAAAAGGAACAGATTGTTGGACAATTATGGACACATCTGGTTCTCTGTTTCGTTCGTGGGCCCAGCACAAAGAGCAGACATGACATTGCATTAGAAGCATTTCAACATTTTTATTTTGAACACGTCATCATGCAGCAGTGTTGTTTGTTTGTGTTGAGGCTTTATATCCCTGTCAACACTATTTAGCTCATTTTGAATACTTTGCTTCCAATTTTGTTGGACTTTTACCCAACATTGAGATGAAATGATATCTCAAGCACTACCACCCACAGAAACCGCTAGGGTTGAAGGAGCGGTCCGGTCCGACTGGCAGCACTTTTTCTGGGCAGGCTTTGATGATCTAAGCAATTTACCAGTACTCAAGTTCGGTCAGTTTCAGCTCTGCGAGGAAGCAATGGCCATCACGTGAACAAGTCTGTGAAATGAAGACCCTTCTAAACCCCACTTTATATAGAGAAAACTGGGGTTTACGGGGTATTCATTATTTTTCTTATTTCTGCTCCAAGACATAGGTTGTAGGTACTTGTTAGAACCGCCTCAATGAGGCAGTTCTAATGAGCACCCACATCCTATGTATTGAGCATTTATTAGAAAAATTTTGAAGGATTTTCATCAGAAAAGTAGCCATTTTGGAGATGTGAAAAATGCACTATGTCATAAGGGCAATTTACCGTAATGGCTAGCTGTAAAATTCCACTATTAACCCATAAGACGCCAATCCTAACAACTGTCATCTGCTTTGTCTTGTTTGTTTGTTAGTTTGTTTGTTTGTTTGTTTGTTTGTTTGTATTAATGTTTAATGGCCCAGTCAACACAATTTTAGGTCATTTTTGAGCAGGTCAGTTTACCTATCTACACTTTTCCTGGGCAGGCTTACACGTAAGCGGTTAATCAGTACAGTGCACGTCTGCTTTGTCATCTGCTGGTTACTTCAAAGCTCATTTTTGCAAACGGTGTGAACCCAGATCAGACTGCTTCTCTAGGTGCAGTCCGATCTGGGTCCAAACTGTTTGAAAGTATGCAAAAATATTTTTAAAAAAATTTGCAGCAGATTACATAAGCTGACAACATTTTCAAATGTAGTTTTTCAGGGCATTTTAAGGGTTAACTCATTTTGTACTAAATGGCCTCTTCCACCTTATAACAGAAATTGAGATTCAGGGGTACCAAGTTGATTTGGATTTAGAGATTGCTCAAAAAATGGCTTTCAAACAGTGAAGGTCCAGATCAGAAGTTGCATTCTGTGGCATCTAATCTGGGCCTTCACTGTTTCCCGGTGAACTGCTTTGACCAGCAAATCTAGGTCAAGGTCAAACATGGATGCTTGCATAAAAGTTGCTGGCATTCCTAGATGCAAGCTTGTACCAAGTATCATTAATGAAGCTATTATAGTTCTTGAGATATAAACTAAACCATTAGAGTGAACACTAGGGTTAACATAGTAGATCACTAAGTCAGTGTACCAGGAAATGTCGGTCAAGGTCATATACGGATGCGCTTGCATTATAGTTACCATTCCTAGATGAAAGTTTATACCAATATTCATTAATGAAGCTTTATAGTGTTTGAAAAATGTACCTGAGATTAGGGTGAACGCTAGGTTTGATGCAACAGTTCAAAAAGTCAGTGAACAATATGTAGGTCAAGGTCAAATATTGATGCTTGCATTAAAGTTATCATCCCTAGACACAAGTTTGTACCAAGTATAATCACCGGTCTCGGTAGCTCAGTCGGATGCGCATCTGACTGGTGATCAGGAGGATGCAGGTTCGATACCTGCCGGGGTCGGCAACATTCTTTCGTGGAGATTGATCATGAAATCTTTTCTATGATCATTTACTCCCTTCCGCTGATTCAAGAAGGGCAGCTGTCAGTTTCTGGCGAAATAATATGCACTGTACTGGTTAACCGCTAATGTATAAGCCTGCCCAGGAGAAGTGTGGATAGGTCAACTGACTGGCTCAAAAATGACCTTAAATAGTGTTGAGTGGGCAATTAAATGCCAATACAAACAAACAAAGTATCAAGTATAATCAATGAAGCTCTTATAGTTCTTGAGAAATAACTTGGCCATCAGCATAAATGCAAGAGTGGTCACAAATGTTGACGGCTTGACAAACAGATGAACGGACAGAAAATTGGACTCCTATATCATGCCATGTTAACCCTTGTCCTGCTGAGCCCGGATATGCCTTATCTTTGAAACAATGTAGATCTTCATTGTTTGCCATCCAGTTTATGAATTTGCTGCAGTAATTTGCATCAAGTAATCTGATTGGCTGATAATCAGTAGTGGGTGTGACATAGTTAAATATTCAGCAGGACAAGGGTTAATAGCTCAGTCGGATGCGCATCTGACTGGTGATCAGGAGGACGCAGGTTCGATACCTGCTGGGGTTGGCAACATTCTTTCGTGGAGATTGATCATGAAATCTTTTCTATGATCATTTACTCCCTTCCTCTGATTCAAGAAGGGCAGCTGTCAGTTTCTGGCGAAATAATATGCACTGTACTGGTTAACCGCTAATGTATAAGCCTGCCCAGGAGAAGTGTGGATAGGTCAACTGACTGGCTCAAAAATGACCTTAAATAGTGTTGAGTGGGCCATTAAATGCCAATACAAACAAACAAAGTATCAAGTATAATCAATGAAGCTCTTATAGTTCTTGAGAAATAACTTGGCCATCAGCATAAATGCAAGGGTGGTCACAAATGTTGACGGCTTGACAAACAGATGGACAGATAGAAAAATGGACTCCTATATCATGCCATGTTAATAGCAGGTGCGACAAAAGTGGCTGAACTTTCTGCAGACAGTGAAGGCCCTGATCAGATGCCACAGAATGTGGCATCTGATCAGGGTCTGCACTGTCTGCTAATGGCCATTTTGGGGTTCCCACCAAAAAAAAGGATTAAAATGCTGGCCTTCCACCATCAGTGAGAACAAGTTGATACCCTAGTCACAAGTAGCAATCAAGCGATGTAGATATTGTCTGGTAATTGCTTTTCCAATAGTCTAAGAAATCATGGTAGCCTTAATTTGGTCTTAGGATCTGTGAACAATGTTAAAGTCTTAATGCCAAACTAAATGCATATGAAAGGCCCTATCCATTTGCTTTTAGATTTTGCTTTCGGAATTACTCCCTGTCGGGACGCCAAATCATTTCCTGTACTTGTGTCAGGGGGTTGGGAATTTATATATATTTGGTGATAACCCATTAGCTGTTGGCAGGACACATTCTTGTGTGCTTGGAAACACTTGAACAGGAAACTATATATCATTAGAACAAGCTTTCAAATTGATTAAATTTTGGTGGCCTTGGCCTCATTGCCAAGGTCAGCACATGAGAAAGTATGCCAAATTTCAGCTAAAGCTCATATGCATAGTTTCATGCAAATCTTTGAGCTGATACATTCTAAACAAATACATAATTAAAGGGACATACTTTCAGGTGGCCTTGACCTCATTTGAAAGGTCAACATAAAAAAAATATGCCAAATTTCAGTGAAATTAAGTGTCTATGCAGAGCGTTTTGCAAACTTTTGAATTGGTTGATTCTTAATCCTTGTGATGCTGAGCCCGGATATGTCTAATCTTTCAAACAATGAAGATCCAGATCAGCTTCTGAAGAAGCCATCTGATCAGGATCTTCATTGTTTGTCATTCAATTCATGAATTTGTTGCAATAATTCCCATCAAGAAATCTGATTGGTTGATAATCAGTAGTGGGTGTGGCATATTTAAATATTCAGCCGGTCAAGGGTTAACTGGCATGAATATATTGTTGAGTCATTTGTTCCAGTTCATTATGATTTGGAGACCTGCAATTTCAAGGTCAATGTAGGTTAAAAATGTTGAATTCCAATTAAATGCAGGGAAAGGAAGGCTGTGCATACGGACACCCAAATGCATGTACCTACCTATATACACATTTACAGAAAAACTATATGCACCCAGCATCATGCCGATGGCGGATGCATAAAATTTGATACATGTGACACGTGAACTGATTTCAATGGAGTTAAACTTGGCCGTGCTGAACCTGATCTGGGTATACACTGATTGCCAAATACCAAAAAATGATTAAAGTCCAGATTCTTTAGATAAACATCTTACGAAACAGTGACCTAAACAGTGATAAGGATATTGTGGATTTTTTCTTTTAACCCTTTTTGTACCAAATTGAATCTTCCTCCTTATATATAGCAGGAGTTCATTTCAAAATTCAGGGGTGTCAGGTTGTGTTTTCTTCAAAATTTATCCGGAAAATGACTAAACTTTTAGCAAACAGTGGAGGCCCTGATCAGGCGCCTCATTCTGCGGCGTCTGATCTGGGCCTGCACTATTTGCCAGGGTACCCGTTTTGGGGTTTCCGGTACTAAATGGGTTAATAACCATAACCTAGTTTTCTGGCCATGTGGACTTCAGCATAGTAAAGCTAAGGGGCTTTTGACTTTGGGTGGACTGATTAAAAATCAACCAAAATTTTGGCTGTTTCAAGAAGGGCAGTTGTCAGTTCCTTGTGAAAGAATATATTATCCTGTCCAGGAAAAGTGTGGTCATGTACCAGTAATATGACTGGCTAAACATGACCAAAAAAGTGTTAAATGGACAGTTAAACTCAAAAGCAAAACGAATCCAGTAAAACATTGGTTTTGTAACTTTAACCCTTATCTTGCTGTTCACGACAACCCCTATCTTTGCAAACAATGTAGATCCAGATCAGATGGCTTCTGAAGAAGCCATCTGATCAGGATCTACACTGTTTGGCATTCAGTTTATGAATTTGAAGCAATAAATTACATCAAGTAATTTGATTGGGTGATTGACAGAAATAGGTGTGGCTTAAATGAATATCCAGCAAGACAAGGGTTAAACAGAAATTCCTAGTTTTCAATTTAGAAGGAATCAGCTACTCAGGAGATTTTTTTCTCCTACAGTACTGGTCCTACATTTGAATTGTTTACTCTCAGAGTATCATATTTACCATATGTTCTCGGGTAGACAGATCTGACCAAACAGTGTGAACCCAGATGAGACAACGCAGAATGCATAATCTGATCTGGACCTGCAGTGTTGGCTTAAGACCTGTTTTTAGAGTTTCCCCGTATAAAATGGCTTAAACTAACCATCAGACAACAAAAGAAGATGGCATTAACCCATTTCAGACTGGAAACCCCAAAAACGGGTACCCAGGCAACAGTGCAGGCCCAGATCAGACGCCGCAGAACGCGGCCTCTGATCAGGGCCTCCACTGTTTGCTAAAAGTTCAGTCATTTTCCAAATAAATTTTGACGAAAACGCAACCTGACACCCCTAAATTTTGGTATGGACTCCTGCTATATATAAGGAGGAAGATTCCATTTGGTACAAAAAGGGTTAATAATTGTTTTTTTTTTTTTTGTAATTTGCATCTCAAGAATTAAGCCTCTCTGTACAGAACGGAACAAACAGCATGTTAACCCATGACATTTACAGACATCATTTTTCTTAGAAACAAGAGCTCCACAAGCCGGGCATAATACGCCTGAAGCAAGTTAATATTTGTTGGACTGAAACCTTGAAACAGTAAGAACTGCTCCACATCATGGTCTAATTATATATCAAGTTTCAGCTTGATCAGATCTAAATTGAGGGAGGAGTTAGCCGGAAATGAAAATATCCACAGATATTTTGGAAGTGTTATACTTATATAAATATTTGGAGGACCATCCTCTCAAAACCATATGCACTGCTCCAAATCATAGACAAACTTAATATCAAAATATTGCTAGATCGAATGTTACCTGCAGGAGAAGTTAGCCACAAACAAAATGTGAACAGAAATTTTCAAAGGGGCATAAGTCGATTAATTTTTGGTGGACCGTAACCTCAAAACAATAAGCACTGCGCCACATAATGGTCTAACTATATATGAAGTTTCAGCTTCATCGGATGTACATTGTAGGAGAAGTTAGCCTGCAGAAATCTGCAAAGGGGCATAACTTTATTTATATCGGATAAGACATAACCTCGAAACAATATGCATGCGCTCCATATTGTGATCAAACTATATATCAATTTTCAGCTTGATTAAATTCTCACTGTAGGAAGAGTTAGCCATAAACAAAATGATCGGAGGAATTTTCAAAGGGAAGGGACATAACTCTATAAATATTTGGTGGACTGTAACCTTGAAATAATATGCGCTGCTCCACATCTTGGTCTAACTATATATCAAGTTTCAGCTTGACTGGTTCTAAATGCAGGCAAAGTTGCTTACAGAAACTTTCAAAGGGGCATAACTTTGTTTTTATTTGTTGGACCATAACTTCAAAACTAGATCACTGACAATGTCAAAAAGGGCCCCACATAGAGCTATTAAAGAGATGTGGTACAAGTTTTTGTCAGAATGTAGGTCTTGTGATGGTTAGTATTTGTGTGAATTTTCATGAGAGAAAGGCAAATACTGTTGAAGTTATGACCAAGGCTAAGTTTTTTGTGAAGGCAAGACAAACACAGTGAGGAAAGCAAGGTATGGTCCTTTGTCAGAATATAGGTCTTGTGATAGTAAGTATGTGTGAGAAGTTTCATGAGAGTAGAGCAACCTTTTGAAGTTATGACCTGCGTTACGTTTTTTGTTAAGGCTTTATAAACACACGGAGCCCGCCTCGGTAGCTCAGTGGGATGCGCGTCTGACTGGTGATCAGGAGGATGAGGGTTCGATTCCTGCCGGGGTCGGCAACATTCTTTCATGGAGATTGATCATTAAATCTTTTCTACCGTCATTCTCTCCCTTCTGCTGATTCAAGAAGGGCAGTTGTCAGCTTCTGGCAAAAGAATGTGCACTGTACTGGTTATCCTCTTACGTACAAAGTAGAAGTAAAACAAAGATCAGGAATCGATACAATTAACTTACTCCACCCATCAAAGACACCAAAGGGAAAGAAACACAAACATTAAGCGACCAGACCATAATGGAAACCTAAACAAAGGAAGGCTATAAGGACAGTTACTTTCCCACAAAATGGCCATATGGCCATCCAAAATAAAAAGACACAAGTGATACACACAGTAAGTAACAAACAACAACATAAATAAATCGCCACAGAAGAACCGCCTTGGAAAGGCTAGTGGAAAGATTTCCGATGGGGGGCTTAAATCGATTTTACGTGGCCACAATCCTCGCCCTTACTTCCGTCGCAATTTAGACAAATAATTTGTTCAGTCTGCATGAAGGCCTCCTAACTCTTGAGTGCAACATCTCCGTGAACACAAATAATCAAAGAACCACAGAGGTGAGACAACGGTGAAGACTCGACAGCAAGAAACCACTGAAATACTGGAGAAAAAGAAAACCAACAGTTAGACTCTGATGGGCTCGACAAGCCTGCCTAGGAAAAGGGGCATACCTCTATGAATATTTGGTGGACCATAACCTTACTATCTACCAAGTTGCAGCTTGATTGGATGAAAACTGTAGGAGGAGTTATCCAGAAATGTAAAAGTTTACAAAAATTTTCAAAGGGGCATAACTCTGTAAATATTTGGTGGACCATAACCTCGATATAAAATGCGCTACACCAGGTCACGGTCTTACTACCTACCAAGTTTCTGCTTGATTGGATGAAAACTGTAGGAGGAGTTATGCGGAAGCAAAAAGTCTACAGATGGACAGACAGACCGATGCCAACCCCGATGCTGGTGTATAAAAAGGCTTGACATTACATTTGTATTGCCTGCCTAGCAGACAATTCTCCTCCCCCCCCCCCCCCCCCCCCCCCAAAAAAAATAGGAACTCAATCCATCAAAGGTTTGGAAAATATGAGCTCTTACAAACATTAACATTATGGCTGAATGAAACTTTTGACCTGTATCTATCACCATTCCAAATATGTAGCAAATTCATCACATGGTTCAGGAAATAAATTATGAACTCTAAAAAAATATAATATAAAAAATTTCTATGTCTGTGACCTTGACCTTGAGGTAAGGGGTGGGGGGGTATGGCTCAATGAAACTTTGGACCTGCAACTATTGCCATACCAAATATGAAGCAAATCCATTATAAAGTTTGGAAAATATAAGCTATTAACATACTTTAATTTGAAAATTTCTATGTGTGCGACCTTGACCTTGAAGCCACAGGCATGGGTGGGGGTATTACTGAATAAAACTTTGGACCTGCATATATCATCAAACCAAATATGAACCAATGAATCATAAGAGTTCAAGTTCAATGTGGTACAAATACCTTAACC